>OZ024745.1:43901778-43916778 GCA_964016885.1 Eledone cirrhosa | reverse complement strand
CACGCTCTTGAGAGTGGAGGGGGGGGCGTTTCGGGCATAAACCCTTCTTCAGGATATATATATGAGTGTGTGTGTGTAATATGGAAAACGAAGAATCAGTGATACATCGGAACACAATTTATTACGTATTACAATTGTTTCTACGGCGAACAGCTGTATGTATATATATATATACTTACACACGAACTACTGACCAAATAATATTTGGTATCAATGGGTTAAAGACATCTGTCAAATCAATTAGTGGTGAAGGTGGTGAGAGAGAGAGAGAGAGAGAGAGACATATACACACACACACAGAGGGTGGGGATGGAGAAATGAGGTGCAACAGAAATGAAACAAGGATTACAGGTTGAAATGTAGTCTAGATAGATGAGAAACAAAACGAGGATGTAGTTTATGGAACACCCAAATAATTTAGAAGTCGACCTTAAGTAGGAGCAATAACATTAAGAAAGACATGAACGACACCACAACACTTTGTTTTGAACATTTTTAAAGTAGGCTTATAAGTATGAATTTTCATAAGATTTTCGTTGTTGTCTCTTTAGCCTAGCGGTAGGTGTTAGAGACGGTGGAGATCCTAGCCTTGGGTTCAATCCTGGTCAAGAGGTACATGTAACCATTTTCATTTTTTTTTCTACAATCCGTAGAAAAAAAAAACTGAAAATGTTTGGTGTGAACCCTACCCTCGACCAGATTCGAACTTCAGACCAGATCACCACCGTCTGTGGCTCCTCCAGCTTGGCCACCAAGACAACTACGACAGTGCAGTGAAAATTAATAATTATAAACCTACTTTCAAAATCAAAGTTAAAAAGATGTGCTGTCGTTCATGGCTTTCCTAGAGCTCTTAGTAATATTTAGGGCCGACTTCTGGTCATTATAGAAAGTCTCTGGATTTCGCAAAATACATAATATTTATTGGAGAAATTTGATTGCAATGTTTTGTTTCAACTTATGTATTTTTCTAAAACGTTATTTATTCATTATAAAAAATTAAATGATAGGATCCTATATGTAGGTTGGCCCCCTTCATCTCCTCATCTCCTGGCAACCAATATTTTTAGACCCAGTCCGCCACTGTATATATATATATATATATATATATATATATATATATATATATATATATATAACGAAGGAAATGTGGTAAGGAACCAGATGGACCATAACGCACCAAAGTACTCAATACTTAGGGTAGTAGAGTGGGTAATAGGAACGAGTAGGACAGAGTCCAGAATTAGCCGTCGAAACGGCTTGAGCTCAGCCGTCGGGGTCCTACTCGTTCCTATATATATATATATATATATATATATATATATATATATATATATATATATATATATTTCGTTTCTGAATTTGTTTAGCAAGATTCTTTATCTGAAATCGTGTGTTGAAACCGATATTGTTATACTTTGGGAGGGTCATGTTGCCAATAAGAAACACACGCACCAGTTGCTTTCACTTCAATTTATTATATATTTATAAATTTACAAATTTATAAATTTATAAATTTCTGGTTGGTTGGTTGGTTCCACAACCAGATAGTTGTTTATATATAGTCATAGTCCTTTCGTCACACACTCTGTGACCTCTTCAGTGACTGGGGATTCCTTTCTTTGTCTCCGTGCCTCTCCTTTGTTCTGTCCTACGCCATTTTGTTTCTGTGTGTGTGTTGTGTGCTCAGTTTGCGCATGCGCCACATCCGGGTGTCTGTGTGTGTTTATGTTCATTTCTCTATTTGTTTATTTATGTATTTATTTACATGTTATTGGTTGGTTGTTTGTTCTATGTGTGTGTGTGTTTTCATTTTGTCCTTAATTGTAAGTTGTGATGTTGCTGTTCCACTCATATTTTCTATTTTATTTTGGTTGTAATTCTTTTATGTTTATTGCCTCTGTAATTTGTCTAAATTACAGAGGCAATAAACATAAAAGAATTGTGAAGACGCGTGGCTCGAAGGTTCGAGCCTTGGGTTCAGAATCGGAAGTTTCTAAGTTCGATTTCTGGATCGAGCGGCGTTTGTTTCTTTGAGCAAAACACTTTATTTTCGCGGTGCTCCGGTTCAGTCAGCTGCAGGAATTTTGCGACGTCAGTGGTGCCAAGCTGTATCGGCCATAGCCTTTCCCTTTGACAACATCGGTGGCTTGAAGAGGGGTGACTGGTATGCATGGATGACTACTGGTCTTCCACAAAACCACCTTGTCTGGGTGTGTCCCTCCGTGGGTAACTTTCTAGATGCAAAACCCATAGTCATTTGTGACCGATGGTGTCTTTACTCTTTGTCTTATATATATATAATTGGTGTGGGATGCTTAAAGCGTCCGTATGCGGTATGCCGTTTGAGCACTCGATGCTCTTGCAGAGCAGAGTATAATATTACATAATAAACGGAGAATCAGTGGTGCGACGAATTAAAATTTATTAGACATAAGACAATCGTTTCTCTGGCGACCAGCTCGAGGTACGATCGATGCAATGATCGAACCTGACTCTGAAATCGCAAGATCCTCACATACGTCTCGATTCTTCGAGCGAAGGCCGCGGGAGTAACTGGACATTTGGAAACTCTGCTTCGAAGAATCGAGACGTATGTGAGGATCTTGCGATTTCAGAGTCAGGTTCGATCATTGCATCGATCGAACCTCGAGCTAGTCGCCAGAGAAACGATTGTAATATGTCTAATAAATTTTAATTCGTCGTACCACTGATTCTCCGTTTCTTATGTGATATATATATATATATATATATATATATATATATATATATATATATATATATATCACATATATGTATATCAGCTCGACTCCTTTCTCTCCTTCTTCTGCTCCTTCCACCCCTCCCTCCACTTCACCACCTCTATCTCCACCACCCACGTCCACTTCTTAGACATCTCCGTCGCCTTCGACCCCTCCCACCACTCCCTCGTCACATCCGCCTTCTTCAAACCCACCTCCTCTCACTCCTACCTCGACTTCACCTCCTCCCACCCTACACAGACTAAACACTCTATTCCCTACTCCCAACTCCTCAGGATCCGCCGCCTCTGTAGCCGAGATGCTGACTTTGAGTCCGAGGCCCTTTCCCTAGTCAGCCATTTCATCCGCAGAGGTTCCCCCCCCCCCCTTCCTCGTCCACACCGCCCTCACTCGCGCCTGTGCTGTCCACCGCTCCACCACCCTCACCCCACGCCACCGCACACCCACCCACCGTCTCCCCATCCCTATCACCTACCATCCCATCCCTACCCCTCCACCGCACCATCCTCCGCCTCTTCCGACGCCTCCAGTCCGACCCCTCCACCTCCCACATCTTCCCATCCCCACCACTCCCCTCCTTCAAACGCGCACGCAATCTCCGCACCCTCCTCGTCCGCAGCTCCCGCCCCCGGTTCCCTTCCCTGTTCCAAGCCTCGTTGCAACACCTGTCCCCACATCACCAACACCACCACCTTCCAGGGTCCCAACGGCCACTCTCTCTCTCTGTCCGGCACGCCTTCCGCTGCACCTCCTCCAACCTAGTCTATGGACTTCGCTGCACGGAGTGTAGCGCAACCTACGTCGGACAGACTGGACGTCGCCTAGCGGACCGTTTCACCGAACACCTCTGGGATATTCGTCTCGGCGGTAGTTCCCCCATCGCCCGCCACTTTGGCTCCCCTGGACGTTCCGCGCACCACCTCACAGTCCGTGGCCTACTCCAATGCCACGGAACACCCTCCACCCACCTCAAGGTCGAACAACGCACCATCTTCACCCTACAGACCCACGCCCCCCCAGCCTGAACTCCCCACCCCTATTCCTTTAGTCTTCGACCACCCAGTCCCCCCCTCCGCACATATCCCCCACTAACACCACTAACACACTCCTCCTTTTCACCGCCCACCCCACAACTAACAATACTAACATCCCCCCCTCCCCCTATCACGCACACACCCACCGGTACATATATACACGCACTCACACTATCCACACACCCTACTACCACCACTAACCCTCACCCACACATCCACTCCAACCACCCCACACACCCAACCACCACTGACCCCCACTAACACACCCGCATTCAACCCTTCCCCCCACCAGTATACTAACACACACTAACACCCCCTTCACCACACACACACTCATCCAAACCCGCACACACACCAGTACACTAAACTCCCTCCATCGACCCCACATCTTTCTCTCCCTCAACCGCTCCACCAACACCCCTTCCCACACACACACACATCCTACTAACACCTCTACTAATACACACACCCTCCCCCACACGACCCCCTCCCCACTCCACCTTTCACACCTACCCATACTCTCCCCTGTCCACCGCACCTCCGCACACACTGACACACCGACTTTCTCCACCTGCCATTCTCCTCTACCCTCCTGCTTGACCCTCTGACTACTTCCTGTTGCGCGCGCACCCCACATCTCCCCTCTTCCGACCAACACAACCACGGATTACACACATTGGCCATCGTTCCCACCATCAACTCCATCACCAGGAAAATATCCGTCAGCTCACCACACCCTCTACGGAACTACCTTAGGAACTTACCCACGGACATACACTCACAAAAATTTTTTTTCCCACCACGCCACCTACATCCACAATACGTATAAACACCACACACGCGTGCGTACCCCCACATATATACACACTCAGCCTCCGGAATCCTCTCCCCCCCCCCCACCCACCCCTCTGACCCCTCCCATCCACACGCGCACACACACACCGACCTACACCCCACCCCACACCACACACACCTTTTCCTGAACATGGAACCTCGTTCTTCCCGCAACTCTCACATTCACATACACACACACAGACGTACATCTACACACATACACACCACCTTCAGCCCTCCCCGCTCGGACACCCGCCTCCCTCTCCCCACTCCACCCGCCACCACCCCTACACGTCCAACCACTTGTTTATCTTCATGTTTATTTTTATTTTTATTATATTTATTTATAACTAAGTAACATTGTCACTCGAAATCGGAATTGTGGGATTCTAAATAATTTTTGTCAACGAGAAACAAAGCCCAGCGTCAAGTTTCACCTCTTTTCCAATTTGGAACAAACACATGTAACTACAATCCACACGAATGAATATCTCACCTCGTGCGTTGGTCGTTAGAAGTGGTGTGAGTGGATATGCTAACTAGGTGAGCTTATAAGTTGGGTGTACTAAGGCTATTATTTCTAGCATATCCACTCACACCACTTCTAACGTCCAACGCACGAGGTGAGATATTCATTCGTGTGGATTGTAGTTATATGTGTTTGGTCCATTTGATCTTATCTCTCGCTGAGGAAAGCTTACGGATTATCTGTTACAAACACAATTTTCAGGGCGAAACAGTTTAAATCTCTAATCTGTCCGAGAGATGAAATAGTTATTGAGACGGTCTGTATATATATTATATATCTTACGTTTGCTTCTGGTTAAATCTATCAAACCAATGTGGTATTTCAACCCTCGTAATTTTAGACACACAATTTACTGTGTTTATTTCTACATATATATATATTATATATATATTTTATATTATTTCTACATATATATATATTATATATATATTTTATATTATTTCTACATATATATATATATATATATATATATATATATATATATACGTGTGAGTGTGTGTATAATATATGCGTGTGTGTTTATATATATATATATATATATATATATATATATGAGAGAGAGAGAGAGAGAGAGAGAGAGAGAGAGAGAGAGAGAGAGAGAGAGAGAGAGAGAGAGAGTAAAGAGTTCGATCGACGAATCATAAGGGTGCTTATCTGTAAAGGTTACTTTGCAACGTCACGAAGATAATGCGGTTTAAACAAGTAAAAGCACTCCACGTCAGTCGTATATATCCACCATTGTGGTGGCGATTAAACGCGTCGGAGTTTCCATATACGAAATAGCTTTAAGATAAATGTTTACATAATTGTATTTATTTCACTATACGTATTTCAATGACATGGTAGTTAATTATTTCAGACACACACACACATATATATATATATATATATATATATATATATATATATATATATATATATATATATATATATATATATATATATATATATATATATATATATAATATATATATAGAGAGAGAGAGAGAAAGATAATTCAGCTCCCAAGAGTTGTAACTCAATAGATTGTAAGCTCCAATATAAATGTATTAAAAAACATAAGCATATCATTTTCCAGGCGTTGCTTACATGAACCACCACATCATCTCTGAGAGAGTAGTACATTGGAGTAGTTTCCTGTTACTTTCTCGATATAAAGAATAATTGGGGGGTTTGTAAGTACCACGCGACGAAATTTTGGTGAGGATGGGGGTTGTTTAAACCGAATATTCGTTATCACTAATTGGTTTATTGCAGCAAAGTATGCTCAGCCATCCCCATTAGTGCACTGATCAGCAACTGTGAAATATTAGTAAAAGTAGCCAGAAATTGTGGCTCCAGACTTGATTCACCGGCGTTCATCATATATGCATTAGCTATACTTTTAACGTTTTTTTTTTGTTTTCATTGACACTATTTATAAGCCTTAACTGTAAAATATTTTACCTTTTCATATTTATCATTTTATTCTTTTACTGATTCCAGTCACTAGACTGTGGTCATGCTGGAGTATTACAATTTTGTACATTTTCTTTCTCAATATTCACCAGCTTTGTTTTTACTCGGGTTAATACATAATCGCAGACGACTACAATGCACAATTAAAGAAAATTGATGAACACTCAGTGTATTTACAGTTGGTGATCATTGCACAAATGGGAAACAATTAATAAACTTCGCTGCCGCGAACCAATTAGTGATAATGGATACTATGTTTAGCCAAAATACACACACAAAATCTTTGTCACATGGTGCTTAAACAATGGTTTCATGGCAAATTGAATTAACTATTTTCATGTTCGATTTCACTGGGCAAGTTATGTACTTATCGTATTACTGAACCGTGCAATGCGAACCGTTCACATCATACCGGCAAAACCTTGTGTACATATAAAGGTTAGCAAATCGTACAAAAGTTCACCGAAATCTTTATATATATAAAAGCGAGGATGTGTGTGTGTCTGTGTACAACTTTGCATACTTAAGGCTTTTACAATTTCCAACTGAATTTGACTAAATTTTCTGTGCACGTTGCACAGGTCGCTAAGATTGTCACATCACAAACATTTTTCAAATCGACCCATGTTGAGCAATAAAAAATCGATATCAAAATTATCGGTAGCAAAATTGACATAAGGGAGATAACCAACTTTATTGACAATCCTTATAAAAAGGGCGATAACCAACTTTATTGACAGAAATATAAACATCAGATTCATTTGAAGATAAATCACTAATATTATCGTTTTTGTTTCTTGTTTATTCTTTGTTGTATTTCAAACGCCGGGTAAATCTGCTAGTATTATATAAAGTGCAATGACACTACCATGCAATTCTGACTTGCCCTGCGAAATCGCTTCAGTAGCTTGGATAGATTACGACAAACCCAACCCATGGCTGAAAATGAGTCGCAAGAGGAGAGAAATCTTACCGAAAACTTTAGATATCTCTCCCTGAGAAATCTAATTATCCCTGAGGCATAATGGTGTTCTAAACATCGGTAAGAGACCTAAACGTGTTGCAAATTATCAACTCATAAAAGTCATGCTTGAGTTGAGTGCAATAAATACTGCGTCACCGTCATTCTATAAATGAAGTATGCAGTTTCTATCGGGGTCTCACGAAAATTGTAGCAGCTTTCAAAATATTCCACAAAAGGCTACTTAGTAACAAGCTAAACAATTCTTAATTCTTGTCTCAGTCGATGGTGTGACGATTTCGCATACCTACTCAACCATGATTCGTCTACTAACCGGCCGTATATAAATTCTACAGGTACTATTTGTTTCACATGCAATCTGGATACCCCATCCATCGAGAAAAGTAGTGAGGCTACCCACAACTTAAAAACAAAGCTCTTAGTCTATTCGTCAATATCTTCAAAAATTGTTATGACGTCACAACTCCCTGGTTGTGTCGTGTGATCACTCATGTCTGGAAGACAGAATCTCCTCCACAAAACTGGAGTGACGCAGGTCTGCTCTCTTACTTCAAGAAGATTGATATGTATTCTTAGCATATTGAACAGTTTGAAAGCTGTCACCAACATATTTTCTATTAATCTACTATGAAGATTTCACCTATCTCAGGCCATGATAATGATGTGATAGATGACTGTATCGACCAAGGTTTATTCTATCGTCTTCAAAGCCGAATTTAGTCTAGGCAGGAGATTGATATAATCATAAAAATTCGTATCAACTAAACTCTCGTTCTCACCACACGAATGCTGATGAGACCCATTAGAGTGGCGGGCTGGGAATATTTTATTACTTTCACTGAATTCTCCGTAATCCCGCTTATGATTTTGAGTTAAACTTCGAGGTTCGTCATCGCTATCGGATTTATTTCAACAAATCTTGCGCAAAACTCCGTTGGTTTGGTCATGCACTCTATTGTCCACAAAATGAACTCAACTGAGATGCAGTCGTGTCAGAGATCCTCTCAAGATAGTGAACATTGTGAGCCTAACAGCTGAAAAAGTGGATTAGTATGATCTAGTTGGATCTTGAATCGATATCTGATCGTTGCATATACAGTGTCTATGAAATTAATGGTCTCTGCATCAGAGGTCAGTGATTACTGGATGAAGTTGGTTTCTGATTTTGTTGTTGCAGGTTCATTAGTTGGACCTCGTTTTACTCAGCGGCGGAAACACCACCTCAAGTACATTAAGTAATATATGATATATGGTTTGAAATGCAAAAAATAGTCTGAAGAAACTGATAATGGTCAGCGTTGGTATAAAATTGGATAAGTTCGTATGCTGTAGGGAAAATTGAGTCGTTAGATCGTCAGATAAAATGATTTGCGGTATTCATTCTGACTCTCTGCGCTCTGAGTTTAAAATCCGCCAAGGTCAACTTTGCCTTTCGACCTTTCGACCTGCTAATCCAGTACATGAATGGATTCTTCGGCTACATGTCTTTCTCTCTCTTTTTCTTTATCTGGAAGAAATCGGCTGAGTTCAAACCTGGAGATAAATGGGCTGCACCAGATTTTAAATGCCCAAGGCACATCGTATGTCACAACGGTACCCCTACAACTCAACCAGGTGTTACGGGTCCATACATTTATACAAAACATGTACTAGTAATGAACTACCATCGATTCAGTTACATATGTATATTCCTACAAATATGCGACCTTGTACGAATGTTAGATTTATATTGATAAGAAACTACACTCAACGTTTGACCATCTGTGGCCTTTGCAAGTTTATCTCATATTTCAAATGAATTTTAGATTAAAGTTTCTCCGAGCAAGTACACACACTTCTTTGCCATCTGTCACATCAAAATATGTCATACTACATTCCTTGTGTCAGAAGGATATGTGGGTGAGTGATATACTCGAGCAAGATATTAGAATCGTAAACAAAAAAAAAAAAACATGGCGAACCACTTATAAACAATATTTTATTATTGTTTATATATACTTTCGAAACAAAATTCCACAAAAATTAATAATTTATAATGTATGAATGTGTTAATAGTTGCAATGACTGTTTCTAATTTAGGCACAAGGCCAGCAATTTTGGGGAGAGGTAAGTTAATTAAATCGAACCTAGTACTTCACTGGTACTTTATTTTATTGACTTCAGAAGCCTGAAAAATAAAGTTAACTTCCGCGAGATTTGAATTCAAATTACAAAGAGCCGAAACAAATGTCACAAAGCATATTTTCCGATCTCTTAACGATTCTGCCAGTCCACCACACTCTGATAGTTGTAATAATTCTTTTTATATTTGGAACAAGGCCAGCAATTTGAAGAGAAGGGGAAAGTCGATTAAATCGACCCCGTTGCGTTACTGTTACTTTATTTTATCGACCGTATAAGGATGAAAAGCAAAGCGAACTTCGGCAGCATTTGAACTCAGAACTTCAAGGGCCGAAACTATATGCCGCAAAGTATGTTGCCTTACACTCTACTGATATTACCAATCCACCGCCCTCTGATAGCTGTAAGAATGGTTTCTTGTAAAAAGATTTTATTTTAAGAAAAGTGGGAAACAGCAAATGATGACTTTTATGATTTTCCTAGCAAGGTAAGCGGATAAAAACCTATAGGGTCGTATATGTACTACTTAAAAATGTTTTAATTTTACAAATTCATATGTATTAAACTTAGCTTATTGATTTTGTCTCAACCGTTTCTTTTATATGGCTTCCTAGTTACTGTGAACAGGTGGTGTCAAATTTGAATACGGACAAAATATGTCCCTTTAGCGAGAAGTTCCCTACTCCTAATGTAGAAACTTCTTCATTAGTTTGTAATATTTGTGGGGATATTTGGCAGTTTCGGTCCAGGTGATTGGTTCTTGACGTATCCAAAAACAACATGTATCTAGCTAGAATAATTGTATGTCATATTTGCCATAAAGTTTACTTATATCAAATATTTCAGTCTCAGTATAGACTTTAAATATTTTACTATTTTCTCTGCTATTTAAGAACCTTTAATGTTATCTTTCAAACGAGAGTGCGATTCGTGATGTTCTGGAACAGCTGAATTTTTGTATTTTCTTAACTGAATCAAATACTCTGGAAATACTAAAGAACAATAGGATTTCATGAGACTAAACATTCAAAGAAATAGCTTTGGAGATCAGGAATGAAATGAAATGTTTTATAAAATACAGTAGTAGTAGTAGTCTAATCGAGATGGAATTTCAATTATTGAATACTAGCAGAAAAATCACCTACCAGGCAGTTTTCTGCTAGAGTAAGTATGTGTGCGTTTGTTTCGTAATGTATCTATCAATGTATACATGGAGTGCATGCGTAGTCTCGTAACTCCCGAGGGAGTCGTAGGGGCGAGTATTGACATACGGCGTTTCTATGGCATTTTTAAACCCGGGGAGCTCATGCTTCTCCTGGTCTGAATACAGCAGATTTCTTCCAGGGAAGGATAGAGTGAGTTAATGGAAGCGAGAAAGAGATATAGAGGAAGAATAGACACCAGTACTAGACTGATACTTTCTTTTATCGACCTCGAATAGATGAAAGGTAAAGTTGACCTTGGCGGGATTTGAACTCAGAGAGCCGAAACGAATACGGCAAAGCACTCTATACGACGTTCTAATGACTCTGCCAAATCACTGCCTTGTATCAATGTATACAGATGTATGAAAAGGGAAAACTATATTCTTGACATGGAAATGATACGAACTTGCAACGACATATATCGTCATACGGTTTATTTTATTTAATAATGTTTATTTTCTGGAAAAAAATAGTTTCCTGATAATTCCTTGTATTTTAGATATTTATTCCGCTTGGCTATGGAATCAGTGACCCTCGCATATACCGCAGCATCCAGGATATGGAGGGGGGAGGAGCAAAAGAGTCATTGACTGTGGCGTCCCAGATGA
Organism: Eledone cirrhosa; assembly: GCA_964016885.1. Classification (NCBI taxonomy): domain Eukaryota; kingdom Metazoa; phylum Mollusca; class Cephalopoda; order Octopoda; family Eledonidae; genus Eledone; species Eledone cirrhosa. Next base: position 43,905,245 of record OZ024745.1, on the reverse strand, counting down.
GTCATCTACTTCCTAACCAGGGACAAAGGGTACATATAACCATCTGCTTTCTTCCCATCAGTTCTGGATAGTCCAGCCAGCTCCAGAGCTAAGGGATTATTTACCTGAGCTAGGGCCCGCTTGTTATATAATAATAAAATGCTAATTATTACATGTGTTACATTCTACTGTGATTAATGAAGTTGTACGTGAACTGTTTGTGGTGTAGCAGTATAATTTGTATCAATGTTTCTGTAAGTACATATGTATCAGCATATTTTTGTATGTATATCCGTGTTTTATTGAATATATATATATTTTATTGAATATATTTTATTGAATATATACTAATCTTTCGCCTGATTTAACATCGCAACATGACCTTTGGGTACTTTGACTGATCTTTATTGTTCAGAATGACAAATTCGATTTCCAGATTTTACTCTTGGTCTGACCTACCCCAATCTACAGTTCCGTGTATATATATATATATATATATATATATATATATATATACAGAGAGAGAGAGAGAGAGAGAGAGAGAGAGAGAGAGAGAGAGAGAGAGAGAGAGAGTTTCCTGATAGCACACCGAGATTTTCAGTAGTTATGGTTGCATCTATCTGGTCACTATCTTTCTTTTGAATACAAATAATGATAAATAAGTGAGATTCGTTTGATGTAAGAGCAAAAGGGATTTTATCCCGAAATATAGGGACCTATAAAGAACTGCAAGATAACATCCCAACATCATTGTTATCATACTTTTAACATTTACTGTCCAATTGACATTGTGGTAGCTTTCAAACAAAACAGTATTTTCTGCACTTTACTCAATGCTTTAAGCAAGCTACAACACTCTTTATTATGGCTAAATTGTGAGTTTTGTTACTCTGGAGTTTTAACTGCGCACTCACAGGATCATCAGACAGGATATACAAATCATAGTAAACACGAGAAAGTCACATCTGTGTGTGTATATATATATATATATATATATATATATTAGAAAGTGAGGTTTTTTTTACAAAATGAAAAATAACCGAGGTGTCCTACACGAGTGAAAGTATAAAGAAAAAGAGATGAAATCGAAAATGCAACTGGAGTCTTATTTTTTTTTTAAATATATATTTATTTGGTTCCTTTACCGGTTTCACAGTTCTTCTGCTTTTCAAAAGGTGAGTTGAGATGGAGGGTCTGTGGTTTTTCTCACATCTGGTTGGTCTCTGAATGTTACTTGTTTTATATGGAAAAAGTGGCTCGAAATGCCAGGTTTTTCGAGAAGTAATTTGATTGGTTTGTCAATAATTATAATAAATTTCGCGCCAGTTCGCGTTACAATAGTTCTTCAAATAAGAGGGGGGGTTGTCACAGGTTGTTTTTTTCATATATGAGTGTTTGAATTTCTTTTTACTTGAAAAAAGGAGGCTCACGAAGGCTTTTTTTTGGTTGGTTATAAATGAAATTATGGCTGTCACGTGAACAAATTTTCATTAAATTTTTTTGTGCCCTTATTTGGAAATCCATTCTGTAGCAAATAAGGGCACAAAAAATTTAATGAAAATTTGTTCACGTGACAGCCATAATTTCATTTATAACCAACCAAAAAAAAGCCTTCGTGAGCCTCCTTTTTTCAAGTAAAAAGAAATTCAAACACTCATATATGAAAAAAACAACCTGTGACACCCCCCCTCCCCCTCTTATTTGAAGAACTATTGTAACGCGAACTGGCGCGAAATTTATTATAATTATTGACAAACCAATCAAATTACTTCTCGAAAAACCTGGCATTTCGAGCCACTTTTTCCATATAAAACAAGTAACATTCAGAGACCAACCAGATGTGAGAAAAACCACAGACCCTCCATCTCAACTCACCTTTTGAAAAGCAGAAGAACTGCGAAACCGGTAAAGGAACCAAATAAATATATATATTTAAAAAAAAAATAAGACTCCAGTTGCATTTTCGATTTCATCTCTTTTTCTTTATATATATATATATATACTATGATGAGGTTAAATCTATACATATATAATGCTTATTGATTAAATTACTCAACAAAGGAAGCTCAATGAACAGTTAGTACAGAGCATTATACAAATTCAAACGATATACAAAAAATTATCTTTCATATATATATATATGTGTGTGTGTGTGTGTTAACGACTCTGAAACCCCAAGTGAAGTAATTTAAAGAAATCAATTACTTTCAATGAAAACTGGATTTTCATGGTTAGGATGGAAATCCGGTTTTTTTTTACAGTAAGTAAGGTGTCAGCTACAGCAGACATGTTTCAGTCTGTTAGATCTCATTAGTATAGCCTTGTCTACTCGAGCCTACTTTGATAAGTGGACAGAAATTTCTACAAAAAGCACCCAGCCCACACTGTAAAGTGGTCGTGTAAGTGTCACAACAAAAAGAACCCAGCCTATACTTTAAAGTGATTGTGTAGGAGTCACAACAAAAAGCACCTATCACACACTGTAAATGTGCTTGTCGTTAGGAAGGGCATCCAGCCGTCGAAACCAAGCCCAAAACAGTTCTGTATGAGCAAAACATGGTTACCTGATCCAACATGCCTCAATTAGGACAACTCGTCTAATCTATGCTAGCATGGAAAAATGGACGTTAAATATATATATATACATATATATATACATATATATATATACATATATATATATGCATATATATATATACATATATATATACGCATATATATATATACATATATATATATATACATATATATATATATATATACATATATATATATATATACATATATATATATACATATATATATATATATATATATATATATATATATATATATATATATATATATAGTATTAAGGATACTATTTATGGTTATGTATATACTAAAACCTTTTATAGTTATATATATATTATACCCTAAATAGTGAAAGACAGTAATTTATTACTATCTTATTACCAGTAAGATAAATAGCTCAATGTAACAACATCAGTTGTTTTACAGAGCAGTTATATAGAGATTACATGAAACAAAGTTCTGTTTAAATCATTTATTTGCTTACAATTGTTTCTTCCAAACCGTTTAATATGACTGTAATCTTTGTATGTAAATTACCATGCTATATTATTATAATAGATGTCAACCCACTGTGGGTCAATATATACATATGTTTCTATATGTCTCTTGTGTTGAAAAAGAGGTCAAGTATGTTAAAAATCACTGAATAATTGCTCCGAAGACTCCAAACCTCGGTTTGGAAGAAACAATTGTAAGCAAATAAATGATTTAAACAGAACTTTGTTTCATATAATCTATATATATATATATATATATATATATATATATATATATATATATATATATATATATATATATATATACAGAAAGGAGGCACTGATAGAGAAGATCAGAAGTGTGGAGAGAGCGGTTGACAAGTCTGGATGTAAGGAGAGCTAGATGATCATCAACGAGATCACACGGAGGAAGAGAAG
>OZ024745.1:43871778-43894278 GCA_964016885.1 Eledone cirrhosa | reverse complement strand
AGAAGACCACCATACTGCAAATACAGAGAATGGGAAGAGAGAACTGGTCAGGAATAGGCATGCAAATACTAATACAGACTGATCAGGAGTGCATCGAGGCCATCCCAGACGTCATAGACCTTGAAGAAGGGCTCCAACTCCCTATAAGCATGGAAGGAAGGCGCCCAAAGTGCTATCTCTGTGGGCAGAAGGGTCACCTCAGGGCTTTCTGCCCGCAGAAGACAGCCAAGAAGAGCCCCCCCCCCCTTCCGACGCCTGATTCGCTACTACCAAGTGCAGGGCAGGCAACAGAGGCAGAAGACCCTTCCATGGTGAGTAGGAGGGCAACGTCCATGGCACCCATACCAAGGCCACGGACAACTAAAGCAGCGGCAGCAGTGGCGGCAACACCAGTAGTCGCAGTAGCCACACCGGCGGCAAAATCGCTGGAGCGGGCTCCACTATACCACCAATAGCAATGGAGCTCGTACCCCTCCCAGACGCCACGGAATCTGACATGGCATATGAGACAGGAGGGAAGTGGCAAACGATCTGCCACAAAAAAAAAAAGAGAAAAAACACCTTACCTTCACCCTCCAAAAGTGAAGGCAGACAAAGAGGGTAAAGGCTGCAAGGAGATTGCAGCAACACCACCACCATCACCATCACTACCACAAGCATCACCACCAACAACAACCACACCACCACCAGCATCACCAAAAACACCAACATCGCAAACACAACAAAACACACACACCCAACAGCAACAAAATCACCCCTCCCCCAAAAAAGTACACAGCCATAAACATGGCAAATAAAGAACTCATACAACATATAAAGCAGCACACAGATATCACAGTAAAAAACTACTACACCAACACCAAGAACTCTCCCGACAAACATAAGCATCATTGAAATTAAAATAGAACAGTACAAACTTTTAAACCAAAAATTCCCCAACGCAATTGGAGACTTCAGAGGGTCGGTTACCAAGAGGATATACACCGACATCTTCTTGGAAACACCCATGACCAGCCAAAGGGACGGTTCTACTGTCCCTTCACCACACGATCAAGGTAAGTGACCCTTTCTCACTTGCCCCGTTTCTCATCCAACATGGCCTTACTTAGAATAGACAGTATAAATGTACGTGGCCTCAGGTCATCTTGGAAGCAGGGTCACCTGCTCAACGACCTCAGATCACTAAACATAGATGTGGTGGCCATCAGCGAGATCAGAATCTCTGAAAACGAGCCTTCGCACCGATCTTCGGCGGCTACGATGTATACGCATCTCCCAGCCGTCCAGGATCGGGGGAGGGGTGGCAGTGCTTTTTCTGAGAGGCTTGGATCTCGCCATACGGGCCATCTTCCTGCACCCAGAAGATAAGTCGGTTGTGCTGGACGTGACCGGCAGCGAAGGCAATGCTTTCAGGCTAGTAGCTGTCTATGCCCCAACTGGGGTAGGACGGCCAGATTTCTTCAAACGTCTAGAGACCTTTCTTGGAACGTCCCGTTCTTTAGTGTTAGTGGGCGACTGGAACAGTATCTTAGATGCACACTGAATTAGGTGGGGCTAGTAGACAAGACAGGAGGGTGTAAAAGCCTCAACAACCTGCTCAGACGTTTTGAACTGTCTGACAGGTATAGACTGGATTATCTGAATGTGCCAATGTGGACGTGGGCAAACCGCATCGGGTCATCCAGATCGTATTTAGATAGGGTATTCTGTAGGGAAACATAAGGCTAGTGTAGGTTGTCCACAATTTAAAGTAGTCGACTACACGGACCAGAAATGTGTGATCTGTGAAATTGACTTAGATAGACTCCATAGGCAAAGGCCCGACTACTGGAAGCTGAACGCGTCGTTCCCGGCGCGCAAAGCTTACAGAGACCGGATTAGCGAATTAGTTAAGCGTGCGTTGACGAGTGCGTTCGTCAACAACAGGTGCTGGTTTACCCTGAAAAGGGCTATTAGAGTAGAATCGATAAGGAGTAGTGATAGAGGAAAATAGAGTAGAGGGAGAGTTAATTAGAAAGCTAGAAGAGGCGTTTAGGACAGGCATCGCAACCGACGTGCTTGCGGCGAGATTGGCACTCGACCAATTCTTCAACGCAAAGCATGAAGGCTGCGTTGTCAGAGCTAGAGCGCGTGCTCTAAGACACGAGGGGACGAAAGCCGTTCAATGGGCCCGAATGGTGGAGGCGCGACGTGGCAACAAGTCCACAATTCGGTCTTTGCCTGATAAAAACGGGCGCATGTTGCTCGAATCCGAGCATGTGTGAGGCTTTTCAACAGCACTTTGCTCGATTGTTCGGGAGCGCCGGGCCGGATCAGAGTAAGGACTTCGGTGCATACTGCGACGGACTGCCGCGGCTCTCGACGACTGCAGCGCAATGCTGCGAAAACCCGATAACAGCCAATGAAATGCGGAAAGCGATGTCTGACTGCACAAGGGGTAAATCTACCCTACGAGCTTTATGCGTATATGCCAGACTTGTTCGGCGACCTCTTGGCAGATGTCTACTGCAACTGGCAGCAAAACGAGAGTATTCCCAGTTTTGTGAGCCGGGGAGCGGTGGTGCTGCTGAGAAAAGATCCGAACAAGGGGGACGTTATAGACAACTTCAGGCCCATAACTCTGCTAAACGCAGAGTTTAAGATTTTGGCCAAGGTGTTAGCAAAGAGATTGGCGCGTGTCGTCGGTGATCTGGTGGGAGAGGCGCAGACATGCGCCGTTCCGAACAGATCAATCCACGACAACCTCCATCTCATGCGATACATCATAGAGAGGGTGGTTAAGGAACCTGGCACGGGTGGGGCCCTGATCAACTTGGATCAATCTAAAGCATTTGATAGGGTCGACCATCGGTACCTGGCTACAGTCCTCGAGGCGGCCAGCTTCGGGCCCGTTTTTAGGGGCTGGATCGCTACGATGCACAGCGACATATGCTCGATTGTGAGGGTGAATAGTCACCTGTCGCAGCCTTTCAGCATCATGCGCTCGGTCCATCAGGGTTGCCCCTCTCGTCCCTCTTGTACGTACTGGCCCTCGAGCCGTTACTTCACAAATTGGAGACGATGAGGGGGATCCCACGCGAACTGGGATGCGGCAAATTCGTGTTAGCTTACGCCGACGACGTCACCATGGTGGTGTCGAGCACCAAACACTTCCAGATGCTCGGCACCGCTCTCAAGGAATACGAAGGAGCAAAGATAAACCAAGAGCAAAGACAGGAAAAGTCGATAGGCTTGCAACTCGGCACCTGGAGAGGCAAGTCCATGCCGTCTGACAGCATGGTGGGGCGCTGGACAGAAGGACCAGTTAAATTGCTCGGGGTCTGGTTCGGTCCGGACCTCCAGATGGAGAAAAACTGGAGCGAGGTGACGAGGGGTAAGGTGGCCTCTCTCACCCAGAAATGGGCCAAGAGGAGGCTGTCTCTGAAATGTCGGGTGGAGGTAGCGAATGCGTACATAGCGCCCGTCACCTGCTACCGCCTGACCATCGTACCTTGCCCCCTCCCAATTCTCACCAAAATGGAGCGCCTTCTCTTCCGCTTTTTGTGGAAGGGACGTGCTCCCATGGTCAGAGGATCCATTTGCTGTCAACACCCATTGCGTGGCTGATGATGCGCAAACATGCGCTGAGGCTGCGACATCTCTGGTGCTTCCTTGACGGTCAACAGGTGTGGTCGGCGTTTGCCAGACGCGTTTTTCCCCAGCCTGTCTCCTTGACGGAACTGCAGCCCTGGATCAGGAAAAGACCAAGGGGCAGCGCTTGGAAGCTGGAATGTCTCCAAGTGCTCACCGCCCTCACCAGCTGGGCACTAGTATTGGTGGAACATCCACCTCGGCGTTCTATAGAGGGCTAGTGGAGCAAAAGAGTGACGACCCTGGCCGTCGAAAACGATCAGCTGTTCGCTCTCTTCAAGAGAACTTTCAGACCAGGGCCTATGGACAACTTCCAGAAATCCCTGGCCTGGCAGTGCTACCGGGGTGCATTTCCGGTTCGGGATAAGCTCTGCAGGCACAGAGGTGCTGTCAACCGAGCCTGTCCGAGATGCGCGCAGGGTGACGAAACCGTGCTGCACGCACTCGTTCAGTGCCCAAGGATTGCTGACTTGTGGAGCTATGTCAAACAGCTGCTGTCGCGTGTAGGATCGATCCAGTTATCGACTGAGTCCATTGTGCAGATAGCCCCGCCATCCTCCTTTAAGGAGGAGGAAGGGCAGGCAGTTTTCATCTGCCTAGTAGCCATGGCGAAAGAGATTGTGTGGTGGACAAGGTTGAAAGGGTTGAAGACGGACACTTTCCTCTCCGGCCAATCCCTGATTAACTTTTTCAAGTTTCACTTGAAGAGGAAAATCAGGGTGGAGAGGCAAGTGCTGTCTTCTAGTAAGTTTCTTGAGTGGGTGAAAGTGGCTGGTCTGAGTGAACGGGCCCGCTCTGAGTATGCGCCTGTAGACTGAGGAGTGGGAACATTGAGAAAGGGCACTTGTCCTGGTGGTCAGGGTGGCCGTGGTCTTTTGTGTGGTTTTCATCACGAGTGACCCTCGGAAGTTTCCCCCCTATTATTGAATTTTCTGTTGTTTGATTTTTTTTCCTATTTCTATCTTGTTATAACCTTTTTTACACGGCCAAAACCCACTTTGTATCGTCCTGTACTGTTCTGTGCCGTCTCTAATGTTTTTCTTCGTGTCAGCCCTTGTGGCTAATAAAGAAACCATTATAGTAGACACTGTTACAAAGCTATATACTGTCTTCTTCTTCTCCTACTCCTACTAATTATTACTGTATTGGCAGTATCGGTAGAGTGTCGGACGCCATGCCTTCCAGCATAGAGTTACGCCCCTTTCCCGCCGAGGTTAACTTTGCCTTTCATCCTTACGGGGTCGATAAAATAAAGTACCAGTAATACACTGGATAATTGCTGGCCTTGTGCCAATAGTAGAAACAATTATTATATGTGTTCAAATCCCACTGAGGTTAACTTTGCTTTTCATCCTTATGGGGTCGATAAAATAAAGCACCAGTAATGCACTGGGGTTGATTTAATCAACATTCCCCTCCCCCAAAATTGATGGCCTTGCGTCTATATAAGAAACCATTATTATGCTTTGCAGCACAGTTACGTCCCTTTACCGACTGAGTTCAAATCCCGCCGAGGTTAACTTTACCTTTCAACCTTTCGGGGTCGACAAAATAAAGTACCAGTAATACACTGGGTAATTGCTGGCTTTGTGCCAAAAGTAGAAACAATTATTATTATAATAATCCCGCCAAGGTTAACTTTGCCTTTCATCTTACGGGGGTCAATAAATAAAGTACCAGTAATGTACTGCGATAATTTCTGGCCTTGTGCCAAAAGTAGAAACAATTTATTATCACTATTGTATGAGTTCAAATCCCTCCGAGGTTAGCTTTGCCTTTCATCCTTACGGGGTCGATAAAATAAAGTACCAGTAATGCACTGGAGGCAATTTAATCAACTTTCCCCTCCCCAAAAATTGCTGGCCTTGTGCCTATAGTAGAAATCATTATTATTATGTCTCCTCCAACCTATTCTTTCTTTTATTTTCCTTCTTTCTTCTGCCTGTTGCATTTAATTCCAATGGACAGCTATACAATATCCTAGTAGCCGATATATTCTTTGATAGCTAATTATAGCACACTACAGCAATTTATGCCCAGTGGCAAGACATGAATGAGTATAGGGTGTATTTAACATATCTTTAAAAAAAAGTTGTTTCATAAAATAAATGCCACACTTTCCAATGGTTATCACCAGTTTCTTTGGAATGTTACCCTGTCAATGTTACCCTGTCAATGTCAGCATACTATCTTTTTAAATAGGACAGAAAATATAAAAGAGATAATAATTATGCCATACTAGAGAAGACCTACCTACCAGCATAAAACTGTGACTTGACCCATCCACATATGCACCTCTCCCTTCCTATAGTAAATATCCTCACCATCACTGTACGCTGTGCTCAGGACCACTTCCTTCAGCCTACTTAACTTCTAAAGCACTAGCTATAACTCCTTAGTAGCTGTTAGCATCATCACTGTGCAGCCCCTCTATCAAAGATCCCTCCCTCTTATATCTGCCAAATCCCATCACACTATCATAGACCCATGACATACTTTCTCATCCATTTCCCTATCATACCCACCATACACCTATGGCATTATACTTGTCATACACTCTACCATAGCCCCTTAGCTTTGACATATTTCCTATCCCCTCCCGTAAAGGGTAAGGAGGGCTCTTCAGTAGAGCTAACAACCAGCAAATCCCATAGTGTTGGTACCATGATAAAATGCACTCAGTACACACTTTAAAATGGCTAGGAAGGGCTCCCAGATGTAGAAACCAAACAAAAGATTTGAGAAGATTCTTCAGCCACAGCTCGGCAGCGTCTCTAGCATTGGTGCCACAAAAAATGCACTCAGTACACCATGTAAAATTTTGTGAGAGCAAAGACATCCAGCCATAGAAACAATGTCAAATAAAGGGTTGAAGATTCTTCAGTTGTGACAAAGGCATGATAACCTCTCTAGTGTTGGTGACATGATAAAATGCATTTAGGACACTCTGTAAAGATTACTTGCTAAAGAAAGGATACAGAGAATTCTTCAATTATATTAGAAACATGACAACCTCTCTAGTGCTGGTAATATGAAAATACACTCAGCACACTCTGAAGAGAGAAAAAGCGTGGAAACATGAAAGTGAGATGCAGCTCCTAACCCATCACAAAGGTTAGTAACTCTAATTAAATACTGACATTGTCTGTGATAACATATCCAACCCTTGCTAGCAGTGGGTTTGACAGAGTGGACTGGGTGCATTTTATTGTGGCACCGGCACTACCACTTTACAGTGAGGGCTGGGTGTACTTTATTGTGGCACCAGCACTTCTACTTTACAGAGTGGGCTGGGTGCCTTTTATCGTGGCACCAGTACTACCACATTACAACACTAGGGCACTTGTGTTCTTGGCCAGTATACTTACAATTTCAGTTTGTAGTTTTTACATATTTTTAAATATGTATTTTATGTAAACTATTTATATCAAATAATATAATTATATAAATGTTCAGCATAAATATATAAATGACATATAAGATTGTTTTTATTTCACATAATTATGCATACAAATACAATTGATATAATACAAGAAAGAGAAAAAACAAAGAGAGAGAGACTCACACTCAATCACATGCCATACCAAGGGATGCTGGAGTTTCCTTCTAATAATATTTGCGGCAAGCCAAACTCACTTGTGGTATTGCTGTGGCTGATAGCGGGGCTAAGATGGAATAACCAAGCTCCTTCGTGAGCATCACCTAATGCATTGGTAAATAAGAACCTCATTATTAGCAGTCAAGCTCCCCAAAATGTCTGACAGAGCATCTAGCTACATTTCATGATACTCCAATGTGAAGCAGAGCATTGTTTGTGAATTACTGATGTAGAATATCAAGAACAAATCAGCCTTGGAGAACCTCATGCACACATACATTCTCTCTCTTTCTCATACACATACTCTTGCTTTCACATACACATATCCTCTCTCTTTCTCATACACATACTCTTGCTTTCACATACACATATCCTCTCTCTTTCTCATACACATACTCTTGCTTTTACATACACATATCCTCTCTCTTTCTCACACAAATACTCTTGCTTTCACATACACACATTCTCTTTCTCATACGTAACATTCTTTTGCACACACACTCTGTCTCATGCACATTCTCTCTCTCTCACACACATATGCACAGCTATTTGCTCAACATAGCCACAATAATGAGAGTGTGGTGAACTGGTCCCAACAAAACTCAAAAGCAGAGAGCTAAGCTAAGCTGACTATTTTTCTTCAACACTTGAATGCTGATCAAATTAAAAGCCAGTAAAACACAAGGTTGATTATATTAATGATTATATCATTTCCCCACTTTCCATAAAAGAACATTGTGACTCACTAAAAGAAATCTTAAGGCCAAAGTAAAAGTGAATTGCTTTTATAAAAAAAATAAAACTATTGGCCTAAATGTCATGTTTTTTAAAAAGTTTTGGTAGGAGGAAGAGTGAGAAGGAGAGCAGAGGAGGGAGTGAGGTAGAAGAGGTGGTGGTGGTGGTGGTGGTGATGGGGGAGGAGAAGGAGGTAATAGTAAAAGTAGTAATAGTAGTAGTAGTAGTAGTAGTAGTAGGAGGAGGAGGTTGTGGAGGAGGAAAGGATGATGGGAAGGAGGAAGAGAAGGAAAAGATGATGTGTAGGAGGAGGAAGAAGAAAAAATGATGATGGGAAGAGAGTAAGAGGGGGAATAGGCAGGGAGAAGGTTTATTGGCCATGAGATTTGCTATCTGCTTGTGTATTTAATGGCGTTGGGAGAAAATGAATCACAACTCCCATTTCTGTCTCTGTGAAGTCAACAGGACTAGTTTTCCAGTGCTTGGATATCATTGATGTAAATATAAAACAATCCTATTTGCATATAGTGATGTGGTGGGTCTTTTTTATTTATGCACTATAATGATAAACCTGCTCTCAGTGACAGGAGCACTGTAAAATCAATGAGTGTTTCATTAGCTTTAGGTTGCAGCATCGAGTTCAGCATCTTATGTAAGAGCACCATTGCATATGATGTCTTTATATAATGTATCTCTTAGAAACACAACCGGGGCTAGATATACACATGCCTTTAGGACATCAAATGAAGAGGGCACCTTTTTATTCTTTATTCAAATTAAATGCATTTGTCATTCAAAACCCTTTTTTAGCAGACATGAATAAGATCTGGATGAGATCAGACATGAATGAGATCTGAAATTGTGACCCATCAGTGGTCAAGTTTGTCTGATGTATCTGAAAAGTTTATAAATCCCAAATGGTTATAGAGCAAAGCATAAAAGGTTTTCTTAATTAATTTAATTAATTTGTATGTTCTGTGGCAGTGGTTTCCAAACTTATTTTGTCAATCACATTTATTATATGATTTTCTAAAAAATCACAGAACTCATAGCCACTTTAATTTTAATAAGACTTTAAATGAAGCAAAATTTTACTTAGTCACTCACCACTACTCTGTTTCTCACTAAAAGCATTTAACCATTTCCTTATATTTCAAATGGAAGACACTGCCAATTATTTTCAAATAATTTTGAAAATACTCAAGAATTTTAAAGGATTTAGTAACTTTCTCATTATTAAACTGGTGTTTGAAGCATAACTTAAGAAATGTTCTTACATAAAATTATGAAATTATGATGGAAGATTTAAAAAAAAAAACAGATTTTTATTAAAACACACCTTATTTCATGGAATGCCAGAATTTTTTCAAGGAATCCACTTTCAGAAACACTACTTATATATCTTACATACTGTACACACAGAACACTGATCTGGATTTACTATTCATACTCTAACAAGACATATTACCTTATTCCTCTGTTCTTCTCTTACTCTATCAAGACACATTACCTCAGTCCTCTTTACTATTTATTCTCTACCAAGACACATTACCTCAGTTCTCTTTACCATTCCTGCTCTAACAAGACATATTACCTCCATGTCCAGTCGTTTGAGTGAAGTCAAGTTCAGCGAAGTCATTTTGAGCCAAGTTAAAATTATATGCATTTTGAGCGATGCCTATTGAGTGATGTCAGTTTGAGCCAACCTCAAACTGTTTTTTTAAAGACACTTTGGGCATCATGGAGGATAAAATTATCACCCATGAAAGTAGATCACAGGGGTTTTGAAATAACGATGGATGTAACTGATTGAAGGGGTGGAGGGTAGTTCCCCATAGCTCTTCACCTCCTAGATATGGTACGTTTTAATTTTGCTCCTGATCCAATCTTTGCTACAAGTTCATTTGGTAGACCAGCAACAGCATCTTGGAGTATGCGTCTTGGTTGATCATGCATTGTTACAACAGCTTTGCAGATTTTTTCTTTGACTTTCTCCTTGCCGACTTTAACAGATTAGGGAGTATGTGAGTGTTCACCTTTCTCAGTGCGATTTCTATACTTACTGTATTCAAATGAGGGACTCAACTGTTCTTTGCAGCCCTTCACTTGACAACGCCATGTAATTGTGATTTAAGTAGCTTTATCCTTTCTATAATGTTCATGATGGGTTAACTACGAATGTTAACTGATTTGAAAAATATCAAGGTCATTTAAGTTAATACCCACTGACGTCAGTTGTTCCAAATGTACGTTAGTATATATTTCACTTAAAATTAATCTTCGTTGAAATTACCGTTCTCTTAATGTTTCGCTCAAAATGAATGGAACCATTACCTCAGCCCTCTTTACTATTCATACTCTACCAAGACATATCACCTCACTCCTCTTTGGATTGGCAGTATGGGTAGAGCGTCAGACACCATGCTTTGCAGAGTTACGTCCCTTTACGATCTGAGTTCAAATCCCGCCGAGGTTGACTTTGCCTTTCATCCTTACGGGGTCGATAAAATAAAGTACCAGTAATGGACTGGGTATTTGCTGGCCTTGTGCCTAAAGTAGAAACAATTATTTATACTCTAACAACACATTACCTTAGCAATACCATAAAAAGGTACTTTGTATTTTTCAAGACTATCTTGCTACTGTGGTTTCATGTGGTATAGGACGTTAAGAGTTAATTATCTAAAAACAGTAATTTACAAAAATTCTGACTGTAACCTGAATGTTTTCGTCTGCGATATTTTTTATGCTGCTATTTCAAATTCATCAGATGAGCTGTGTTAAATCAAGGATAATACATGTTCAGTGTAAATAAATAATTCAGGTCAGAAAGGGTTAATTCATAAACTAAAATAAATAACGATTCACATTCGAGAATAAAAAAATAATAATAACAGCTATAGCTGAGTGTCTAAGGAGTTTACTTCATAATTAAAACATCTAGGCAAGTGTCTGCTACCGTCTCGGATTGACCTATGCAGAAGCCCGTCGTATATATGTATGTGTGTGTGTTTCCATGTTTGCGTTTGTGTTTCATAACTTACTGGTTCGACATTAAAGTGATCGATAAAATAATTACTAAACTTTTTTAAAAAATAAGTACTGATTCGATATGATTGACTAAATCGATGCGGTACCCCAACATGGTCGCAGTCTAGTGACTGAAACAAGTAAAAAAAAGTATTTTTAAAAAATTTACTTACCTGCTATAGAAGTTAACAATTTTATTACAGTTATATAAATTTATAGTAGAAAAACGTTGCAAATATGTTTTTAATATATACATAAATAACATAACAAATGCGTAAATAACATTATAAATTGCTCGCAATTTGTTCAGAAAGACAAATATGACTAAACCGTGTATAATAACACAATAATATAAATTCATGAACAAAAATGATAAAGGAAAGAAGAACGGGGGAGGGGGACAATTCACCACCAAGTGTGACAATCGGCCGTGCTTCACACTTGGGGGTTAACTGCATACTTCAGGCAAGCCAACGCGCTCGCAGCATTACCACGGGCATCACCTGACAACTCATCGTAACAGTTAGAATTATAGTCTATCCCAAAGGCTCACCTGGCCGGTGCTTATCACGGTTTTATTAGCGTTGAGCAACTGTGAATACAAAACTCCGCCCTGGATGGGATGTCAGACCATTGTTGGGTTAACCCCTAGCTACTCCTGTCGAGACTATGGGTCAACTGAAACAGATGATCGTATGGTCAACACCATAAACACTAGACCGCCGCCTTCACTGGTAGTCACAATAATGCATACATTTTTTTTTTTTTTTTAAAGTTATGAAATCATTATAGCTCTATCCGGTCTCAGCTCATTATGGCATACTTTGTGTGAAGGTTAACAACCAACCATTTGCAATGAAAGCGGACACATTTACACTTGTTTCAAATACTGAAGTTAAACGCTTTAGTCGAATAAATAATTTAATACTCGACACACGTCTTTCCATGGTAAAATACAATAACAATGAAAAAGTTTCTTCGGCCAGTTTGCTTTGATAGCATTTCTTCAGATACAAGCACTGGAAACCTGGATTCCATCGTTCCTTTTGAAATTCTATGTTGTTGTTTTTTCTAATTCTAATACTATACAACTATCAGTTAAAAATATCACGGCTCCTAATTTGTGTTGATAAATAAAAGAATACAATTCCTGCATTCTCAGACTCAACTGAACAACAAAGGACTCTGCTTATAAACGCCATCTCACCTTCAATCTTCAAACAATACTGCAATAGTTACAGGGTGGGATTAAGTCCTCCTGAAATCCTAAGTACTTTAATAATTATGGTGCTACCTCGTATATAAAGTCTGCAAAAAACAAAAAAAATGGTAATTGGTGGGGGAGATGTCAAATACATTTTATTTTATCATCACCTCTGCATCAGGAGTCCAATAGAGTGACCCACTCGGGCCCACTCTGTTTGCATTGAGCATTGATGACGTCACCAAGATAGAGGTTGAGTTGGACCTCAATGTCTGGTACCTCGACGACGCCTGTTTGGGGGGAACTCCGGATATGGTTCTCTCCATTGTCAACAAGATGGTGGAGGAGATTGGCCGCCGGGGTCTTCAGATCAATAGCTCCAAATGTGAGCTCTGGATCCTCAACCACCCGGCTTCTCAACACAAACAGCTAACCGACCTGTTTGCAGAGTCCTCCCCTTCCATCGCGGTCCCTCCCCCGTCGGCTTGGTGCTCCTCAGGAGCCCCAATCACAGACCTGGCCTTCGAGTCAACCTTCCAATCGAAGATGGTTGGCCTTGAACAGCTGCTGAGGAATATCTAAGTTATCGAACCCCATCAAGGTTTCTTCATACTCAGGAACTACCTGTCTATTCCTAAGCCTTTGTATCTGCTCAGGGTCAGCCCCTCTCACAGATTTCCGTCCTGCCTCCAACGCTTCGACGACCCAATCTTCGAGAGACTCGAGTACCTGTTCAATGTTAGACTCCCACGATCAGGCTGCGTTGCCCAAGCGATTTGGGGGTCTTGGTCTTCATAAGTGTTCGTCCCTCTCTCTCCCCTGCTTCCTTTACTCCACCTACGCTTGCTTACCCTGGTGAGCAACATCATCTCCTCTCCAACGTGGACTAGTTCCAACAAGGAGTTGGGTGAAGCTCTCTAGCAATGGAGTGAGTTGGGCTTGTCTCTTCCTGAGAAGGTGGAGGACAGTCGAAGTCAGAGAACTTGGGACAGCATAAGTTCGAAGGCCACCTTCGACTCCCTCTTCGTCCAGTCAGATCAGTTTGCAAGGTGCCGCTTACTATCTGCCAGCGCCAAATACTCAGGCGACTGGGTTGATGCCCTACCCGTGGCCAACGTTGGTGGCCTACTCAGCCTGGACGAACTTCGTGTGTCCATCGCCCTCAGAGTGGGAGCTGACGTCTGCATGGGTTTGAGGTGCCGATACGGCAAACTCCTCGACTCCACGGTCTTTCTTGCCGGCTGCTTCGCGCGTCACACGGAGCTAAACCTCATTCTGAAGAAAGCTTTGGCCCGGGGGAATATCCCCTCAGTCTTGGAACCATCTGGGTTGTCCAGAAGTGATGGCAAAAGACCCGACGGTCTTACCCTGTGTCCCTGGTCGAGAGGCAGGTGCCTTGTCTGGGACATCACTGTTAGTGACTCTTTTGCTCTTTCCCACATCCTGGATGGTGCGGTTAGGACGAGAGCCACAGCTTCTGCAGCCGAGCGGAGTAAGACCCTCAAATACTCTGATCTGTCGGCCAGCTACATTTTTCAGCCTGTGGGTTTCGAGACGTTTGGGGGAGTCGGGCCGCTGACTGTGAGTTACCTCTCTTCACTGGCGGCTCGCCTAATAGAGGTAACTGGCGAATCTCGCGAGGGCGCTTGGCTGTTTCAGCGCATCAGCCTCGCCATCACCCGAGGCAACGCTTGCCTCAAAAATCATTAGGGAGGTTGCCCAGTACTCGCGACGTTGCTGTCTTTTGCTCTGGTGTTGGCTCCGTTGTTCACCCCTTCCTTTGCATTTTCTTTAATATTGTAACATTGAAAGAATATATCTTTCTGAAAGAATCGCGAGCTATTTATAATGTTGTCCAAGCATTTGTAATGTTATTTATGTATATATTTAAAACATATTTGTTATGTTATTCTACTGTAAATTTATTTATATGCTCTGTTATATTTTCATTCTGAAAGAATTGCAAACGATTTGTAATGTATTTATGTATTTATGAAATAAATTAATCCCGTTTTATTTTAATAAAATGATGCCCCTCTTTCTCATGATGACCTAAGCATGAGCTTCTTTTGCTTAATGGTTAATCGAAACCCTGAATAGTCAGCATTCACTGCATCTTCATTTAAAAAGCTGAATACAATTTTTTTTTTGTAGGCATGAAAACGTTAAATTTTGTGTCATAATTCTACACAGCCTTGCCAAGCACTATAGATTCCTGGTCGTTAACTGGTAATGTATATCGAGAAGAAAGCATTAGTGATACATTTATTACCAAGATCTCTAATCATATTCACTAAAGACTACTTTGAAACTTGAAAAGGTAATCGTCACCCAAGTTCATTCTCTGGAAGCTGCTCAGAGAACTGCATAAGATTACAAACTATATTTCGCCGTTGACCACACGGTGTTCACTACACAAAGAAATCAAAACGGTGTAATGTGTATATAATTTCCTTTTGTGAGCAGGACTCAGACACAAGCCTTCAGTCGTCATCTCCAAAGCAAAGCAGCATCAACACTGAGGAAATCCGCCCATCATCATATTCTACATAAATAAAGAGTTGTCATTGTTGTTTAGTTCTAGGTCAGCCCTGGTCAAGCAGATAAGACGCGTTCCAGTCATGAACATCCAGTGTTTTTGTATTCGAGGCTTCTAGATTGTTCGACGTATTCTTTTCTAAGACAGTAAGGTGTTATTTGAGAAAGATTTGATTGCTACTTCTAGCATGTCAAGTGACCAAATAGAGGTGGTGACTACAAAATGATAACAACGATAGCAACAACAACAATAATAATAAAGAAGAAATTTGTGCAGATTTACACTGATTTATTTTTTCAAATCTCTGAAGGATACACTCAATATATCATGCGGGAGGGGAAAGCTAACTGTGATGTTTCTTTTCCTTGTTTATAACCTAATATCGAATTTATTAATATTTACAACAGAATTAAAATTGATATTGATTTTCTGTATGTTTACAATAGAAATAAAATATTTCAATTTTGGTTTTCACAGTTCACTTCCGGTTGTTATTTTACAAGTGATTCGGGATTTTATCAATTGTAACGAGGTTGCCCTGAAGTAATGGTCACAATCGTAATTATTGTTATTTTTTTATGATGTGATATAGCTGCTGCCGCATTGTTGTCAGCAATAGTAACAGCAACAATAGTAGTAGCAGTCAGAGCAGCAGTAGTAGTTATTTAGCTATAGGTCAGCTCAGGTTGAGTAGACTATAATCAAAGACCTCCCAGTTGTGATCACCTCATCTTTTCCAGATACAGTGTACCTTGGACTATTTTATTCTATTGTGATTCGGGATAACCTTAGTAATTGCAACAACAGATCTAGCTGATGTAATAGTATTGTTATGGTGATTACGAAATAGATTTGACAAGTGAAATGTCAGTTTAAAAAATATGAAAATATTTTATTTAGGATAACTGTACGGTGTTACTATAACAACTACTAATGTTGCCATTACTGCTATTACCATATCAATACGATTTTTTTACGTGTTGGTTTGAAATCATAAGAACAAGGAGTCATAAAGTCTGTAAGAACTTTTGAGATTTCACTTCCGGATTTCGTATCTTGCCTGCACATTAATTAAAATATACAGAACTGGTAAGATGAAATAGGCTGAGAAAAGAAGCATGTCGGTAGTCAGTTTGTTGCCCTCTGGCTAAGTCAAATCTCGAATGTCATCACTATTTAAAAATTATATCGCTGTTCTAATTTTACTTGATACTGTTGGTCATGTTTACTAAACTAGCCTCCTTGTGTGTTGTCTCGTATGCTATTAAAAGTATTGTATCTACACGGCTAACATAGGATTAAAATTCCAATTAGCTATTTTATATAAATATATATATATATCGTTTTTGTATTTATTTTGCAAGATTTTTTTTATCTGAAAACGTGTGTTAAACAAATATTGTTATACTAACCGACTGGGAAATGACAAAGCAAGTATGTATATTAGATGTTTGGGGATAATATATATTCTATAGATATATACATTTACACGAGGTCCGAAACAAAGGAACCAAACTCCCACTATTTCCATCCCTCTTCATATTTACATCTCTCTCGCTCTCTCCATCTCTCACTATTATGAGCAAATGGGGCCACTCCGCGGCCCCGGTGGACAGAATAGTAAGGCGTTTCCTCGGAGGATGGTGAAGGAGACACGCTGGAAGAGCCATTCCAGCTCACGAGGCTCACACTTGTAGGTAGCCAACTCTGTGTCGATGGTGGTAAGTAGGGAGGTGGCCCTAGTGCCAAGGACACCAGAAGTCTCCACTGCTACGGGCTCGACCGCAAAACTGTCGGAGAGCGACCAATATTTGGAGAGTTTACTTTCCTCGGTCCGAAGTGCAACAGAGCCTGGGTTATCGCTGGAGAATGTGTCTCTGCATATGGCATCCCAGATCCATAACTGCAATTCACCAGATTCGTGAGTAAGCTAGACGATGGCCGGAGATGCTGTATTTATACCAGCAATCTTTGTTATTTATGTTATATATATATATATATATATATATATATATATATATATGTGTGTGTGTGTAAGATTTACACTCAGCATACTACAGCCGCTCTAACTCTGAAATGCAACCCAACACGAGACGGACCTTGTAACAGCCTCAAGTGCTTGTGACAGCGAACCTCCTACAATTGTAGTTACACACTTGCCTAACACACACACACACACATTATATATATATATATATATATATATATATATATATATATATATATATATATATATATATATATGTGTGTGTGTGTGTGTGTATAAAGTTTTAAATAAATAATCCAACGGAAGGAAAAGCTAACAGGAAAGGAAGAGGAAGGTGCTGCAACCTGTGTTAACTAAAACCAACGGTCGTATTAATTACATCACGGTACCCACACCTTAACTAGCCAGTGGCTATTGTTTATTTATTTGTTTATGTAGCCATATATCCAAAAGCCACCTGATAAGCTGGAATCTCACGCTACCTCGGCTATCTCTTCTTTCCTTCAATGACTCAGCTTAAATCGTACGGCATTTTACCATATATAGTCAAGTGACCTTTATTCTGTGAGCTTTTATCATCACCAATACTGGGTAGCACCCACATATTGATGTCACTGTTCTTGTACGTCTTGTTTGAATCTGTATGTGTACTTGTGTGTTTGTTTATATCTACTACATATCCGCGAGTGAAGAAGAGTATGTTAGTAGTGTGATAGAGAGGGGAAGAGGGATGCTATTGTATAGAACTGTGTTTATAAGCAGTTGACAACGTGAAAGTTTTTACAACCACCTTGTCAGTTTTCATACATACATATGTATATATATATAATATATACTGAAATACTGTTGGCTTCTTGCTCACAATAATTTCTATATTTTCCTTTATATATATATATACTTATTTCTCTCTCTCTGCATATATATTCTTTTACATATATATATATATATATATATATATATATAATAAGAAATTGCTAATTTGAAATGTGCAGTGAAAATTTGTTATGACAAATTACTCTAGTTTCCTTATTTGTTCCACTCCTTTGAATTATAGATTTGTTTAATGTTTCATTTTAGAAAACATTCTGGTTTCTCCCTAAATAGCTTGAACCTATTCAAACAAGATATCTATCACAGCAGGATTGTTGTTATATTGGTTTTTTGGGGGGTTTTTTGTGTAGTTTGATAAATGCATGCACAGAAAAAAAACGATTATTTATTTGTTTATTTTAATTTTATCAATAATTTTAAAAAAAATATATATATTTTTCTACCAGTGAATTTCCTTCCTAGTTTATATTTTCTTTTTATCTTTATGCAATGAACGAAATATATTATGAAAGAAATATAAAAATGACAATAAAATATATGAACCAGACCACACAGGCGAGGTGTTTTTATGATAACTTTCCTTTCATATCCTTAAGGCGAAATATTTAACAAAGTTAGAATAGTTTATAGAAACATGTATGAAATGCTAAGTAGATGAGGTGTTAAGTTATTGTTGTTCCAACAATAGCTGTTAATCGAGTAGACTTCTATATGTGACTATCCTATATTTTCCACCCCAGCTACAGTATACGTCAGAGTCGTTAGTTAAACCGATGGACAAAATGCCTACGCTATTTAATTACGGCCGTATATGTTCCTAGTTCAAATCCCACCGAGATCAACTTTACTTTTCATACTTCCCAAGGTCGATAACATAAAATACCAGTCAAGTACTGACAGACCTGTCAACCTCTAAATATGAAAACGGAGAGTACCATGGAAAACGTGCCCCAAAATGAAGAGAAATAAGGCAAACCCATTTTCACAATAGAAGACATCTCACACCCACCCCCAAGAAGCTAGATCTCCCCATCGGATGGAGAGAGTTGACAGGTCTGTACTGGGGTCAATTCCCACAACGCATTCTAAATGTGAATGAAATTTAGAATAGGAAATATCAAGAGTATCTTTTTTTTCTAAAACAGTAGGGTGTGATTTGAGAAAGATTGAGAGAGCATGTAGAGGTCTTTAATTGTCTTGAAGGTATCAGTTGATATAGTCCCAAATCCTCATCAAATCACAGGCCTTTTACAATATGGTACTTATTGTAATTTGTTAGAAATGTATTTGATTACTTATATAATAAATATGATTCACAAAAGAAAAAAATCAATAAAAATTTACTGAAAAAAAAGGGAAGACATGCACACACACAACTGCATGCTACAACAGGGAGTGCTGTTATTCCCCCCCCCCCCCAAAAAAAGGCTTGAGGCAAGCCAACAAACAGCAGTGCAGTGAGTATCCCCACTCTTGCCTGTGCAGTCATTTCCGACACCACACTTGAATAGTGGAGTTTTTCCCCCCACCCATCGAAACCCACAGTACCAAAGCTTCAGAACTTTGTTGAGGAAAACCCTGACTATATCTAGCTGGTAGCATCTAGTCTCCTCCACTAGTTCCTGCTTCTTACTTGTAAGGGTTGTGATGTTCCAGGTTCTAATTTTTACAGTTTGTTCCCCTTTGGGGTCACGAGATATGCAATCTTTGTGTGTCCATTCCATGCCCCCCAGGACAGATAACAAACCCATTGCCAGATTTTACAGCATGAGATGGATTGACAGAATCATTAGTATGTCAGATGAAATGCATAGTAATGTTTCATTATGACCCTTTACATTCTGGCTTCAAATCCTGCCAGGGTCAGCTTTGCCTCTCATCCCGCCGAGGTTAACTTTGCCCTTCATCCTCACGGGGTCGATGAAATAAAGTACCAGTAATACACTGGGTAATTGCTGGCTTTGTGCCTAACGTAGAAACAATTATTATTATATTGGCAGTATGGGTAGAGTGTCAGACACCATGCTTTGCAGAGTTATGGCCCTTTACGTTCTGAGTTCAAATCCCACCGAGGTTAACTTTGCCTTTCATCCTTACGGGGTCGATACAATAAAGTACCAGTCACACAATAGGGTAATTACTGCCCTTGTGCCTAAAGTAGAAACAATTATTATTATTATTGTTATTGTGCCTATACTAGAAATCATTATTGTTATATTTTGGGCAGTGGATTGACAGTATCAGTAGAGTGTCGAACACCATGCTTTGCAGCATAAAGTTACAGCCCTTTACGTTCTGAGTTCAAATCCTGCAGAGGTTGACTTTGCCTTTCATCCTTACAGGGTCAATAAAATAAAGTACCAGTAATGCACTGGGGTCGATTTAATCGACTTTCCCCTCCCCTTCAAATTGCTGGCCTTGTGCCTAAAGTAGAAACAATTATTATTATTATTATTAGGGTGGTAAATTGATAGTATCAGTTGACTACATGCTTTGCAGCATATAATTATAGCCCTTTATGATCTGAATTCAGATCCCACTTGCCTTTCATCCTTACAGGGTCAATAAAATAAAGCATTGGGTTCAATGTAATCAATTTTCTCTTCCCCCAAAAATTGCTAGCCTTGTGCCTAAATCAGAAATCATTATTATTTGTTCATTGATTCATCCACTTCATTGTCACTGTATCAGCTATAACAGGAATTCCAATGTCACCAATTTCTGATATAATACTTTTGATGGAGGCACATGGCTTAGTGGTTAGAGCATTGGCCTTGCAATCGAAAGGTTGTGAGTTCAATTCTCAGACCGGGTGATGTGTTGTTTCCTTGAGCAAGACACTTTATTTCACATTGCTCCAGTATACTCAGCTGTAGAAATGAGATGATAGGGACTGGGGTCCCTATCATTCCACTGCAAAGTGGTCGTGCAGGTGACACAGCAAAAAAGCACCCAGCACTCACTGTAAATGAGGTTGGTGTTAGGAAGGGCATCCAGCTGTAGAAATCAAGCCAAAAATCAGTTCCCGTCCCACCCTTGCAAGCAGGGAAAAAGCGGACGTAAAATTAAATGATGATGATGATGAAATGATGATGATGCTCTTCCAGAATGTCTTTTGTTCTTAGTATTTTGGTATGTGTTTTCAATTCTTTATATTATAGCCAGAGATGCAATTGGCAGCAGTGGTAACCCTGTTGGTAAAACTTCCAAAATTGGTAAGTGAAAGAGAAGAAGAAACCACAACTCATGACTTTCAGCAGTAAAATGTAGCACATATTGAGTTTTTTTTTTTGTCAGACCAGAGATATTGTCTGAATATTTCTAACAAGGTGGACACTGCTAAAGGTATCCATCCAAGAACCAGAATATGGTGTTAAACCGAGGAATAAAATCTAGCACTCAAGAATAGCCAATTTGACAGACTTCTGCACAGTTTCTGCTTAATCTCTTTTCTATATTTTTTTTACCTACAAAGTTTGGACTGACCTAGTGTTATGGTAAGAAAGTTTTATTCAAGGAATCATTGAATGTCCCCAAGCCCCAAATTAAACATCTTATACACACAAATGATGTGTAGTGTATATGATGCTTGTTGATATCTGTTAGGTCATATGTTTCCAATTTCTACTTGTAGCAGCAGGAAATGTGATAGTAAACATCTGTTTAAAGTTCATTTTAAACCTAGTTTTCTGTTAGAAAGAGAAGATAGAAAAACACATCAAGTTGAATAAAATGAAAATGACATTTCATTCTAACTATTCTAACTATTTTCTCCACCTCCAACAGTTTTCAATAATAATATTGTAAAATTTCAACACCAGATTCTTAAATAATAAAATGCACAATGAATTTATGGACTCAGATGTTGTTTAGTAGATTGAAAATACTTTGTCTACTGACAGAATATCTTGACATATGAGTGCAATGACCAAATAGATAAGCTGACATTATTTTACTTTTTTTTTATCTTTACATGAAGAATATGATAAATATCTAAATTAAGACCATGATATAATATAAGTTAAATAATCAGTAAGATAAAATATACAAAGTAGCCCATTTGGTATGTGTGTATGCATGTCACAATTTACTATTCTCTCTCTCTCACACACACACTACTTATTATATATATATATACAGGGTGTGGACGATATTTGTTCGCAATTTTCAACTGCTAATTTTATGCAAATTATTTTTTACTTCCGTTGTCACTCTTGTCTTCATAAAAACAGTGACTATATTTCCATTATTTATTTTCAGAATAATTGATTATGAATAATTTTGAACCTCCAAATTTGTGGAAGAGACAGAGTTCTTGGAATCCGTGCCGGGAGGACAAATAAGGAAATTTCAGACTTTCTCAGCGTCAGCAGGAGAATGGTGGAAAAGGTCAGAAAGGAATTGGAAGATTCAGGATTCGACTACGAAGCAACATCAGAGAGGAAAACACATGATCGACAATCTGACGCCTTCAGAACACCCGAGTTCGTTGCTGAAGTTCAGGATATCATCAACAATGAACCTAGCAAGTCGATGCGTGCCATTGCAAGGGAGAAAGGCGTGGATGAAAAGCTCATTAAGCTGGTGGTACATGAAGACATTCGCTACGTTTCATACAAGATGAGGAAAGGACAATTTCTGTCAAAGGTGATGCAAGAAAAGCGACTGAAGCACGCAAAGAAGCTGATCAACAAGTTGAAACACCCACTGGAGCCAGACATGCTGTGGTTTTTCTCCGATGAGAAAAACTTCTGCCAAGACCAGAAGATCAACTCCCAGAATAACAGGTGGCTTGCTGTCTCATCCAAAGACGTGCCCAGAGTCATGCAGACAAAGTTTCCAGCGACAACATTGGTCTTAGGTGTCGTCAGCAGTCAAGGTGACATCATGCCACCTCGCTTCTTCCCTGAGAGCTTCAAGCTGAACACCGATGGCTACATCCGCGT
>OZ024745.1:43841778-43866778 GCA_964016885.1 Eledone cirrhosa | reverse complement strand
TTCCACAAACAACCTTGCCCGGACTTGTGCTTCGGAGGGAACTTTCTAGATGCAAATCCTATGGTCATTCGTGACCAAGTGGGGTCTTAAAACATATATATATATAACAGCACAGCATAAACAAACAGAGAGAAACTAGGCATAAGAGGAATAAGATGCAGGGTGCAGGAGAGGAGATTGCATTGGTATGGACATGTGATGCATGTATAAAAAGGTACAGAGCACTCAAAGTTGATGGACATTATGGAGTAGGATGACCCAGGGAGACTTGGCTTGGGGTAATAAAAGCTGACCATGCAAAATTGCACCTCTCAAAAGTAATGACACAGAACCGAGATCTCTGGCGTTATGCAGTAAGAAGACCCACCTTCCCATGAGCACAGACTGAAGCATATATCTAGTATGCACCGCCTTCACCTCCATCCCCCCTTCCATACACTTCCCATGAGCACAGGTTGAAGCATACATCTAGTGTGCACCACCTTCACTTCCATCCTCCCCTCCATTCACCTCCCCAATCCCCATACACCTCGCCCACCAAAGTCCCCAGTCCACACTGTGAGGTGGTTGTGATGGCAACATGACAAAAAGCATCGAGCCCACATTGTATAGTGGTCATGTAGGTGACATGACAAAAAGCACCCAGCTCACACTGTAAAGTGATCATGTAGGTGTGATAACAAAAAGCACCCAGTACTCACTGTAAATGTGGTTTGCGTTAGAAAGGGCATCCAGCTGTAGAAACCATGCCAAAATCAATTCTGATGAGCAAGACATAGTCATCTGATCTAACTGGTCTCACAACAGGACAATTCTTTTAACCCATGCTAGCATGGAAAAATGGACATTAAATGGTGATGATACATACACACACATACATATATGTTTGGTGGGCCCTTCATTAGATAACATACATGCATATATATGTATATATATATATTTATAATCTATATATAGAAGCTTTCGCTGTATTTCTAGACTATATATTTTA
The DNA here is from genome assembly GCA_964016885.1 of Eledone cirrhosa. Lineage (NCBI taxonomy): Eukaryota > Metazoa > Mollusca > Cephalopoda > Octopoda > Eledonidae > Eledone > Eledone cirrhosa. The sequence goes on along the minus strand of OZ024745.1, from coordinate 43,865,787 downwards.
GCCGGATCGTGGGGTTTAGAACCCTCTAAGAAATGGAAAAAGATGAGTATTGACGTCAATACTCATCTTTTTCCATTTCTTAGAAAGTTCTAAATCCCACGATCCGGCTAAAATATCTTTAGTCTAAAAATATGGCGAAAGCTTCTATTTCTAATTTCAAACTAGCTCGCTGTTTCAAAACATACTTACTTGTCATATATATATATATATATATATATATATATAGAGAGAGAGAGAGAGAGAGAGAGAGAGGGGGGGGGGGGAATTTGCAGTGCTGAGACTGGGAAGACCACTTATCATGGGAGTACTCAATGCATAGGGAGATGCAGAGTGGATATAGAGATAGTTGGTACCACAGTTGGGATATTACCTCTCTCTATATATATATATATATGTGTGTGAGTATGTGTTTGTGTGTTTATGTATGTGTATTTGATGGCTGCAACTCGATTTCGAGTAATGCCATCACTTGATACCTAAGCATAAGCATCACGGACATGGCGTTTTAGTCCTGCTAGGGACTTGCCTATGGCCAGCAATGCCATGCATCGCAAAAAGATGTCACAGGTTTTATATCAGAGTGACTTTCTCCTAGAGCAGGGGTGGGCAAACTTTTTGGATCAGGAGCCACATTGATTAGGTCATGAACACCAGAGAGCTGCACCATTTATTATTGGATATAATGTGCCAGTAACATTACTTTTCTTCAGTTAGAATTTAGAAAATATAAAATATAAACTGCATCATTATGATACACAAATTAATACAATGATTAAATACAAAAGTCTTAAAACAAAGTTTTCTTTTAATTTGTGTCTGTACATTGCAAAACATGAAGTATTATATATGAACATTTTCTTATTTTTCTTATTTTCATTAATTCGCCAAATGCTTCCACGGGCCGCTCAAAACTCTTTTGCGGGCTGTAGTTTACCCACTCCTGTCCTAGAGAGATGTCTTAATGAAGACGAAGAGTTTCTCACTCCACAAAAAATAATACTTTATTGGATGGCTGTTGACTCACTTGAGTTCCTCCGTCCTTTGACAGGGTTCGTTTTCCATCCTGCAGGTTGTCCAAAATCCTCCTCCTCACCAAGCAAGGTTGGTGGGGTTGCCGGTTTAGTCGCAACCATATACAAGCATGAGTAGGAAGAGAGAGAGAGAGAGAGAGAGAGAGAGAGAGAGAGAGAGGGTGAGAGAGAGAGAGTGAGTGAGAGAGAGAGAGAAGAAGTAAGAGAGAGCAGAGACTAAATAAATAAGAAAAGATTTGAATTCCTTCAAATACATCAGCCCACTACCAGGACATGAGGTCAAATAATGGAAGTAGCAAAAGAATGGTCATTGTGTACATACACACATACAAGCATATAACCACACATACACACATATAAATATATATATACACATCAAGCATCATCATTGATAAACTATACATACAGATATATACACACTCATATACATGCATACATATACATCATTTACAGCAGCACCATCTACTTTCGTCAACTGGTATTGCTAAAGTAAAGAAATTTTGATAAATGGGCACAAAAGCGATATCAATTACATTTTTAAAAGCATACTCTCTAAAAGATAAAATTATGTTTATGATCAGGGCCCCACTCATAAAAGGTAGTAGAACCTCTAATTAAAGTGGGGGCCTTGCTTGAAGAAGGTGAGTTTCTCCACAAATCCAGCCCTGTTCAATCCAAGGCTAAAGTAGGAAAAACTTGCTCAAGTTCCCACACAGAAGTACTGTAGTTCTTAACAATACAGCCATGCCAGAGTATATACAGTATATATATTATCATTATTATCATTGTTGTTTTGATGTTGACTTTTTCATGCTAGCATAGGCTGGTCATGGGACATAATGTTTTGAGGCAATATTTTACAGCCAGATGCCTCTTCTTTTAGTTGTTTCTTATGACACACAGGGATGTGGTGTGTATATATATATTAGGAATAAGAGGGATCAGATGCTGTTTACTCGAGAGAAGACTATGTTGGTATGGTCACGTGATGCGCATGAAAGACGACAGCTGTATAAAAAAGTGCAGGGCGATCAAAATAGATGGTAGCTATGGAGTAGGCAGACCCAGAAAAACCTGGGATGATTTGATAAATTCCGACCTTACACACTTACACCTCTCCAAGACAATGTCACTGGACCGAGATCTTTGGCGCCACGCAGTAATACAGAAGACCCGCCTTGCCTATGTACAAAGTGAAACCTACTACAGTCAGTAGGCACCTCCTAACCAAAAATACACCCCCATCCCACTACCCTTATCCCCAGCCCCATCTACACCTAAAGTTATGTTGGTGCCACAACATCCAGTCCTAAATAAATGAGGTCATGTAGGTGTCACGACAAAAAAACACACAGTCCACGCTGTAATGTGGCCGTGTAGGTAACACGGTAAAAACCTCCCAGTCCACACTGTAAACGTGGTTGGTGTTAGGAAGGGCATCCAGCCGTAGAAAACCTGCCAGACAGTCCTATATGAGCAAGACAACCAATCTTGCCTGAAGTGAGACAATTCCCGTCCAGACCCATGCTAGCGTGGAAGATAGACGTTAAACAATGATGATGATGATGATATATATATATATACACAAAGAGAGAGAGAGAGAGAGAGACATGTGTGTACATACCTACATTCATATTTCATGGATGTATGGTTTGCAACAGGAAAAAACGAAACAAATGCTTTAACAAAAACATTCCAACTATGGAAACATGAGAAAAACAGGAAATAGAATTATATGTATGAGTATGTATATATGTATGTATGTGCATGTATGTATATCATTGTCCTCACCATTGTATGTCTGTTTTATGCATGGGTACATGGATTGCATGTTCTGAAGTTAAACAGGTCACATGATTGTGTCTTACTCATACATTCCATTTTGGCATGGCTGGATGCCCTTCCTAATGCCAACCACTTCATGGTATGCAGCAGGTTTGTTTTCTCATAGCACCACCACCACTACTAGTAGTACATGACAGGGTTCAGGGTGGATTTAGTGCTTTTTTTATGGCGCCAACACATCCACTTTACAGTATGTAAATATGTAGTTTAAATCAGCTATAGTCCTCTCTAACCAGATCGATTTTATCCTCACCAGTAGCCAAGATAGGCTGATGTCTGCAAACACAAAGATTCTTCCTGGAGAGGAATGTACAACCCAACTTAACTTAGTGATCAGTGACTTTATAATCAGAGCTAGACGAACACAGAAACAGAAAGCAGATGGTGACAAATTCAGGGATGTGGTGCTAGACACTTATGACTGAAAGGAAGATAAGTTAGAGACTAGCAACATAGAAGAGTAGTAGAGATTCTTGTGGGATAATCTGGTGATGTAGTGTGCAAGAGAGAAGACTACACTAGAATGGACATTTGATGCTTATGGATGATGATTGTTGGCTGAAAAAAGGCCAATATATCCCGGTGGAAGGAAGCTACAGTGGAAGAAGACCTGGACAAAGATTATGAGTGTTGATCTCAAACCATTGAATCTTACAAAGAAGAGGATGAAGGAACACAATGAGTGGGGAGAAGCTGTGCTTCAAAAGAGCCATCCAACCGACGCAAGCAGAGAAAATGGATGTTAAATGATGATGGTGATGATGATGACACTTACGATGATAATGATGATAATGACATATATTTAAACATATAATGAACAAGGAAACCGAAAAACAAAAACAAGATAGAACATGGTGCAAATTGAGAATATATACATGGGAGGCCTTCTTTGGTCATGTCTGACCACGTGTTTGTACCTAGAAAGCTCCCCTCTAATGCATAAGCCTGAGCAAGGTGTTTTAGTGGAAGACCAATAGTCACCCATGCATACCAGTCTCCCCTCTCCATGCCACCAATGTTGTCAAAGGAAAAGGTAAAGGCTTACACAACTTGGCACCAGTGACATGGCAAATCATCTTTTCCTTTTGAGTGAACTGGAGCAATGTGAAATAGTGTTTAGCTCAAAGACACAACACACCACTCAGTTCAGGAACACATAACTGTGAGCCTAATACTCTAACCATTAACCCACACACCATCACTATATATATATTTACTATATATATATATACATAACAAAGAAAGTGTGGTAAGAAACCAGGTGGACCATTACAGACCAGAGCACTCGATACTTAGGGTAGTAGAGTGGGTAATAGGATCTAGCTGTCGAAACAACCGGAACTCAGCCATCGGGGTCCTGACTCTTTTCCTATGTATATACATATATATGTATATACATACTCTTTTCCTATATATATATATATATATATATATATATATATATATAAATGGAATAGAATGAAACGAAATTTCATTTCTCACTCTTAGTACGGCACTTACTTAAATGTAAGTATGTATGTATGTATACGTACATACATATATGTATACAGACGTACAGTAGTATGTATATATATACATACATGCACACACACATATATATATATGTACGTATCGGTTTACCGAACATTTATTATAATGCTCGGTTTGTTTGTTTGTAAACAAACAAACAGCCCGAATTACGCCGTACAGTGTTCAGGCAACCACGTCACCTTTTTGTTCAACACTGACACAGGAACGATGTACTAGTTTCAAGTTTATTAGCTATCGTCAGCATCGTATACCTTCCTGCCAGATGGTTGAACATCTGAAAGTATATACTTTCCTTATGCATATTAACAGCTGAGCAGCCTAATTTGCATATCGAGTGAGTTCAGTCGGCCGGGCACACCGAAAACGATATATATATATATATCATCATCATCATCATCAACGTTTAACGTCCGTGTTCCACGCTTGCATGGGTTTAGACGGGGGTTTTCCCACTTGAGGCAAGAGTGATTGTCTTGCTCGCATAGGACTGTCTGGCGGGTTTTCTACAGCTGGATGCCCTTCCTAACACCAACCACATTTACAGTGTGGGGCTGGGAGGTTTTTACCGTTTTGCCTACACGGCCACATTACAGCGTGGACTGTGTGTTTTTTTGTCGTGACACCTACACGATCTCATTTGTTTCGGGCTGGATGTTGTGGCACCAACATAACTTTACATTGAAAGGGGCGGTGTGGATGGGTTGGGGGTGGTGGGACGGGGTGTATTTTGTTAGAGATGCCTACTGACTGTAGTAGGTTTTACTTTGTATTTAGGTAAGGCGGGTCTTCTCTATTACTGAGTACCGCCAAAGGTCTCGGTCCAGTGACATTGTCTTGGTGAGGTGTAAGTGTGTGAGGTCGGAATTTATCAGCTCGTCCCAGGTTTTTCTGGGTCTGCCTACTCCGTGGCTACCGTCTATCTTTATTGCCCTGCACTTTGTTATACAGCTGTCGTCTTTCATGCGCATCACATGACCACACCAACGTAGCCTTCTCTCGAGTAGACAACATCTGATCCCTCTTATTTCTAATTTTTTCCTTAGTTCGCTTATGTTTTGCCGTTCACGTATGTTACTATTACACATCCAGCGGAGCATGCAAGCTTCGTTTCTCTCCAGTCTGCATATATCCTCTGCACACAATGCCCAGGTCTCACTGCCATGCAACATTGCTGTTCGTATGCAGGCATCGTACAGCCTGCCTTTCATTTTTAGGGAGAACCCTTTAGTGGCTAATAGTGGTATAAGCTCTCTGAACTTTTTCCATCCAGTTCTGACTCTAGCTACTGTACTTTCAGAGCCCCCTCCCCCACTGCTGATTTTGTCACCCAGGTAACGGAAGCTGTCCACTATTTCTATAGAACCCTCTGCACAATTGAAAGAGCTAGTATTTTGTGGGCACTTGCTGCTACTTATTGCACCAGAGCACCGGCCACATGTAAAATCTATGTTCTTAGTTAGCTTACCTGTGATCCCACTACATCTTTTATGCACCCATACTTTGCATTTGGGACATAAAATGGAGTTTCTACCTACGCCTTTCCTACACACTGAGCATGGCCATTTCCCGGAAGGGACAGTCGCCTTATTTTTTTTCCTACAAACTAGAACTTTAGTCTTAGCCAGGTTAATTTTAAGGCCTTTTGATTCTCGGCCGTGCTTCCATGTTTGGAATTTCTTCTCTAGCTCGGCCATTGATTCAGCTATGAGCGTTAGATCATCTGCGTATAGGAGTTCCCATGGGCAGCCGGTCTTGAACTCCACTGTTATAGCCTGAAGGGCAATAATAAATAGTAGGGGGCTAAGAACAGAGCCCTGATGAACACCAACTTTTACACTAAACTCTTCACTATATTCGTTGTTAATTCTAACTTTGCTGACTCTTTCTTTATACATGGCTTGTATAGCTCTCACAAGCCATTCGTCAACACCTAGTTTTCTAAGAGCCCACCAGATAATGGAACGGGGGACTCTGTCGAAGGCTTTCTCCAAGTCAACAAAAGCTAAGTATAGGGGTTTACTTTTAGCTAGGTACTTCTCCTGTAGTTGTCGTACAATGAAAAGAGCGTCTGTGGTACTTTTGCCTGACACAAACCCGAACTGCATTTCATCTAGATCAATTCTCTCTCTGATTAGTTGCGCTATAACTTTTTCCGTGACCTTCATGACCTGGTCGATTAATTTAATGCCTCTATAGTTACTCCTATCTAGGGCATCTCCTTTACCCTTGTAACAGTTAATGATGATGCTGCTACGCCAGTCCTTCGGAACAACCCCATTCTGTATGACTTGGTTAACTATCCGGGTGACCATGGTGTGTCCCACCGTTCCAGAGGCTTTCAGCATCTCAGCAACTATTTCCAAAGGCCCAGCCGCCTTACCCATCTTCATATCTTTGATTGCCTTACTTATTATACTACCTTCGACTAACACTGCCGGTCCCTCTATTGGGTCGATGTGGGGGAGACTGTCTTTCTCCCATTTATTCTCCTCATTTAGAAGCCTTTCGTAGTGACACTTCCAAGCTACCTTCTTATCAGCGTCAGCGTTATATATATATATATCATATATAGAGTAAAAAGTGTATGATAAAATTATATTTGATTAAATAGAGAGTCTGTAACTGAGACTGCACCAGTCACATGTATATATACCCATTCACTCTTAGTATAATTCTGAAATGGTGACACTAATTCACATATAATTAGTGTTCATGTTGGTAGTTAATTAACACATATAGTAAGAAGTGTGTTAGCAGCCAAAGTGTATAATAAAGTTATACCTGTATAAATACAGAGTGCGTAACCAAGACTGCACCAACATGTATAAATATATACACATATCTAGTATGTAGGCATATTATCATACACTTTGGCTGCTAGTGTACTTCTTACTATATTCTAGATACAATTATATTCTTTTCTTTTAAAATGTATTTTTTCTTGCAATGCTTACTTTTAATATACTATACATAATTACAATTTATATAATTTGTATAAATAAGCTCTACATAATATAGATTTTAGCTTGTAGTTGTTTTGAGCTACTTTTAAGTAATATGACTGAAATAATTTTATTTTAGTCTATATTTATATTATATATACATAGTGTATCTCTACCAAAACACTGCCTTTGTACTTGCTATTAACTAAAATGTGTGCACTCTGAACAGTGACATTACTGCAATCTAGCAGATTTATTGAGTGGGTGAGACATTGGCCAGAGACCATTGCGTTGATATCAATGATTTTCGTAAATATTGTGTGTGTGTGTGTATATATATATATAGAGAGAGAGAGTAGTGTGCTCATGTGGCGAGATGCTATAAAATAACTTATAAAATAGGCTGAAAACCCTCCGAGATGGGAACAACTCTTACCACCTTAAATTAGGAAACTACATAATTTAAAACAGTAGGAATTGTCACGGTGCCTTGGCTTAATGGTTCAAAGCACCTAACCGATATCTGGGAGATATATGGTTTGATTCCTCATAGTGAATGATGGCATCATATTTTTTCATCTCTTAAACGTCTTCAGCCTATTCTATAAGATATCTTATAGTATCTCTGTGCTTGAACATACCACTCCTTATATTAACTCAGACATTTGTATATTTTTTTCTTTCTTTATTACTGTTATTTTCTCCATATAGTATGAAATTTCTATTTCATTGATGTATTTTTATTGGACTGAAGGTGTTTTATGCTTGATAAACATTCTTACATATTAACCTGAGAAGGTAGATAATATCTACTTTGAAGTGTTTTTCTTCACTGTAATAGCTGTGACTTCAACAATGTTTTGACTGAATTCAAAAGCAATGTCTGTGAACCAGCCACTAAACTGGAATGTTATTCACCTGATTAGTCTGTTATTTCACACCTTTTTCACTCTTCTTCATTTACTGGTTTATATTTAATCAATCTAGTTGTGGCTAAACCAAAGTAAGCATGACTTAAACCACAGAACTATATGGTGAAAACATTTTATCTGCTGTTACTTTTGTGTCAAAGTAATCTCTCTCTCTCTTTCTGGGTGTGTGTGTATGTATGTATATATATATATATATATATATATATAGATAGATAGATATGCAAATAACCTAACTATCTGTAACACTAACTTCAAAAAACGTGACAATCACCTGATCACCTATAGATCGGGGGAACACACAAGCCAGGTAGAATATATCCTTACCAGAAGACGTGACAGAGTGTCTGTTGTAAACACTAAATCCCTCCCCCATGAAGAATGCACCTCCCAACATAGACTGATAATTAGCGACCTAATAGTCAGGACGAGACGTACTCGACAGCAGAAGAGGACTATCCTCAGGAGAAAAATATGGAAGCTAAAGGACGCCACAGCCAGAAATAAATTCAAAAGTATACTACTTGATGCTTTCGACAGTAAGGAAGAGCAATTAGAGTCGTACAATATAGAGGAGCAGTGGGAATTCCTGAAAGCAAACCTGCTGATGGCGGCAGACGAAGTCTGTGGCTGGAGCAGGCCTGTAGGCAGGAGGAGAATAACATAGTGGTGGAACAGTAAGGTGGAGGGGTCAATTAAGGCCAAAAAGCAGGCTTGGAAGGTATGGCGGGATGGGGGAAGCAGAGAAGACTATCAAGTGGCCAGGAGGGAAGCTAGGAGACAAGTGTACTTCGCAAGAAGGGAAGCAGAGGAAAGAAAGTTCAAGCATGTTCTACAACGAGAGGACCAAAAACATGAGGTGTTCAGGATTGCTAGGCAATGTGTCAAGGAAAACCGTGATATTGTCGGGGAGAAGTGTGTACTTAATAATGACGGCGTACTTGCCATCACCGACGCTGATAAGAAAGTAGCTTGGAAGTGTCACTATGAAAGGCTACTAAATGAGGAGTATAAATGGGAGAAAGACAGTCTCCCCCACATCGATCCAATAGAGGGACCGGCAGTGTTAGTCGAGGGTAGTATAATAAGTAAGGCAATCAAAGATATGAAGACGGGTAAGGCGGCTGGGCCTTCGGAAATAGTTGCCGAGATGCTGAAGGCATCTGGTACGGTGGGACACACCATGGTCACCCGGATAGTTAACCAAGTCGTACAGAATGGGGTTGTTCCGAAGGACTGGCGTAGCAGCATCATCGTTAACTGTTATAAGGGTAAAGGAGATGCCCTAGATAGGAGTAACTATAGAGGCATTAAATTAATCGACCAGGTCATGAAGGTCACGGAAAAAGTAATAGCGCAACTAATCAGAGAGAGAATTGATCTAGATGAAATGCAGTTCGGGTTTGTGTCAGGCAAAAGTACCACAGACGCTCTTTTCATTGTACGACAACTACAGGAGAAGTACCTAGCTAAAAGTAAACCCCTATACTTAGCTTTTGTCGACTTGGAGAAAGCCTTCGACAGAGTCCCCCGTTCCATTATCTGGTGGGCTCTTAGAAAACTAGGTGTTGACGAATGGCTTGTGAGAGCTATACAAGCCATGTATAAAGAAAGAGTCAGCAAGGTTAGAATTAACAACGAATATAGTGAAGAGTTTAGCGTAAAAGTTGGCGTCCATCAGGGCTCTGTTCTCAGCCCCCTACTATTTATTATTGCCCTTCAGGCTATAACAGAGGAGTTCAAGACCGGTTGCCCATGGGAACTCCTATACGCAGATGACCTAACACTCATAGCTGAATCAATGGCCGAGCTAGAGAAGAAATTCCAAACATGGAAGCACGGCCTAGAATCAAAAGGCCTTAAAATTAACCTGGCTAAGACTAAAGTTCTAGTTTGTAAGAAAGAAAATAAGGTGGCGGTCCCTTCCGGGAAGTGGCCATGCTCAGTGTGTAGGAAAGGCGTAGGTAGAAACTCCATTTTGTGTCCCAAATGCAAAGTATGGCTGCATAAAAGATGCAGTGGGATCACAGGTAAGCTAACTAAGAACATAGATTTTACATGTGGCCGGTGCTCTGGTGCAATAAGTAGCAGCAAGTGCCCACAAAATACTAGCTCTTTCAACTGCGCAGAGGGTTCTATAGAAATAGTGGACAGCTTCCGTTACCTGGGTGACAAAATCAGCAGTGGGGGAGGGGGCTCTGAAAGTACAGTAGCTAGAGTCAGAACTGGATGGAAAAAGTTCAGAGAGCTTATACCACTATTAGCCGTGAAAGGGTTCTCCCTAAAAATGAAAGGCAGGCTGTACGATGCCTGCATACGAACAGCAATGTTGCATGGCAGTGAGACCTGGGCATTGTGTGCAGAGGATATACGCAGACTAGAGAGAAACGAAGCTTGCATGCTCCATTGGATGTGTAATAGTAATATACGTGAACGGCAAAGCATAAACAAACTAAGGAAAAAATTAGAAATAAGAGGGATCAGATGTTGATTACTCGAGAGAAGGCTATGTTGGTATGGTCACGTGATGCGCATGAAGGACGACAGCTGTATAACAAAGTGCAGGGCAATAAAATTAGACGGTAGCCACGGAATAGGCAGACCCAGAAACATCTGGGGCGAGCTGATAAATTCCGACCTCACACACTTACACCTCACCAAGACAATGTCACTGGACCGAGACCTTTGGCGGTACTCAGTAATAGAGAAGACCCGCCTTACCTAAATACAAAGTAAAACCTACTACAATCAGTAGGCATCTCTAACAAAATACACCCCCGTCCCACCACCCCCACCCCATCCACACCGCCCCTTTCAATGTAAAGTTATGTTGGTGCCACAACATCCAGGCCGAAACAAATGAGATCGTGTAGGTGTCACGTCAAAAAAACACACAGTTCACGCTGTAATGTGGCCGTGTAGGCAACACGGTAAAAACCTCCCAGCCCCACACTGTAAATGTGGTTGGTGTTAGGAAGGGCATCCAGCTGTAGAAAACCCGCCAGATAGTCCTATGCGAGCAAGATAACCACTCTTGCCTCAAATGGGAAAACTCCCGTCCAAACCCATGCAAGCGTGGAACACGGACGTTAAACGTTGATGATGATGATGATGATGATATATATATATATATATAGAGAGAGAGAGAGAGATGTAAAATCTGGACCATGCCACCAAGTGGTTTCAGCAGGCTTGCTGAACCCACTTGGTGACATGGTCCAGATTTTACATATCTCTATACCTACTCTGCATCTCTCCATACATTAAGTACTCCCATTAGTGATCTCCCCAGTCTCAGAACCATAGACTCTCTCCCAATATATATATATTTACACATTATCATCATCATCAATATTTTACATCTATTTTCCATATGCTTGCATGGGTTAGACAGGTTGTCCTGTTCTGAAACCAGGCATATCAGATAACTGTTTTGCTCATATGTTTCAATTTAACATGGCTGGATGCCATTCCTAATACCAACCACTTCATGGCATGTACTGTTTTATTGTGGCACCACCACTATCACCTGAGAGAAGATACATATAAAGGAAATGGCACAAAGACAGGAAATCAAAAGGAGAAAATGGAAACATTCTAGTTTTTAGGATAAGTACACCATATCCGTGCCTGTTAGTGTCATAAGACATGACTAAAATGGTTAGCATCAGAAAGGACATCCATTTGTAAAACCTTACCTAAACAAATTTCATCCAGTCCATGCCAGAATGGTAAGGTAGGTGCAGAAATGATGAGGATGATGATGTTTTTGGTTGTGGATGAAGAACGAGGGTTAAACAACTAATTTTTAAAACTTGGTTTGGCTATGCATATGTTCATAATCAAACCATTGCCTATTTCACAAACTCTATTCCTATTATAATAAGTAAAGGTTATTAAAATAAATGTTGCACCAAAATAGTATGGAAGTAATTTTTAATCTGCCCTATTTCTCTCTGCATATCTACTTGAAGCACTGCTTGTGGAAATAATCAAACTGTGCAATATATTTACTGCATAAAGTTCATGATTCAACAATATAGAGAGAAGTTTTAAAGATAATAGCTTCATAAACATTTATCTTAAATGAATACATATAAAAATGAGAAAACTCATTGCTAGAACAGCCGTTAAAACAGCTAAATGCTGCCAAAGACAGTGATGGGCAAAACTGCCTCAGAGGACAGAGACCAGCAACCAGTGGTCAACAGAGAGACAATCCAGAAGGTGAGTGAGGCAGATGAAATATAGAAAAGACTGAAAGAGGAGAAGGACAAGGAGAAGTGCACTACCTACCTTGTGGATCGTCCCTCTGTCCTCTGAGGCCTTTTTGCCCATCGCTGTTTTAATGGCTGTTCTAGCGATGAGTTTTCTCATTTTTATATGTAGTCAATCTCACTTCGTCTCGATCAGAAATAATATTATTTTAAATTTATCTTTATTCTCAAAGAGTTACCATAGTAGCTCCCTGACCTTTTTTGTAGATTTTCAAATGTAGATCTTAACTTTCTTATTTGAGCTTCAATTTCCTTATCTCCCACCTTAGCATCAGATGTAAAAATAGCTAGTAAGTAAAAGAGTGAACAGTTTTCAGATCTTATATATATGTCAGAGCTTTCTCTCTCTCTCTCTCTCTCTCTCTCTCTCTCTCTCTCTCTCTCTCTCTCTCTCTCTATATATATATATATATATATATATATATATATATATATATATATATATATATATATATACATGTCTGAAGAAATCACTGTATTGATCCTTAGTTGAGAGTTTCTCCATTCCAAAACATAGCAATATGTCATCATCATTATCAACAGCAACATTTTCCGTCCATTTTCCATTTTGACATGAGTTGGACAGATTATCATGGTTCAAATAAGATCATATAACTACTACATGTTCCAATATATCTTTATTTAAGATAGTAGAGTATGATTTTATCAAGGTTTGGTGGTGGTGGAGGAGGATTCGTTGATTACACTGGCAGTATCAATTGTGACAAGAATCTAAGCAAGTTCAATCATGTATTGTAGCTAGTCAACAAGTATGCTTTAGAATATTATTAAATGTTCATAGCTTTTTACTAAAACGTTTTCATTTCCTTTCTAGATGTTTATATAAATCATCATCATCTTCATTTGACATCCATTTTCCCTGCTAGCAAGGGTTGGATAGGTACTCACAGACCAAGTCCCCACTTGGAACTACTGAACTTTCAGATAAACTGGGAGCAGCGTCTCACACATGTTCCTGAATCTGACCATATTTTTAAAACTATGCATTCATAAACATACAAATTGTTAGCCCTGTGCCTAAATCAGAAACCATTATTACAATGATGCATTAAAAGTAGTGACTTCAAAAATAGAATACATTCTATACAGAACAGCTCTATTACTCTGGATGGATGATTGGATGGTCCTGTAACTCATGAGAGAGCCGTAGGAGTGCTGTATTGACATTCAGCATTTCTAGGACATTTTAAAACCTGGCAAAGCCCATCCTTCCCCAGATCTGACTATAGCAGATTTTTTCCAGAAAAGGACAGAAAGTGAGAGAATGGAAGTGATAAAGATAAAGAGGAAGAATCAGCCTCAGTACTAAACTGGTACTTTTTTCATCAACCTGGAATGGATGAAAGACAAAGTTGACCTCTTGGGGATTTGAACTCAGAGAACAGAGAGCCGAAAAGAATACTGCAAAGCATTCTAGCCGATGCTCTAACCATTCTGCCAATTCAGCACCTCCCTATTACTAAAAAAAAAGAATGTAAAACTAGGAAATGATTATCAAATGATATAATTCTCCATAAAGTCTAAATATGTTTTTCAATGTTGGCAGGATTTTCCTAAATCTTATAAATAAGCCTTTCCTTGTAGACTATAGATATCATCATATTTAATAAAAATAGCATTAAGGTGAGCTACATCTGCATGAAAACTTTTGCTACTTTTATAGACAGTATAAATAGAAAACTATTTCCTTCAGAACAAACCCTATATCTACATCAAACAATTCAATCTTTCTATTTCTACAGGAATCTATTTACATCTTTGGAAACATGCTACAGTGAGTCTTACCAATTTATTGTGTTTATTTCCAACATTTCAAAGCTGATGGAAAGTGTCATTAAAACTCACATTCTCCAGCATGATGAGTCTACTGTCTTCTGACCACAATTTCAACTTTCATGTATACATATAAACTGAACAACTGCACACTTGTGTCACTCAGCAGTGGCTTCTCACACTTCAGAAGTTCTGTAAATATAATGTCATTACACTTGAACTTGTCATAGCCCAGCTTTTGATGATTCTGGTATGAGAATCCTCTAGCTTACCTGCTTTCCTTGATTCTCATCTCTTGGATTAGAAGCTTCTGCTCAGATCTCTCCAGCACAGTGTACACTGATAGAGCTCTGTCTGATACACATCCTATCAACATCCGTGTGCACCAAATTCCAAAATATAAAGTCCATCATCACAGTAAAGACCAAATTCACAAGCTTCTGTCCCATCATATGACTTCATGCTACACCAATCAATTCCTGGCAATTACATTAAAGTCAAATATAATTATTGTAAAATACCAAAGATTTCCTAGTATGAATGATAATTTTAAAGTCAGAGTCATTTATTGGAATAAACAAATCTCTACTGAAGCTAAAGCTTTTTCAAAAGGTTTTTAGTTATAAACAGATATAACTTTACTATATCAAACTGCTCAGTTTACAAAGAGGGTTGGAAATCAATAGGATTGTACATCATATACTTAATTTGGAAGAGATATACATTATGTAGCAGGCAGATTATTAGTAAGAAATTCATCAACATATCTAAAGATTTAGATTTAATGTAGATACGTATCTAAGAATAGTAAATTTCTTAAAGACATATCTAGATTTAGGTACAAAGAAATTACATCATCATCATTTTCAATTTACATCTGCATTTCCATTCTTACATTGGTTCATCAGTATATCAATATAAATTCCAACCATCCCTTAATAACCCTTAGAAAGTTTGTTGATAATATTATAAAGCGTATAATCAGCTTATCATCTGATTAACTATGCTGCTTCTTATTACAATGATGCATTAAAAGTAGTAGCTTCAAAGATAGAAAACATTATATACAGAACAGCTCTGTTACTAAAAGCATGTAAAACTAGGAAATGATTATCAAATGATATAATTCTCCATAAAGTCTAAATATATTTTTCAATGTTGGCAGGATTTTCCTAAATTTTATAAATAAGCCTTTCCTTGTAGACCATAGATATCATGATATTTAATAGAAATAGCATTAAGGTGAGCTACATCTGCATTAAAACTTTTGCTATGCTTATAGACAGTATAAACAGAAAAAAAACTTCCCAGGGTGAACATACAAAACTCTGCTCTTTCAATGGGCTAAGACCTCTCTGTCAATGACACATGCTTGCTCAAGATGTCACACAGTGGATTTGAACCTGGGACTAAACAGAAAAAAACTTTCCAGGGTGAACATACAAAACTCTGCTCTTTGTAATTGTAGCAATCGTAATGCCTGCCCTTTCAATTGGCTAAGGCTTCTCTGTCAATGACACACGCTTGCTCAAGATGTCACACAGTGGATTTGAACCTGGGACTTTATGATTTTGAAATAACTACACCAGGATATACAATTAATGAGATAAAACTGTCAGAGAGAGTTGGAAGAGATATTCTTAGTTGTTGATCAAGGAAAGAAATTTACTTTGGGAACTATATTGTAGATATTAGAGTTTTAAAATCAATATATAAATATTATTCTAATTGCTCAATAAACATTGATTTCAGAAAATTATGCCTGCTTTCATTGACTGATTTATATATTCCTTAACCTAAACATCTAAAGTATTCTTCCTGGGTTAATGGTTCAATAATTATTAATAATTGTTTCAATACCAATTGTTATTCATTTAAGAATGCTCTTATTCATTTATCAATGCATTAACTTAAAAATTATGTCTACAGTTCCATTAAGAATGCTCCTGTTGTTTATTTATTTATTCAGGCATTAACTTTATACTATATCTACAATAATATATTTCCCTGAGTAAATTTCTTTCCTTGTTCATTTGTATTTATTCCTTTACTTGTGAGACTTTTTTTTACACATTTTATATACAGGGTAAGTCATAAGTAACCGGATGTCCAACATTTATAATTCTGAATGATAATATTCTGGTCATACATTACGAAATTATAAATACATCAAACAAAAGTAGTTAAAAAAATATAATTAAAGCAAGTGTTCGAAAAAGTTGACCCCCGTTCCTCAATACATTGTGAACATTACAATAAAAAGGCATCGACTGCCCAGTTACTTATGACTCACTCTGTATATACAGACAGAACTGTTCTTTCTCTCAAATTTTCTGGGGCAAGTGAAAGGGAGTAAAGGTGTAACAGATGGGTCAGTAGACTGTGAAGGGATGGAATTAATAGAAACATGACAGGTGCCTTGCTTATACTTGTGAGAGGGGTCATCTGCAGCACCATATGTTCATTTTGTCAACCCCATTATGACGTCCAGCTTCTTGAGATCGATCTTCATTATTTCATACAATGTCCTCCTGGGTCTACACTTTCCACAGGTTCCAGCTACTGTGAATGCACTATACTTCCTTATAAAGTTGTTATTTTTCATATGCATCACATGCATGTGTACCCAGTTTAGAATAGGTACATCATATCCCTGCATGTTGTAAAAAGTGATTAAAGGATTGGTGTCAGGAAGGAGATCTGGCTGAAAACATTGCCTCAAAAAATGATAATGATGATGATGATTTATAACATAAATTTGGAAGATTCACACTAATTGCTGTGCACGATAGTGGGGTGGCTAGAGTAGCCATGTGAAAGGATCCCTCAACCATCATTAACCCTTTAGCATTTTAACTGGCCATAATTTTCTCACCTCTTTCTGTTCAAACTGGCCATAACCGGCTGTTCATATTAACATTAAAGTATTGTTCTTCAAATAAATAATATCAAAATCTCATAGCTTCGATAATTATGTAAGATAAAGCCTTTACCGTGAAAATACAATAGTAAATATAGAGTAATGTGAATGCTAAAGGGTTAAGCAATTGCACAGTATTTTCCCTTTCTAGGTACAATGAACTGCTACTCAAAGAACTAATCACTGTCAAGTTACAAATCTCAAGACTGCTACTCTCAATGTTGGCACCCTGAAAGGTAAATCAAGTGAAATTGTGGAGCTGTTAGAGAGGAGAGAAGTGGATGTATGTTGTGTACAGGAGGTGATATTGGGGGAGCTGTCTCAACATGACTACTCTCAGGTAAACAATATAGATCCAAAATTTATTGGGTAGGAAATGATGATGGGGTAGGTGGTGTAGGCATTCTGCTTGCTGAAAAATGAAGAGATAAGGTGATAGAGGTAGTTAGAGTGACAGAATTATCAAGCTTAGAATAGCTATAAGAAATAGAATAGTGACAGTCTCATCTACCTAAGCACCAAAGGCAGATTGAGAAAAGAACTAAAGAACCGGTTCTATGATGAACTTTTACTGACAACCTCAGCTATTGGTGAGACCTCATCATCTTGGCAGGCAACATTCTGTAATGTGGTAGTGCCGATGTTAAGATTAAATGTACCCAGTACACACTGTAAAGTGGAAATGCTGGTGCCAAGATGAAATGTATCCAGTACACTCTCTAAAGTGGTAGTTCTGGTACCATGATAAAATGCACTTAGTAAACTCTCTAAAATGCTAGTGCTGGTACCAGAATAAAATGCACCCAGTAAACCCTGTGAAGTGGTTGTCATAAAGAAGGGTATCTAGCAGTAGAAATCATGCCAAAATATGGAACTTGTGAAAGAAGGAGCCAAAAAATATGGGATGAAATTGTGAAGAATGACTTTAAAAAAACTGTATGCTAGGTAGGAGATGACAAAATTGTCCTGACTAGTGACATCTTGAAAAGATGCACCTTCCAGTACAAGCCCCGCAAAATTAAAAGTAAATATGGTTAGAGATTGGAGAATACATGAAATGGAGAGGTCCATTTATCCTGCAGTGGACAAAGTAACCTTTCTAGTATTGGTGTTATGATGGAACACATTCAGTACTCCATTTAAAGTGGTGATGAACAGACTGGGATAATAAAGAACATAGAAGAAAGACTCTTTGGTCCTGTCGAGAACTTGGCAACTTATTTAGTGTCTCTAGTGTTATGGCTACAATAAAATGCACCCAATACATTCTATAAAGTGGCTGTCGACTAAATAGAGACAATATAGTATTAAGAAGACTCCTCAATTTTCTGAGTACTTTAGTACATTCTGTAAAGTAATAGTGCAGGTGCCGGGTTAAAATGCTCCCAATAAACCCTGCAAAATGGTTGGCTTTAGGAAGGGCATCTAGCAATAGAAATCACACCAAAATATGGAACACATGAGCCACACGCAATTCTCTGACCGTTTAATCTCAGATTGTGATGACCTGTCCGACCCATGCCAGTATGGAAACCAGATGTAAAATGCTGATGATGATGATACTTGTGTGTGTAGTATTTATATAATTTCACACACACATATAGGTGTCACGACAAAAAATGCCCAGCCCACACAATAAATGAGGTTGGCATTAGGAAGGGCATCCAGCCGTAGAAACCAAGCTAGAAACGGTTCTGTAAAGAGTAAAACATGGTCATCTGATTTGACTAATCTCACAACAGGACAACTCGTCTAACTCATGCTAGCGTGGAAAAATGGACATTAAACGGTGATGATGACTATATATATTATATATATATATATATAAAATCAAAAGATGGTTAAAAGAGTTCCATGTATTTTATTATGCGCATTTCAAAAACAAATATCATCATGCAATAATATTTGTGTTTTCATCAGATAAAATAGGAAGACATGATATGAAGGTTAAAAAACACTTGTGAATAGTGCAGTTTTGAATCAACTGCACTATTCACAAGTGTTTTTTAACCTTCATATCATGTCTTCCTATTTTATCTGATGAAAACACAAATATTATTGCATGATGATATTTGTTTTTGAAATGCGCATAATAAAATACATGGAACTCTTTTAACCATCTTTTGATCTTATATATTATGTATACTCCAGTCCTACAAACTGTAGAGTGCTTCTTATCCGATATCTGCATTGCTTTATTGTACTACAATAAAACTCACCTCCTACATATATATATATATATATACGTAAGATATGTATGATTATCAAATTAGAGCACCTTAATTAGTGCAGAAGGATGAAATATCAAATATGATAGAAAGGAAATTTTATGTTAAAAAGATGAAAATTGATATAAAATCTAGACTGGGACAAATATCAAGAAGCTCGAGCTTCTCGTTAAAAGAAAACAAAAGAAAGAGAACCGGTCGACTATAAAACAGAGAATGATTTAAATTAAACTGAAGAAAAGAAAGCCGAAAGGAAAGAGTGCAAGAGAGGCTGGAGTGTAAGAAGAGATGAATTAGTTGAGATTGCAATTAGATGTAGGGAAGGTGTGTTGCAGAGTATAAGTGTATTCAGTTTCATATAGTGGTAAAGCCAGCAAATGTTACCTGTCATAACATATATACTTATGTTTACAAAAACATTTTATGTGTATAAAGATTGATAATTGTTTAACTGGGCACTAGGCCAATTTTTGTAGGGGGAGGGTGTATAATGTTATAGGTGATTGTTTCAATGGGTCCCAATCCTAGTGTAAAAAGACAGACTCACTACGAGTGGGCTTTGAACTCAGAACAGTGAAGTATTCAACTAGATGAAAAAACCCCAACAAAAAAATACCCAGCTAGTAGTTCTGCTGTTTCGTTCATCTCCACCTGTCCATTATATATATATATATATATATATATATTATATATATATATATATATATATTATATATATATATATATATATTATATATATATATATATATATATTATATATATATATATATATATTATATATATTATATATATTATATATATATATATATATTATATATATTATATATATTATATATATATATATATATACGTCAAGGCTGTTGTAGTGTAAACGCCATTCAACGATCATTCTTATTATTTTCTCAATGAAACTTTTCTTTGGCGAGAATAAATGTAGAAACAAACAAGTTAGTAGATATTAGAGAGTTGCTTAAGTTTATTTTGTTGTTCCTTTTTTTATTATTATTATATTTTTTGTTAGCTCGAACTAGCAAGGGAAAAAAACCATCATAATTTATAGGACACCAATTAAGAATGTAGATACATAAAAAAACAACAAAATATGAAATTGACATTAGCAGCAACATGTTTTAAGTTGCTAATGAAAAACCAAACTAAACAAAACAATATCTATTTTATAACCAAAAAAATGGAAATAATTCCGAATTCGAAGTTGCTAAGGCGAACAACAACGACTGTCAGTTTAAGATACGCCATTTAGACTTGCTGGAGAAGGGGAGGCGTGTCTGGTGAATGAGAGGCGGGTTTAATAAGAGTCACATGATGTGCCAATCATAAATACAGCTAAAGTTACGACTTAAATTCTTGTCTTACCGGGGTAAAGTTCAGTGTTCTCCGTCACTGATCGGAGAATAAAGTGGAAAGAAAAGAAAAGTGGCTGTTTTTTTTATTAACAACACCAGCAGAATATTTCTGCGTGCATTTGAAGCATTGGAGTTTAACCTGTTTCGTAATTTCAGCTCCTAACTAAAAAAAAATTATCGGGCCAGCAACACAGCCCTTATATAAGCGCCATTCACATACATATATATACACACACGGCTACACAAAATGGCGACTGCGGAAGATCCGTTTGCGTGCATGAGCGCCCAAGAATTGAAATATCTCACTGTAGATCGCAATCTTCTAACAGACCCTTCGGCACAATCACAATGGGCTGCCAAACGAATGGTATGGGTACCCCACGACACAAATGGCTTCATTGCCGGCTGTGTAGCAGAAGAAAAAGGCGACGAGATTGTCGTCGAAATTGAAGAAACTGGCAAGCGGTCAACATATCACAGAGATGACATACAAAAAGCAAACCCCCCTAAATTCAATAAAGTTGAGGATATGGCAGAACTTACCTGTTTGAATGAAGCTTCAGTACTTTATAATTTGAAAGATCGTTACTATTCTGGCCTGATTTATGTAAGTAATATTTCCATATCTTTTGATAAGGAGAGGGAGGGAGGAAAAAAAAAGATCAAAAATGGTGTTTAAGAATAGTTAGACGAGGTGTGATAAGCATTAAAGATGCGGGTCGTTTATATTGAGCCATAAATTGGTATCTTTAAATAATATAAATCTATAGAATTTTAAAAAGAATATTATCGTCCTAGTTGAAATAGAACCCGCCTTCTTTCCCTTTAATTGTATGATCTAGTCATAGGCACATAACTTTGTAAGGAAAGTAAACGAAAACGCACCGCTACTAATTATAAATTGCTTTAAAAATTTGATAATTTCTATGTGTTATCATACGTGTCACAGTTTGAGATATTTGTGTCTGGGGTATTACAAAATGACAATCAATCTACTAACAAATTTCTTAAACGTACCGGGTTCCAAATTAGTCACTTTCATTTAGCCATATATTTTTTTCACCGGTGACTATAGCTACTGTTGTCTCAAATATATCTATGCATAATCATATGTATTGTATGCATATTTTTCTGTGTATATTATATACATATGTGTGTATATTATATACATATTTGTGTGTATATTATATACAGATTTGTGTGTGTATACATTTGTATACATGTGTGTATACGTGTGTGTGTGTGTGCATATTTGTACGTGTGTGTATACATACATTGACAGTGCTTTCAATTGTCATTTAGTTCTTCCACATCATGAAAACTATTTCACTTTACAGATATGTGTATTATTGACGGACGGGAGAACAGCTACTCAATACCAAAGTAGAGTTTGAATATTTAATGGCTAAATGGTGAGCATTGTTACTCTTGAGTGTTCAGGTGAAACTCCTGAGTAACAAGGTCCACACTTAGTCATGATATATATATATATATAATATATATATATATATATATATATATATACAGGGTGTCCCCCAAAAATGTATACACACAGGCTGTGCATTCTAATAAATATTGCCTGTACAGGTAATCAAAGTATGTATACATTTTTTGGGGTCAACCTATATATATATATATATATATATATATATAATCACATTTTAGCCATAATATAAAAAAGAATTTTCTCCTTCATACCTAGCTATTTACTACCAATTTTAATAAAATTGCCTTTCCTTCTAAGACATGTAATCCCAGTTCCCTTTGATAAACTTTTTTCCCATTCTTTATTAACACTAGCCATTTGATCACTCAAAGATCTATCAGTAATCAATGACAATCGATTAAGTTTTCATGTATTTGTGATATACATTGTTTCTATATTGGTAAACTATGATCATTTCCCCCCCGAGACACTCAATGTGAATGATGTGTCATCAATACACTTCTCCCCACCCTTTCCTAAAATCTGTTTCCCTTTATCTCTTTGTCAACTTTGTTGACTAGATTTACCGTCCCCCGGGGAATACAGTAGACAGAAACTTTAATTCGTTTACGTTCGCCTCTGTTTCACATGTCTTTTTTTACTGTTACTTAAAACTTTTAATTAGCTTTTAAATTCATGGTCTACTCCAGGAAACTGCCAAGATACTGTTTATCAATGGGAAAAGTGTAGGCCGATGCTGTGTGCACAGAGGAGTAGTAGTTAGCTGCCTAACACATTGTCAGATATCAACCTTCTAGGTCGCGCGCGCGTGTGTAATATAATATAAAATTATATATATGTATATATGGCAATGCGTGTGTGTATGTATATATACACGTGTATATGTGTGTGTGTGTGTGTGTGCGTGTGTGTGTGTGTGTATAGTAATAATAATAAATTTGAAGACTAAAATCCAAAGAGGGCTCGATAAGGATAAATATATATCAAATATATAAAAACCGTAGAGCAAATATTTATTAAAAGCAGCGATTCTTTGCTTAAACTTTAATGTTATTTTAATATATATGTGTGTGTATATATGTGTGTATATATATGTGTGTATATATATGTGTATATGTGTGTATATGTGTATATGTGTGTGTGTATATATGTATATATGAGTATATATGTGTATATGTGTGTGTGTGTATGTATGTATATGTGTATGTGTGTATATGTGTGTGTGTATGTATGTATATGTGTATGTATGTATGTGTATGTATGTATATGTGTATGTATGTATGTATATGTGTATGTATGTATGTATGTATATGTGTATGTGTGTATGTATGTGTGTATGTATGTATGTATATGTGTATGTATGTGTGTATGTATGTATGTATATGTGTATGTATGTATGTATGTATGTGTATGTATGTATGTATATGTGTATGTATGTATGTATATGTGTATGTATGTATGTATATGTGTATGTATGTATGTATATGTGTATGTATGTATGTATATGTGTATGTATGTATGTATATGTGTATGTATGTATGTATATGTGTATGTATGTATGTATATGTGTATGTATGTATGTATATGTGTATGTATGTATGTATATGTGTATGTATGTGTGTATATGTGTATGTGTGTGTGTGTGTGTGTGTGTGTGTGTGTGTGTGTGTGTGTGTGTGTGTGTGTGTGTGTGTGTGTGTAT
>OZ024745.1:43616778-43824278 GCA_964016885.1 Eledone cirrhosa | reverse complement strand
CCTACGAACTTTTAGTAAGAACAGAAAGGCTTTAGTGTTAGTCCCACTCCTTGATAATTAAAGCACATTGAAATTGAGGGATGAAGCTGTATGTTCATTTGAAAAATATATTGGATACTGCAGTGTGTGAATTATTATTTGCTGTTCTTTAACAATTAATTTAATGATTTTTTTTAATGGTAAATAACACCCGGTTAGACTTCCTTACAGAAATATTCATTTTCAGTGTGAGAATTTATACTGTGGGCATTTGACCAGATTTTCTAATCTTGTGATAATTCTTATAATTTAATAAACACCATGAAATACATTTTATCTACTTAAACTGATTTCTAATTAGTACTTCTTAAATTATAATTTGTATTTTAAGGACAAAAATATTGTGGCTTCATTAAAACTACTAATTTTAATGTGAACGCAGCATGGCCTAATGGTTAAGACATTTGTTTCGCAGTCATTACGTCCCTGGTTCGATCCCACTTATGTCAATTGAGTGAAACTGGGTAGACAGACTGTTTGGAAGTCCATTGGATGGACAGTACCTGCAATTCAAAGAGCAAGCATATAATTGTCAGTGGAAGGCTCAGCCACTTAAACGGGCCTCATAGATTGGTGGAAAGGAAGTTATCCTCAGATTGAATGTCTGCCATGAATACGTGCTAAAGGCTCCCCAGGACCAGCTGATAGAGTACGTCTGCTACTCAAGACCAGGAATATGTATTTTCTGCACGATTTCTATCTCTCAAATCCTCAATCACAAGGAGTTGATCCCAGTGTATGGGAGAAAGCACCTACTTCAATTACTGTGCAAAACCAAAACAACATAGTTGCAAAGTGAACTTCATAATCATACAACCATGCCTGCACTTGTATGTAAATATATGGTGCTTACAATACATAGACATTATAGACTTTGATACACTTGATGTTTCTTTGGAAAATTTATTATGGATCAGTGATCTAAATACAATGTAAAATCATCTTAGGCAATGCCAGTAGTAGCATTGCTGGCAATTACTTATATCTATGAATTAGTGAACAGTTTTAAAGGTTTGTGTTGTGCAGCTGTTATTAAGGCTCATTATTTAGTGGGTGGATTTGCCTTTCATCCTTACGGGGTCGATAAAATAAAGTACCAGTAATGCACTGGATAATTGCTGGCCTTGTGCCTAAAGTAGAAACAATTATTTAGTGGGTGGATTGGCAGTATCGGTAGAGGGTCGGACGCCATGCTTTGACGCATAGAGTTACGGCCTTTGCCATTCTGAGTTCAAATCCCGCCGAGGTTGACTTTGCCTTTCATCCTTACGGGGTCGATAAAATAAAGTACCAGTAATGCACTGGGTATTTGCTGGCCTTGTGCCCAAAGTAGAAACAATTATTTAGCACTAAAATGTTTCTCTCAACTCTTCCCAACATCAAAATATAAGTAAAGGAATGCAGCACACCCAAATCAACAAAGACCCACCACACAATACAATTACTCTGTCTATGTATTTCTTTCTTTTCGTGTGTCACTGGAGACTTGTCAGCGTAACCTTCTGCATGGTATGCTTGTTGTCAGTGTGACACTGATATGGACATGAGGTGATGATAAAAGTGCTAAATCCAAGTAACTTTAAGAATTAACTCACTGTTAATGGTGGTACATTGACAGAATGCTACTTTCAGAGTAGAGAATACAAATAGAAGAGATTGTAAAAGATGTTTTCTTAACAACCAAAAATACAGCCCATAGTCGTTGTCATCATTTTACACCTGCTTTCCATTCTTGCATAGATTGGAGCAGGATACAGCATATTATTGAAATGGATGGTATTATTTAATTTGTTTTGAGATGTGAGAATGTTAGTGTCATAGTCAGCTGACAATTGAAAGAGAAATTCCTGCCTGAAGATGAAAAACAATATTTTATTTTACCATCTTTTGAAATGGTTTTAAGTTACATGTAGTAATATTCTGTTTATTGGGAAATGTATGTGTGTGTGTGTATATATATATATATATATATTTGTATATATGTATGTATAAAGTATGACTAAATTTATGCTTTTAAGAAATAATCAAAAATAATTATGGAGAGGGAAGAGTCGATTATTTTCTCTTCTCTACTTTAGTATCTACTTTGTGGTCAAAGGATGGAAAGCAAGAATCAACTATGGCATGTTTTGAATTCATAACATTCATTATCGTTTTTACACTCTCCACTTTGCCATGCATATTTGAGTTGAATGGGATGTTTCAGACAATGTTTACAGTCAGATGTCCTTCCTGACATCAACCCTTTTAGTTATCTTCTCAATATGCAGGGATATGATATATCTATTCTAAAAACTGGAATGCATACATTGAATGTATATAACAAAATATCACAAAACAATTTGCCTTCTAGTCTACCAATTCTGTCATCTACCACTCTTAGTAATAATCAATAGAAATAGATTAAACGGAGAATATGAAATTCATCTTAGTGTTTATTAATTTGTATCTTCCGTTTCTGAAGGAATATTCTTGATTACATAGGGAAAATTTCTCTTTCTCCCTCAATGTATATATAAATTTACACATTGAAAATATACATTTATGCAGTCTCAGTTACTTTTATACAGTATATATACATTTATTGCATACTTTGGCAGCTTAGTGCATAACTTAATATATAATTACATAAGGTATGAACCACTGAAAAATTGTTGATATCTAAGATGGGGGAATAAAAAGGCACTCTATTTATGATTGTGATCTATACTTCTAAAGTAATGGTGACACAGAAGTGTTGTATTGTGATATGACAATACATTGTTTAAATATTCATTCTTATAACATCTCGCACCAGATGATACGACATTAGAAAAATATTAAAAAGTACAAAACTATGCTCACAGCAACCTGTCCGCTAGTAATGATACTATAAACATTTGATTTGACAGACTTGTTTAGATATTCGCTGCTAAATTTTTACAAGATGTTTCAGGAGTTAAGAAGAGTACTGATAATTCAGATTTATAACTTGTTTTCTCATAAGTGATTTTCTAAAAGATTTTTTAGTAACATTGTGTGTGTGTGTGTGTGTGTGTGTGTGTGTGTGATGAAATGCACAATATTTGATTACTGGGTGTAATTTATGTAACGAACACCAGAGATTGTCATGTTGCTGACACAACTGAAGAGTCCTCTCAACCACATTTTGGCATATTTTCTACAGTTAAATGCCCTTCTTATCTATCACCTTACAAAGTGTACTGAGTGCAATTTTTGTGACCCCAACACTAGAAAGAGGTTTGTGATTCATGATTGAAGTGTCCTCTCAGCCCTTCCTATTGCCAGATATTTTGTTTTTAATTATTTTTATTGCTCCAATCAAGTGACTTTCATGTGTCTTTTTATGAGTATTAATGATTGTCAACATGATTCAGCTGGGGAAACTTTAAATTACATTTACCTAAGTTTAGCGTTCTAACTTGTGACTTAATAAATTATATTTAAAAAAATAAATTATATTTAAAAATAAATTGTATTTAAAAAAAAATTGCTTACAGATAGTTAATATGATTAACAATTATCTAATATATATTTTAGACTAACATATGCTTCTCCAAGAACTTTGTCTATAATAGGAGTAAGCAATCTATGGCCTGATCCAGCCAGTGAAACAATTTTAATCACTCCCTGAGCAAATATTTAGATACTTTGCTTATCTGTCCAAACTATTTTCCCTTATTTTAATTGTTTCACATTAATCAATCAGGAAAGGTGTTACATTAGTCAAAGGTTCTGTTATCTTTCAAACTTAATCCTGACATCTATAAGTTCTGACAAAATCACTTTATTAATATGTATTAGGTACACTCCATATGAGCATTGTAGACCATTACAAAAAAGAAGCTACTGTTCCTTGGTCTAGAAAAAAGCTATAGAGGAAAAGGTGCCAAATATTACAGTATTAAAATGTACTGCAGAAAAGATGAAGCTTTTGACAAAGATAGTTTGTTAAATAATGTTTACCAGCAGTAGTGGATATTGTTTGTCGAAAAAAAGAAATCTGTATTTGCATCTATCAGCCTGTCTGTTAGAACGATCACATGATAAGTTAAAGAAATGTCAGCAGATGTTGAAACATGTTTGGGTGATGCTTGCAACATATTGCATTTTTTTTTTTCAATTGTGCTTGATGAGAGCACAAACTTCAGAGACACTGCATATCTTGCAGTGTTTCAGTGAAGAGTGTAGTGAATAAATTCCTATGAAGGTTTTCTTACTGGAGCAGACATTTTTTAGAAATAAAACTGACAAAGCTATTTAGCATCACAATTGATGAGGTACCAGTAATGTTGGACAAAAAAGACTTCATATTACTGCAAAGAGAAATACAAAGCTTACAATCTAGTCAAAATTGTTGATTTTTGATAGCATGCAAATGAGTTCAAACTTTTTGCTACTTCATTTGATATGGAAGTAGGCACTGTATCAGAATTATCACACAATTGATTGAGATGTGGTATAATGAATGATATATTGAGATCAAAATTTAATTCTGAAGATGTTAGTGCTTGACTTTCTATTCTTTGACTGGTTTCTGCCATTAGACTGCAGCAATGCTGGAGCACTGCCTTGAAGGGAGTTGATCATATCAATAGTATTCCTTATTTTTTTAAGTCTGTTACTTAGTGGTTTGACAAAGAGATCAATAAATTAAGTTACATGATATAAACAAACTATATGTAAATACAGGCACAGACATATTTATATGCATAAGTATATATGATGATATGTACGAGGCTCGTACTCAAAATAAGGGTACTTCTGTTTTATTTAAATATATATTATATATACATGAAATTACAAGTTATCTCCTTCAATAATACGACCCTTGGGAAGTCGGTTGTTCCAACGTCTTTTTCATTGATCATAGCACTACTGGAAGACATTTTCTGTGAGTGTCCTTAGCTCATTGGTTACAATTTTTCATCTGTTTTCCACAGTTCCAAAATGATGACACTTCAACTTCAATTTTAAGTTTAGGAAGAGGTAGAAATCACACGGAGCTACATATGAGCTGAAGGGAGGAGTGAAAGAGTGGGAATGTTTTTCATAGCCAGAAATCTAATTGAAAGTGGAGTATGAACAGGTGTGTTATCATGGTGTTGTACCCAATCTCCTGCAATATCCTTTTGGACTCGCTGGACCCATTTTCAAAGTCATTCCAAGACCACTTTGTTGCGATTAACTGTCTGTCCTGGAGGTAAAAATTCTTTGTAAACAATACCATGGCTGTCGAAAAAAATCATTTTCATCCTGGATTTGCTCAGGCGTGCTTTCTTTGGATAAGAATTTTTCAGGTACCACTCCTCACTTTGCTGTTTTGTCTCTGGGTCATACCCATTCACCCATGATTCATCTCCTCTTATTACTTTATCCAAGAAATTTGGCTCAATTTTGAGTCTTTCTAGCAAATCCTGACAAATTTCCAACTGGTTCACTTTTTGCTCCACAGAGAAGTGTTTGGACAATAGTTTGGCATGTGCAAATGATCTGTTACTGCATTTTTATCCAAGCTTGTTTCTTTTGCAATCATCCTAACATTTAATTGGCAATCTTTCGCCATCACTGCTTGCCATACTTCCACATTTTGTTTATTTGTTGATGAGATTGGCCTTCTAGAACTTTGTCCGCTTTTGAACGATTTGTGTTACTTAAAGACTTTCTCAATAGAGTGGCATCTCCATAAGCTTATGTTTAAGAATTAAATGCTTCAGTAGCAGATTTGAGTTGCACATAAAATTTGATCGCGTACTATTGTTTGATATTTTCCTGCATTGCTAATGTAACAATGGTTATAAACACATCTGTACATAAACAGAATTAACTCACGGCTGACTCAATTGATCATGTAGAGACAAGAATGTATGTGCAGCCAAGCCAAGGTCATAGCCAACAGCGAGATGCTACATTACCATGTCATACATAAGAAAATTAGTTCTCTTATTTTTGGGACAGACCAACCTTGTATGTATGCCTAGAAAAGTGAACATTGGTGGTGATGATATATGGTGGGCTTGCACAGTTTCCATTTATCAAATTTTACTCAGAAGGTAATGGCCAGCATGAGGTTATAGAAGATACTTGCCCGAAGTGCCACTCAAAGGGAGTGTCCAAAACTACTTAATTAACCCTTTAGCATTCAAACCGGCCGCATCAATTTGGCTGTAACTGGCCACTCATACTGATGTTAAGGTATTGTTCTCAAGATAAATAACATCAAAATCTCATAGATTCGATATTATGTGAGATAATTATGTAAGATAAAGTGTTTACTACCAAAATACAATAGTATATATAGAGTAATGTGAATGCTAAAGGGTTAAATAGCCATGTTTGTGACTATAGAAAATATATTCTAACTGGGAAATATTCTGTCATAGTTATCCAAAGAAAATCGATGGTTATATTTGCAATTATTTTTTTAAAATTAAGCATACTGAGAATCATTTGAGAACAAAATTAACTAATCCCCATCTGGATAATGTTTTATTATTGGTATCAATAAGTCTGACATCTAATATTGAGGAACTTTCAAGCTACAAACAGCATCAAGTTCCACATTGATTCATACGCTGTTTGCATTAAAGCTACATGATTTTCTCTCTCATTACCATATTTCTAAGAAAAAACACTAATTTATAAATCATTTTGGAAATAATCAAAGATTTGGAGTTTAGTAATATAACTAACATTCTCAATATTAAGGTGATGTGTTGGAACTTATCTTAACAAATGTTCTCACATAGAATTATGATGAAAGGTTTTTAGATAAATATAAGTACTTCAAAATAAACAGGTTAGTCTTGTAGAACCACTGGTAGTTACAGACAGTTTGGAATCAAATGGGTTAATTTACTCCAATTCATTTTATGTTCATAACGATTTGAAATAAATTGCAACTAAATTGAGTTCTTTGATTACTGATTGGCATCTTTCACTAAGCAAAAGTAATTAAGTATTCACTATTCATTGATTTGATAATGGTATAATTAAATTAAATGTATGTAAAAGGATAAATTTCCATGTTTCATATTTTTGGTGTCATTTATCTGGCCCATGATCCACTCATTAATTTCCTATGTGGCCTGCTGATGCAAAAATGTTGCTGATCTCTGATTTATGACTTGGACCTCAACATAGTCATATCGTAGTTTTTAACCCTTTCATTACCATATCTCTAATAATACATTATCTATGATTTTCAAATCAGTTTGAGAATAATCAAGAGGGTTTTAGTAATATATAACTAATTTTCTCATTATTAAGCTGGCATTTGGGGCATAACTTAAAAACAGCTTTCTATTATGAAACCAGGATCAGCTTCAGCCAGTTTGGTTTCAAAAGGGTTATACCAGATTTACATTTGCTAATCAGATAGTTTCAACTGAAATATTTTAACTTCATTTTTTTTGTTTGTTTTCTATGATTGTTTCCTATCAATAATTTATTTAAATCAAATCCTATGATTATGGCTGGTAATTTTTAAACAAAATGTTAATGAATTATTAGATAATTTTCCGCTTTTTATTAGATATGAGTAGGCACAGTGTGGTTAAGAATTTCACTTCATAACCACATGGTTTCAGGTTTGAATTCAGTTATGGCAACTGGTACAAGTGTCTTCTACGGGGCTCACTATTGCCTTGTAAGTGAAATTTTGTAGATAGGGCCTTAACCCTTTAGCATTTACATTACGCTATACTTACTATTGTATTTTCATGGTAAACACTTTATTCCATATAATTATCTCGCAGAATATTGAATGTACGAAAATTTGATATTATTTATTTTGAGAACAATACCTTAACACAAGTACGAATAGCCAGTTATGGCTGGTTTGAAAGGGAAGAAGTGAGAGAATTCTGGCTGGATATGGCCGGTTTAAATGCTAAAGGGTTAATGGAAGCTCATCATTGTGTGTGCATGTCTCATTAAAGAATGATGTTTAAGTCCTGCAGCTCTGAGGTTTGACAGATAATCAGTGAAATAAGTACCATACTTAAAAAAACAATGTTTCATTTCAGGAATGGCTTCCAGCCTCTATAAAAAAAAAAAAGTCTCTTCAACTCTCTCAGTATGAGAAAGCAAATGTAAAAAAAACCTATGATGATGAGTCCTAGAATAACAACTTTCACCAAACTGTCGACATTTTCAGCAAACTGTTCTCAGTGAACCAGCTTTCATAAAGATAAACATTTGAGCAAGAGGAATGAAAATGTTTTCTTCATATCTAACCTTTATCTAGATTAAGATCACTTGATAGTAAATGAGGCCACATTGATGAGATGAAGCAAGTTAGAAACCACTGAAGGAAATATGTTGTGCAAATCTGCTTAATCTTATGCCACTTAGTGGAGAAAAAGACCTTAAACTGATAAGGGCAATGTATCTAAATGGACACAAATGTGTAAATGTTACTCTACATATACTTTGTTTAACTTAACCCATTTGATACTAACCCACCTGAAACTGCCCCCAGATTTATGATACAAAAGTGTCCATCTTATATATTAGAACCTTCCATCATAATTTTAAGAAATTTTTGTTAAGGAATGTTCCAAACATCAGTTTACCAAATTAAAACATAGGCAGTGTATTTTCATCAGAAATATGGTAACAAAAGGGTTAATGAAATTTATTTATACCATGCAACCATTAGTTAAAAGTTGGTGAATTAATGTATGTTGCTTTTTATATCATATAAGACAATGTAAAACATGTTAACCATTTGGTATGAAAGTAATTATTAAAACAATGTAACTGGTATGTAGTTTATCATAGTGTTCAAAATAGAAGTGAACATTTTATAAAATAATTACTAGGGGCTTACATTTGTTTCAAGTTTAAATTTGACATGCTCACCTCTCTAGCATATTTCCTAGATAGTTGCTGTAGGGAGTGACTTAATAGGTGACATTTCATTGAGAGAAATTACTTGCATGCCATCAAGTTGTCAGACATAAGGACAAATATTTCTCATATTTATTTAGCCTCCTCTTTCTTTCATCCTCCCTCTCTCTGTCACCCCCTCTCTCTCTCTTTCACCCCCTCTCTCTTTCACCCCCTCTCTCTTTCACCCCCCTCTCTCTCTTTCACCCCCTCTCTCTCTTTCACCCCTCTCTCTCTTTCACCCCTCTCTCTCTCTTTCACCCCCTCCCTCTCTCTTTCACCCCCTCTCTCTCTCTTTCACCCCCTCTCTCTCTCTTTCACCCCCTCTCTCTCTTTCATCCCCTTCTCTCTCTTTCATTCCCTTCTTTCTCTTTCATTCCATCTCTCTCTTTTTCATCCCCTCTCTCTCTTTTTCATCCCCTCTCTCTCTTAATATCTCTTCTATTTACCTTAATTTTAAGTGTGCAATTTTTCTTCCCAGAACTAAAAAAAAAATAGCTATATTTAAAAAAATATA
Source organism: Eledone cirrhosa (assembly GCA_964016885.1). Taxonomy (NCBI): domain Eukaryota; kingdom Metazoa; phylum Mollusca; class Cephalopoda; order Octopoda; family Eledonidae; genus Eledone; species Eledone cirrhosa. The sequence continues at coordinate 43,814,830 of OZ024745.1, read as the reverse complement.
TATCAGTTTACCCCTGTAAATAAATTCTATGATTGATATAAGTATTCACAAATGTTTATTCATACCTATCACATTATGGTCGACTCTGAGATAAATGGATCAACAGAGATACGAGTTTAAAATGGGATACTTTGTGTTTGCCATTTAATTTTTTCTACCAAGCTAATTCTCATCCTTTATTAGTTATATCTTCATATAAATTATACATTTGTTCCATTTGAAACCAGACATAGCTTGTCAGTTTAAATATCAACAGACCTTTGGCTGTTAGCTAAGTAATTAGACTCAGTGTCACAGTTAAGCAACAAGTTTGGTATGCTAGTATCTCTACTTCACTGAAAAATGTGTTTCAAAACCATATCAGAAATGTATTGCGAAGTGAATGTATTATCACCATCATCATAATCACTTTTATGTCCGCTGTTCTAAGCTGGCATGGGTTGTATGCTGGCATGGAGGCAGTATTCTGTGGCTGGATGCCCTTCCTAATGCCAGCCTTCATTTTGAAATATGAGACTTATTCTATTGATCTTACCCATTGAACTTCTAACCTGTTGGGCATAAATAAATCATGCTAGCTTTTTAGGCAGTGTTAATATGAAAACATGTTGAAGTATATGCATGCATGTGCATGCATAACGAGCTTCTGCACAGTTTCCATTTACCTAATTTACTTGCAGCCACTTGGTGAAAACACTTACCCAAGGTGTCACACAATGGGACTAAACTTGAACCCATGTAGTTGCAAATGGAATGTTTTAACCACACATGCCTGCACCTTTTATACTTTTTTTTTTTTATTTAATTTAATTAGATTCAACATAATTTTTCTTGCTTTTTAACTTTTAGATAGTCCTGCCACTTTTTCAGTGGTTGTGAATTTGTCTTATATAACAACAAAGTTATACTAAGTCTGATTTGAACCATTATATCATTCTAGATATTGTCTTAAAAAAACAAAACAAAAGAAAAACCTATATGTATTTAACTACTTATTAGATATGACTATGCTTTCCCCTCACACCAAAGTTGATTCTAAAAATCAAACTTCAGCTCTATTTACTTTCATAATTTCTTAATATTTTCTTTATAAAGTATTTCAATTTGAAAGTGTAATAACATTTTGTTAGTCATAATGCACTCATACATAGGCAATTGAGTATATGCTAAAAATACAGTAAAATGTAAGTAACAATAGTTTGAACTAGTAGTGAAATAGGCTAGTGAAAACTCATCTCAAGAGTAGAATTAACTGTCTTTTGGTTAATAAAGAAAAGTCGATTTAAAACATTTAATATTTTCCCATGATTATCATGTTGTTTGGTTACTAATCAGATTTCTTAAGATTTTCTCTTTGAAAAAAATGTTCATGTATAATAACTTATAAATTTCTATAAAATATTTATTTTATCTGATATTAAATCTTTTGCTAAGATGATTCATTAACTCAAATTTATGGCAGCTCAAAATAATGTTGAAGCTAAGATCATGAAATTAGAAACAATACAAGAAATTTAAAAGTAAAACAAAAGGGATCCGTTCATTTTCATAAACTTGGTGATCATCATCATTTAACATCTGTTCGTCCTAATAGTAATGGTTGCACAGATCATCACAGGCCAAGTCAGTATTGATATCTCAGACTGGGAGAAGGGGACATCTTGCTTACATACATTCCTACTCTCTACAAAGTACATTGGGTAAATTCTATTGATACCAACTCTAGAGAGATTGTGAAGTCTTTGACACTGCTTAAAGGTTCCTCTGACCCTTTGTTTGGCAAGTTTTCTATGGCTGGATGCTCTTTTTATCGTCAACCACTTTACAAAGTGTACTGGATGTATTTATGTCACCAACCATGAGAGAGGTTATCCCCTTGACTCAACTGAAGAGCCCTGGGTTATAATATATAGTCTACCTACTTTTCTATTTAAACTTTTCAGTCTTTTAGATCAGGCATGTCAAACCTGCGGCCCGCACAAAGGTTTTTACAGCGAGCACGTTTTATCTCCATAAAATTAGTTGTCATGTGTAGCCCTCAGACAACACATATGGACCCATGTGGCCCTTGGGGACCCTCAGTTTGACATGCATGTTTTAGATCATATTTTAGCTAATGTACCTGAAAAATCTGAGAATTTCTTTCTATATGTAAGATATTTTCTATTGGTTTGTTCTGGAAGACGAGGCTATGCTGTTGGCCTTCATAGGCTCTCCAAGACATAGATTCAGTTAACATTCCTTTTGAACATTTCCAAGTGGGAAGGGATTCCAAAGGGTTGACTATTTGTATAAACTAGCACTGCATAGATTGTATTAATAGAACTGGTGGAGCTCTGATGATTCAGCTGATATGAAGTGCCATAGTGGATGTGGGGAGGAGCAAGGCAAGTAGTTGCAATTAGACAATGGTTGTATGACCTGATAAGTACAATGTTAATTTGTTAGACATAGTTTGGAAGAGAAAAAGAGAACAGGGGTTGTGTTTAGAGAAAGTGCGTGTTGATGAGGGTTACGCGTAGTCTGTGCAAATAGTTTCTATTTGTGTAATGGAATCGGTATGAGGTGAGTGTAAGAGCCAAGAAAAGTTGTGAATATTGAAGCCATGGAGGTTGATCACTTGAGAGAAGGGAAATGTCCTCATCAATGCAGAAAAGATATGGTTAAAGAGTTGTAGATGGCTTGAAGAGAGCAGAGGAAGCAAATATCTTTGAAGGAATGGGGAAGAGAAATTTTGAACCAGAGTAAATGGAAGATTATTTATATAAGGTGGGTGGCAGGAAGAGTGGAATCTGTATATGTATAGACACCATTTTTCAAAGTGAAATTTAAATACAATGTAGCCTAGATAGCAGAGATAGACAATGTATAAAGGTTGAGTGATTGATGTCACAAAGAGGATGTTTTGTTTTCATGTCAGTAAAATGTGGTGTGTGAGCTCTAAGTTAGCTCAAAGTCCAGACATTATAGCAGACGAGGGGGAATTGGTCAGGCAGTTTAGTATTCTGTTATTTAGAGAAGTGCAGAGGGTGTTGGTGTGCTGTAAAATTAGAATAATCCCTGCTGAGTGTTGTCTGAGTGCTTGTAACAAAGTGAGCTCTGTTAAAGGCACCCATGAGAGAAGTAGTGTTAAATTGGTGGGCATTATGTGCCTAGCCTTTAACATCTAAAAAAACGAAAAAAAAAACAAACTGTAATAGAATGTTTCACTTCTGAGAAACGGATTACATCGAGAACCATTAATGTAGGAAGATGTATCTTCTGTAATGGAGCAATCTTCTCTTCTGTGTAGTTGCATCAATTACATCTGCCCTCGCTTATTGCTGTACGAGTTTTTCTAAAGTATTAGTTTCAGCTAAGGTTTGTCTTTCAAATAACACTGAAACAAAAGACTGTAAAGGGCTTACTGAAAATTCTTTTTAAATTACAGATTCTCACAACATATGCATACATTCAATTACTCAGATGTTTTACCTTTTCACTATCCAGATATACTGGAATTTAAATGATAATAACATGAAGAATTATAAAATTGATTTCTAGATGAGATCCCTGTCTCCTAGCATTTTACAATTTTAGACAGAATGATTGGATTTGGTGAATTTTTACTGATATTTCCATCACTTAGCAACAATAAGAATATGGGTGGCAAGATGCAGGTCTTCGACCCATCTGAGAGGTCAGTAGTTCCACTTGAATACTGACCTGGTCTGTGCCATTTCATCCAACCCTTGCTAGCAGGGAAAATGGATGTTAAATGATGAAAGGAGAAAGAGGGAGGTTAATAGATAAATAACCTCCATTCCATGCAGTTATTTTATTTTAGTCCTTCTGTCTTTTGATGTTAAAATGAGTTTCAAGAAAACCACAGAACATTAAAATCTTAATCAAAAGTTTAAAAAAAGACTTCTTATGGATATAATCATGTTACATTTTGTTGTAGGGACAGCACATTGTCACGTTACAACTGGATATTGTAGCTGTGTTTGCTTTTATCTCTTACCTTGTTCCAAATGTTAATATTTTAAATTATTTGTTCAGGGTTGGTCTTGGTACTATATGAACAAACACTATGATGTACTGGCCAGACAAGAGGATAAGTTAATTACATTTAAGCTACTTCTAAAGATCCCTTGACCTAGTGGTTGCATAAGTAGTAGTTAAAGGTTCATTTTAAAATTCTCAAATTGATTTTACTAATTGTTTTTGGAGATAAGTATGTCATTTAAAGGTAGTTGATACTGTAAATATATCAAATTATATATATGATTCAAAGATACTTCCATATATTCATTTATATTCCACTTTTTCCCGTGGAAACACAATTACACCTTGAAGAATGAGATATAGTTTTTTTTTATACAAGGGGCACTGAAAAGAGATATAGTTTTGTTTTATACAAGATACACACTTTATTAAATCATTACATTGGTTTGCTATAAGCGTTGAAAGAGCGAAGTATAAGCTGGCTGTTATATCTGCAAGACATTCTGAATATGAAGTAATTTGTAATATTTTCTTTTGCTTTACACAAGATAGTACTTAGAAAAGAAATGAGTTGGAATGAAGAGATATTTGGGTTTTGACATATTGTAACTAGCTGTCACTAATGGTCTACTCAGTAGCTAGCAGTAACTATAATAAGTTATATATCACACACTGTGAAAAAATAGTTTTCTGTGATGACACAATTCCATAAAGCTTAGTAAAAAGTTTAAATAGTTACAGATGAATATTTTATGTAAAACATTTGGAGCATTTTTTTTTTTTTTAGTGTCAAGTAGATTTTGCCCAGGACATTTTAGTAGTGAAGTAATTAGTTCTTGTATCATAAAAACTAATTTATTTTCATCTTTTCCACTTTTCATGTGACTTGTACTCTTGTCTGGCCAGTACATCATATCATAGAGTATCCAGTCAAAACCTTGTTTGCAAATAATTTAGATGTTAATGAATCAGGAATGTGCCAATATCAATTAGCTTGTGGTATTTATTCATTTACTTTCATCATATAAACTAATTCTGTAATGTTATATTATTTTAATAACTTATTTCATTACATATATATTCTATGTATATAGCTTTAAATATTTCTCTTTATTGATGTTTTCAGTCTAATTTGACTTTTATAGACTGCCCCCTGTTTGTGCAGCCTTCATTGAGGATTAACCCATTAGCATTTAAACCGGCCATATCCAGCCAGAATTCTCTAACCTATTTCTGCTCAAATTGGCCATAACCGGCCACTCATACTGACATTAAGGTATTGTTCTCAAAATAAATATCAAAATCTCATAGATTCCATAGAGATAATTATGTGAGATAAAGCCTTTACCATGAAAATATAATAGTAATGTAAATGCTTAACAGTTAAGTTAAAGGCTAACAAACAGAATTTTAACATCTAATTTAAGGGTTGTTAAAGCTATATTTAAATATTTAAAAAACTAAAATTTCATGGTGTACATTACTTATTACCAATGTTAGTTTCCTTTTAACAGTATGTCTACATTGTCTATATCATTAGCCTGTAAACTATCTAGCTATTTAATTGAAAATATTGATTTCTAACTTTGGCACAAGGCCACATTTTAATGGGATGAGGTGTAGTTGTGTTAATTGACAACATTGTTTAACTGGAATTTATTTTATTAAACCCCAGACAGATAAAAGTTAAAGTCTACAAAGATAGAATTTGAACAATATATAGGGACATAGCTAAATGCTACAAGGCATTTTGTCCAGATTTCTACTGATTTTGCCATCTATTAGTCTTTGTTTTGTGGAAAATATTAAAATAGATCTGGAACTTATTGATTATTAGTTGAATACACTGGCTGATTAAGGTAGCTCTCATTTTGTACAGATAACCTGTACAGCAATTACTCCTTCCTTCTAGATTAATATTCTTTCTACAGTTTGGTTTTTATCCAAAAATCATTTGTTTTTTAATTTTTCTTTCAGTATTATTTCAATTCCTTTTGTTCTTCAAGAGTACCATCCTTATATTTCTGATAGGTAGCATAGCATGTTTATGAAGTACTTTTATTAGTTAACTAGTGCATTTTTCTATTCAGCAAATATTGTGGATTTTTTTTTTGTTTTTATTGCTTTCCTGCTGCTTTCTCAATGCTTATGCTGAAATAGATATAATTTTATCTTTGATGATATAATTAAGATAATCTCCAAGATTGCTGTAAGATTATCTTGCCTGAATAAGATAAGATAGCAGCAGAAATATCTAAACCATTTCTATTGCAATTATCATTGTGGTTGTGGCTGATGACAAATAGAGCTTGCTTAGGTTTACCAGTCAGTCATTCAAAGAAGTACATAAAAGTCTAAAACATGTGACTAGTTTACATTGAATTGGATGCCTCTGCACTTTTTGAAAAAAAAAAGTATTGAGAGCATAGACAAAGCAAAAATATCTCCACATTTCAATTCCCTTATTAAAAAAGATGAGTCAACAAGTCTGTGTGATTGTTTAATCTGCTAGACATAGCAGTTAAATTTCCTATAAATTAAAATTTATCACCTTAAAAAGATGTTTAACTCTTGACATGCTGTACTCTTGACATGCTGTACTAACCACATGTTGGCATCACATTAAAAATAAAATTTTATGGAAAGGTTTAATTTCATGAATGAGTTACACAAGGGGAAAGAATTAATTCTAAATATTTCCTGGAAAATGTTTTGAAGATTTTTGTATATATTATGTGTTGCAGACATTGTTGAAATTAGATCATTATTACATGCAAAAAGTATTTATTTTGTATTTTAAAATAAATTGATTCATTATAATTGTTAATCATTTTAGGAATAAGGGGTATTTACTGATTGATTTCTTGAAGTTATTTTATAGACTTATGACGGCTGAGAGGTTAAGAAATTAATGTCAGTCATAAGGTTCCAAGTTTAGTTCCATTGTTTTTTACCATAATCTCGGGTCAACCCAAGATATATGAATAAAATTGGGTAGATGGGTCTTTTACCACAGCCTCAAGTCAACCCCAGACTTGTGAATAAAATTGGGGGGATGGGTCTTTTACCATAGCTTCAGGTCAACCCGAGGCTTGTGAGTAAAATTGGCTAGATGTGTCTTTTACCATAGCCTCATGTCAACACAAGACTTGAGTAAAATTGGCTAGATGGAAATAGTTTGAAAGCCCATTAGACAGACTGCATATGTAAGTCAAAAGGCCAGCCATGTCATACTGCATCTCCCCAAGAATTTTTATGGGTTCTTGTGTCAGGGGTATACTTATTAAAACTGACAGAGGTCCATTTACCTTTTTGTCTTTCTTGTTAAACTTATTTAATTATATATATATAAATATACTTATCAAGCTATTTTATAATCTTTAGATGATCTTGTCATTAAAATTTAGTTTTTGCAATTTTTCTTCATAATTAACAAGCATATATTTAAAAGGTAGTAGTGTTTTATTTTCTACTTATGAAATATGAGCAGAGAAAGCAAATAGTGTTGATAAATAAATGGGTATAATCTACAGTATATAAAATGTGAATCTGAGTTCCTCATTAAAGAAGGATATGGACATGCAATGAATGAACTGTTTGTTTTCATAATAAAATAACAAATGTTTGTGTTTGTCCAACATATGGAATGTATGACAGTAAAAATTCAAGCTGATTGATGTTTACTGTATGTAAACAATAATGTAAAGAAATAAGTTTTATCATTGAAATGATTCAGTGTTAAACATTTTGGAATAAACGGCTCTTATGTTATTTTTATTGAGTATTATTAATTGTAAAATATATATTAATCCTTTTCAAATACTGCAGTTTAAAACAAACTGCTTTCTATGTGATACATCTCCAATATTTCAAACTATATTTTTAGCTAATATATATATGGAATGATTTGCTTGACAGCTCTGCTATAACTTTGGAAATCAGTAAATTAGCTTAAGGCTACACAATTACTGATGATGTCTTGTGGTTACCCCACATTTTCAAAATTACGTCAAAGACTAGGATTTTTTTTCATAACCAGAAAATTCTTTTGCTCTCAATCTTTTAAAGTTCAAATAAAGCCCACTTTGTAGTTTTACTCGCATATCTGTGGTGTTGTTGCTACAAGCAAACATCCTTCTCTGCATCTAAAGACCATTTGGTTCATTGGCAAAGATTCACTTAATGTGCTACACTTGCTCAGAGGCATGCTATTTCTGTTTTTGATGCTACTACAATGACTTTGCTCTTTTGAAATAGCAAGCTGCCTACCACCTTCAATCTGTCCCACTTGGCATATACATAAAATGTACTCAGTACGCACTGCATGGTGATTGGTCTTTGAAAGGGTATCCAGCTGTAGAAACCGTGTCAAATATGGAATGTATGATGAGGTCACTTTGACCTGTCTGGTCTCTGACTGTGACAAGTTGTCCAACCTATGCCAGTGAAAACAGATATAAAAATGATCTTCAGAAAAATGTAGTGTAGAATAATATTAAATATATTTTTTGATTTAGCTTTTTCCTTTTTAGCCTTATTAACTTTCTATATCTGTTGTATGAATTATGAGAAAATATTTGATTTCTCATTCTTTGTTAGTTTCAAATGGGTGTGGTAGTAATGTTTATTTCCAGGTCAACCTTTGTTTTAGCACACCCATGATAGAAGCTATTCCTGTTATGATGATCACATCTTATTATCCAATGATTTTTTTTTTTTTTTTTTTTTTTTTTTTTTTTAATGCCAGTAGGTGCATTTAAGGGTTAATTTGACTGCTATTTCTGACTTGAGTGACCATTTAAAAACTCATATTGATTCATCTGTAGGGGTGGGTTTGAGAGCTCTTTATGCACCTTGATCCAGAGTAATCTTTTTTGTATAGCACAACATTCTCAGGTCTGATTAAATTATTGCTTCATGTCTTTTATGGTCTACTCTTACTGTTTATACTACCCACAAACAACTTTTAAAGCTCAACCATTCACACTAAATATTTATATTCATGTAACATTGCGTATGCAGCACACTAACTAGATTCTACTCATTATTTTGTCATTATTTCTAGCTACTAGGTTCTTTAATCCTTTTGAAAATAAGAATTTGGAAGGATTTAGTAATATAACTAACTTTCTCATGAAGTTGGTGTTTGAAAAACAGCTTAAAGGTTCTCTCATAAAATTATGAGGGAAGGTATTTTAAATATAAACAGCTTTGTATTCTAGAACCAAGTTTTCAGGTAGTTTCATATGAAGAGATTTTGAAACTTCTATTATAGTCCAAGTGAATATTCACACTATAAATTGTTTTGCTATAAAAAATAAAATAAAATAAAAAATATACAAATTATTCAATGAAGTAGATAATCTAGTTTGAGAAACCAAGTATGGTTAATATTTGTTGATATACTATTTGGCTTTTCTCAGTGAAATGTTGCTGTAAAACTGGCATTCATAGCTATAATAAATTATTGGATACAACAATGCCTTTTTGAGTAGACCTATATAATTTGAGTCATTCCAGACAGATACATCACCAAAACCCCAGGACTTACAAATACATACAGTATACAGAAAATAACACTACATGGCACTGCACACATTTTACAAAGTAGTTTTAATACAATAGAAATAACATGGAAAACGATACTGCACATAACCAAGGTACACTGAGCTGTGCTCAGTAATGGCATGCTAACAAGTAATAAGACTATTATTAATAATAATAATAAATATGTATGAAAAAAGGAACTGAGAGTTTGTAGCAAAAGATAAAAAGTACTAATGAGATAGAAAGGGGAATGTGAGGGATTACAAACCTCTGTTGTACATGCTATCAGATCTTGATATTTCCAAAAAATAAAAAAAATAAAAAAAAAGAATACTGTTTAAGGATTGGTCATGAAAGGCTGTCTTGCGCAAGGTCACAGACCTTTTCATTGTTATTATCATTCAAAGGTTTCTTGGTTGTTTTAACTTTACAAACTATGCAGTCTGTAATTTTAGCAGTTTGTAATTCATTTGCTTAGAAAGAAAAGAAAAAAAATTGCTATTACAACTGAATATATAAAGAGATTTAAACTAAGTTTCTTTACTAGACAAGCTGCAATTAACTAGGTAATGGGAATGCAAAAATTAATGTGTTTTATGAGTAACCTGAATAGAGGAAATTGTCAGAGTATAGTGAAGTAGGTAGGTACACAGGAGTGACAACTAGACAAAAAGCAAAGGCTTGGATTTTCTTTTTTTAAATTGTGATGGTATAAAATTTTTTATCAAAGGAGAAGTTTACTAAGTATTTCTTTTTTTTGTCCTATTTTAAGATTCTTTTTGTATATTGACTGACCTAACCTGAAATGATTGTGTGCGTGTGTACATAAATTCAGTCATGCATGCACACTGTATCTGCTGTTATATATAATGCCAAAGATTTATTTTTCTCAAGGTTTTTTTTTAAAAAACCTGAGCTGATGATCAAATGAAATTAAAACTAGAAGTATCCAATAATTTAATCTATTCTCTTGTTTCATTCCTGAACAGATTCAAGGCTAAGTATATAGAGTACAGCCCACACAGATATGTATCATCACCATTTTACGTCCGTTCTTCCACGCTAGCATGGGTTAGACAGGTTGTCCTGTTGTGGGGAGTGTCTGGTCGGCTGACCATGCCTTGTTCATACAGGAACTGATTTTGGCTTGATTTCTACAGCTGGATGCCCTTCCTAACACCAACCTCATTTACAGTGAGTGCTGGGTGCTTTTTCGTGGCGCCGACACGTCCACTTTACAGTGTGGGCTGGGTGCTTTTTTGCCGTGGCACCTCCACGACCACCTTGCAGTGTGGGGGGGGGGGGCATATTGTCTATATGCTTCAGCTTGTACCCATGGGAGGTCGGGTACTCTGTATTACTGCGTGACGCCAGAGGTCACGGTCGTGTGTCATCGCCTTTGAGAGGTGTAATTGGGTAAGGTCGGCTTTTAGTATGTATATATATATATATATGTGTATGTGTTTATATATGTATATATATAGATATATGTGTGTATGTGTTTATATATATATATATATATATATTAACTCTTTAATATAATTGCAAAAGTATGATTGTCTAAACATATTTGCAGCTGCTTTTTCTGATAACAAAACATAAATGACCCTTTTCTTTGTTATGAGACAAATTGGTGGTTCTCTGAACAATGTCTTCTTGGCCTGGCTATTATGAATTCAGTTAATCAATGTTTCTGAAATAAATAGCAAGTTAATCTTGTTAAATTTTGTTTATCTTAAATGTATAATTTAAGGTTTATTTCACTGTCTATCTTATGAGACATATGTTAATTTGGAGGAAAGGGAAAAATTGAATCACTCACAATTTTAACAAGTTTTAGAATATTCTTAAACATTCTTTAAGCTAAAATATCTACTGGTAAGTCTAATACTGTTCTTTTTATACATTATTATATTTTTACATTTCAATTCCTCGTCAATTAACTGATCATTGGATGTTATTCCTTTTTAATAATAATATTGGTTTGGCAATATCAGAAGAGTATCGGACAATATGCTTTATAGCATAGTTACATCCCTTTACGTTCTGAGTTTAAATCCCACCAATGATAGCTTTGCCTTTCATCTTTACGGGGTCCATAAAATATAGTACCAGTAATGCACTAGGCTCAAATTAATTAACTTTCTCCTCTCAAAAAATTGCTGGCCGTGGGCCTAAATCAGAAACCAATAATAATGGTATGTTAGACTTTTGCTTGACTTGCTGTAATAGGATCAAATCAATTTTTATTGTCTAACTGCTCCTTAATACATAAAGTATAGACTGATGTTAGTTTTGTCTTGTAAAATCATAAATTAATTTAGGCATTCATACATCCTGTTTTTGGCTTGTTTTCTATGGTGAAGTGTCTTTCTTAATGCCAACCACTTTACAGCATATACTGGGAGCATTTTATTGTAGCATCAGTACCTCAGAGTGGGCTGGCTGTTTTTTATTTATTTATTTATTTTTTATTATGGCACCAGCATAACCATTTTACAGAGGGGCCTGTGTGTGTTTTATTGTAGTACCAACATGACCACTTTACAGTGTGTACTAGAAGGATTTGAACATGTTACCAACACTACCACTTTTAGAGATTTTAGAAAATCTTTTAGAGATTTTTAGAGATTTTAGAAAATATTTTTCACAGCTTGACTGGAGTTAAAAGAAGTGGTGCACAGTGAGTGTAAGGCTGGGTTGTTCCACTTGGTAAGATTTGCATATTATACTTGGCATATGTCAGTATCTAGTCTGGTAACAATTTTCTAAGACTTAAAAAGTCTACTTAAGACTGCAATTTATATTAAATGTTATCAAGTAATTTAGTTGAGTAGATTATCTTTAATTGTTGTTGAAGAGTTCTGGTCAGCTCCACTTGGCAAACCTATAGTGGAAGTTAACTGAACATTGATGAACAACCTATCTCTAAGTTTTACATACTAGTGAAGGTGCATCACCTAGTGGTTATCACATTGGACCTGCAATCATAATGTTGTGGGTTTGATTCCTGGGCAGGATGCCACATTGTGTTCTTGTGCAAAACAATTAATTTTATGTTGCTCCAGTACACTGAAAAGGAATACCAGCAGTAACTGGGGAGTTAACCCTATGATGGACTGGTTCTTGTCCAGTGAGAAGTCTTGTACTCTCAGTTGCTAACATCAAGGAACTAGGATAAGTACTAGCCTGATGAGCCAGTTGTGTAGGGCACAGTGTTAAGGGACATCTGCTTTATTATAAAATATTTTCAGAGACTCTTGTGTCCACTGTAAGATCAAGGACAAGGTTAAGTTTAATGGTGCCAGATAGCAATTTGACATAGAATTTGAACTTAGTGTAGCTAGTTTGGTTGTGTGTGGGTGTCTCATCATCATTATCATATGTCTGTTTGGGTGGTGAATTGGCAGTATCGGTAGAGGGTCGGACGCCATGCTTTGACGCATAGTTACGGCCCTTGCCATTCTGAGTTCAAATCCCGCCGAAGTTAACTTTGCCCTTCATCCTTACGGGGTCGATAAAATAAAGTACCAGTAATGTAGAAACAATTATCATATATCTGTTTTCCCTGCTTGCAAGAGTTACATGGGTTGTTACAGATCTACCCAATACTTAATCAGAGCCATTGATCTATCAGATGGGCCACAATCCACCTCTCTCTATATATATGTTCTTGCACTCTGCAGAGCGTACTGTGTATTTTATCATGGTACTAACACTAGCTGAAGAGATTTCTCAACCCTTTTTTTGGTTTCTAAAGCTGGATTACAGGTTGTTGTGGGGGCATTTTTTGGCATGTTTTTCTTTTACTATTAGAATCTCTTCTCAACATCCAACCACCCTTACAGGGTACTGGGAGCAGCTCATTGTGACATCAGCACTAATAAGGCTTTTGGTTATTGACTTGACTGAAGAGCATACAGGAAGAAGGTAAGAAGTATAATGCCATGGGCAAGTGACAATAGATTGGGAGCTCCTGTGTGCTCATGATATGGTTCTTATTGCTGAATCTATGGAGGTGTTGGAGGTAAAGGTGAGTGCTTCAAGTGGTGCACCATCTGTAACTGGTTATACACTTAACTAACATACATATATATGTACATCTCATCACCATTTTCCCATGCTTGCATGGGTTAGATGATTTATCCTGTTGTGAAGCAGTGCTAGGTCAGGTGACCATGTCATGCTTATACAGAACCAATTTTGGCTTTGTTTCTACAGCTAGATGCCCTTTCTAGTGTCAACCTCATAGTGAGTACTGGGTGCTTTTTGTCATGACACCCACACAACCTCTTTACAGTGTGGACTGGGTGCTTTTTGCCAAGGACCACTTTAGTGTGGGCTGGACCTTTATATATATATATTGTTTTTGAGTGATGTATTATTGTGTTGTTGAAATGTCTAGATATTTGTTAGGGTTGGGCAGTTGTATGTATGTATGAGTGTAGGTGCAATGTTTATTTTATAGGAGTGTAACTATTTGTCAACAGAACTTCACTAGTTCCCTGTGATTCTCTCGTTTTACTATTGTGTGTAATACCTAGTACTTTTGTCTTGTATTTGGGGTAGATTCATGTTATTGATTGTGATGATTGGTTGCATTGGTGTTCACTGCTATTGCTAGTAAGAAGGGAGACAATGAATTTGGTAGGTGTTGCTTTAAATCTGTTTTAAAGCTAGGTTTCTATATGATTGATGTTAGTTGGAACAGCTGTCTTAAAATTGGAAGATATGATGTCAGGATATAAAGTTGTGTGGAGGTGTGAAGATTCTGTGAATATATTAAAATAAATGGGTGAGCGGATTGATTGTTGTGGTACTCCATTTGTTGAAATTGTAAATTCTGGAGGTGTGTTGTTTTTTTATATATTACATAGGCTTAATTACAGTGTTTATAAAAGTGATGTATTATTGTGTTGTTCAAAAGTCTAGTATTTGTTGGGGTTGGGCAGGTAGATGCATGTATGATGTAGGTGTAGCCATGCTGTAGGAGTGTAACTATTTGTCAGCACGGAGCTTCACTAGTTTCCTGTGATTCTCCTGTTTTACTAATACCTAGTATTTTCGTGTTACATCTGTGTATAAGTGGTGAGTGGAGCCAAGAGTTTTTCTAATGCTGGTGTTTGGGTTTTTGTTGTTACTGAAACCTGCATTGTAAGTTGAAGAGGAATATGTGGGAATAGATGTAAGATTTTGAAGGTGGTGATAGATTATTAGGGTTGTGTGATGTTGGTTAGGTCATGTTGGGCTTTAGTGAAAGCACATTGCTTAGTATTGGGCTTACAATCATAATATTGTGAGTTTGATTCCTGAACCAGGCAGTGCATTGTGTCCTTGAGCAAGACACTTTATATCATGTTGTTCCAATCCACTCAGCTGGTAAAATTGAGTTGTAACATCACTGGTGTCAAGCTGTACCAGTCTTTATTTTTCCCTTGGACAACATCAGTGACATGGAAAGAGGAAACTGGCAAACATGGAGGATTGCTGGTCTTCCTAAGAACACCTTGCCCAGGCTTGTACCTTGGAGAGGAACTTTCTAGATGCAAACCTAGGGTTACCTTGTTGAGCTTTAAAACTGGGTGATCTTTTTCCTGATCTCAGATTCTTAAAATTTTTCAGTGTTAAGTGCAATTTCTTCAGGTCTTAATATTTTAGGTATGTGTTGTGAAGCCCCGAGGCCTTAGTCTTGGGATTTCTCTATATATTTACTGTTGTTTGATTAGAGGAAGCAGTTGTTGCCATCAAAAGTACATATTGTGCATTTTGAGTAGTATTCAGTGGCTAATTTTGGAAAAGTTTTCAAGTAAGTTTTATTTGCTGTTAGTGTGGGTATGTTATTCGAGGTGGTTATTGTGACATGTGATGTGGCCATTGTTAGATTTGCAACTAATTAACTTTATATAATGTTTTACTGCTTGTTTTGTGGTTTGTTGGATACAAATGTTTGCCAAGTTTTCTCCTATTCTTTAGTTTATTTTCTATATTGCCTTGATGCTGATTTTGGTTCTTTTTTTTTTATTTTTTGTAGTGTTGGTGTGTTGCTTGTGGTTGCCTCTAGTTTTTATCACATTTGTAACTTTGGTTATGTAATTGGAGTTGTATTTTATCATGTTGCCTTTTTGGATAATCTACAATTATTTTATTGAATATATCTACTGCAGTGTCTGTTAATGATTGCGATGTTACTGAGTTCTGTGAACCTTAATTTTATATCTAGGATTTGATTATATGGTATAGCCATTTATTTTAATGATAACAGGATAATGTTTGGTGTCTATTTTTAGTAGAGTGACCACATAGATGGTTGGTTTAGTTATGGTTGTTGTTAAGGATGGTGGTTAGTTGCATTTGATGTTGTGGTGTTGTTATTAAGAAGGGATAGAAAATTTGACCGAGGCTACCTAGTTTGTTTAAAATTAAGTTTGAAGTTGTTTTGCAGGTATATCTGGTAAAATGTGGGAAAATATAATTGTTTAGAGAGGATTGTGTTTTGTATGTGTGTAGGCATAATTAAAGAATGGTTGAGATGTATCATCACTGTAGTAGCCCCATTTGGTAAATTGTAGATTCAAGATGTGTGGGGGAACTGGGCCACTGACATAAAAGAAGCAATAGCTTTGTTTAGTTAAAGCTTTGTAAACATCAAATTTATCAATTGAATTCTTTTGCAAGGTCTCCAATTTGTTAGGAGAAATGTGAATCTGATATCCCTGCTCTTTCTCAAAAGTGTTAGCAATATGAATATAATGAAGGTGGATCGTGGAGTCAATTTGCTAAGAACTTAGCTCTACTCTTGATATGAGTTGTCCTGAATTAGTCAGATGCTCTATTAATTCCAGTTTGCTCTTATGAATCCCACTTTGTTCACCCAATTCTCTGGATTCTCAATTGTACTTGTTATACCACTTCAATTATTTGCCACATATTTTTGATGGTTTTATTTGCCAAATACCTGAATTCATTAAAAGAAATTCCATGTATTTTCCCACTGTTCACTTTGGAACAGTATAAAGAAAGCTATGAAGAATCTTATTTAGCCTACTTTAGTGGAATTCTAAAATTCAATAATCTTTTTCTTTAGTTGGTGTATTTTATCTCTCATTCTTCCAATATTTTGAAGCATGAATCTTCTTCATGAGATTCATTGGGAGAGGCTCCCTAGAAAGTGTTCTGCCAAAGGGTTTTTTTTTTAAATACAATACTTTACATAATTATGCATAGAAATAA
Source organism: Eledone cirrhosa (assembly GCA_964016885.1). Classification (NCBI taxonomy): domain Eukaryota; kingdom Metazoa; phylum Mollusca; class Cephalopoda; order Octopoda; family Eledonidae; genus Eledone; species Eledone cirrhosa. Next base: position 43,798,066 of record OZ024745.1, on the reverse strand, counting down.
AAACAATTTATATATATAAAAAAAGAAAAATTGCAAGGAGACATGAGCACACGCACACGCAGGGTGCTGGAATTTCCTTCTAAGCTCTGAGGCAAGCTAACACACAACATTGCAATGGGTAATAGTGAGGCTAATACACTAGAATAACCGAGTGCCCTTGCAGGCATCACTTGATATGTTAAGGTGGGCCACCAATAATTCTAACATTGGCACAAGGTCAGCAATCTGGGAGAAAAGGGAAATTATGTTGATCCTAGTAGTTAACTAGTACTTTATTTCTTTATTTCATTGACTCCAGAAAGACAAAGTTAACCTTGGTGGAATTTAAACCCCAAATGTAGAAAGTTGTAAATTTTGTCTGACACTCCACTACCACTCCACTACCAGTCCACTGCCATAATAAAGACAAGGACTTCATTGTCAATGACCCAATCCCACAAACCTCCATGAGAAACATGTTTGTTGTTGTTGGTCCAAATAATTGTTAATTAGAATTTTAATATTCATTATCTGTGGGTATTCCATGTTAAAACAAACACACATGCACATATGTGAACATTGAGTTTATAGCTTTCATTTTTTTTTTCTAGTTTAGTGAAGAGGAAGGAGGGACAAGCAGACATTTGTTATATTTCAAATGTGTCTAGTATCTGTTAAGGTTTCCTACAGTGACTAATCTCTTTATTTTAAATAAACTACTTATAATCTATCACTCTTTTCTTATCATTAGAACAGGAGTGTTCAGTTAAATATTTCTAAAGATAATTTTCTTACTTTGATATATATATATATATATATATATATATATATATATATATATATACACGCACACACATATGCTAGGATGGGTTCCATACCTCTCTGCTGATAACCACTGAACTCTGAAGTAATGTATGGGATATATTCTCAGCTTTTTTATTTATTTATTTTTAGTTGGGAAGTAAGATGTTTTGCTTTAGGGTCTAAAATACTGTGCCTGTAGTCTATTACAAGTGAGGGTTATAATTACTCAGTAATTATGCAATTAATTTCAAATGTTTTGTAATCTATTTGGCACAGTCTTCAAAGGTAATAATGGTTTACATGTATCACAATTGATTACATAATTTTAAATTTAAGCTGTAAGTAATACTTTTATTTTGGTAACTTTAAAAATCTTAGTTTATCAACCAGATGAGAGCCATAATTATTCAGTTGTCTTTTAGATTCTGTACTGCTCAATTTACACTAGCAAGAAAAAAAAAATCCCATATAAAATGAATATAAAATCAGACGTCTGAACATTGTGGGGGAAGGTAGTCAGGGAAGCTTTGAAATTGTTATAAATAGCCTGTGATTTTTATCTCTCTATTAACTGGAAAGATGAATTCAAGTGTGACAAGCCTTCATAGTGGTTGTATCATAGAATTATCAGTAAAATGTAATGGATTATAACATTCCGAAGATGTTTCTCATTTCTCTAATTAAAACTGGGTTAATGTGTATTTAAGGTTGTAGTAGGGTGTTTAGTCTGGCACTAAGTACAGCTCTGCTACATTTTCTGAATTAAACTATCAAATTAGTCAGCACAAATAAAGAAGCTACCATTTACTTTCCTTTTCTTATCCAGTATAGCCATAACCCTTTTGTGATTGTATTGCCAAAGAAATACACTATATTTCAATTAATTAATGAATAATTTTGAGGGGTTTACTAAAATAATTGTTTCATTACTAAGATAGTAATTTAACATATGGTTCTTATCTGAAATTATATTGAAAGATTTTAATTTGGATACAAACTTTTTAAAATGGGTGGTTTAGTTTCATAGAATCAGGGGTGACTTTGGGTGGGATGATGATGAAAGGGTTAAAAAAAGAAGATAAATATATTTTTTATGTAGTCTCTTGTTTCTCAATTATTTTGAGATTACTCATTTTAAGCATGAAAAACCTCAGTAACCTTTTTAATAAATCATTTATTATTTCTGAGACACATGAATTAAGTTTTGTGTGCTGATGTAATAATATACGGAGTTGATAATGTTTTGTAATGTTGTTGCTCTTTAGCTTGTAAAACTAGTATAGAAACAAGGGTAAACCGAAGGCAGTTTTCTAGTCTTCTTGTTAGGTATGATATGGCATCATATAACCATGGAAAGGTTTTTAAGTGCAAGAAATATATTATTGATGTCTTACTGCATCTAGTTAAAATCATTCTTTGAAATAGTCACCTTTGTACTAATGTAAGAAAATTTGAAACTTTTCCACAAGCTTTTACTCTAGTTAAATTTGGGTATAGTCTTGTTCTGAAAGATTATTATATATGTTCTCCCTTGGATGTTTAACCTGCAAATTATTTTAGAACAAGATTAAATGTTTATCATCAGTTTAGGTCAGCTTTCCATGCTGGATGAGTTATGGTCTGAAACCAGATGGTTTCAGAGCAACCCTTCTTGCACATACATTGTTCCATTTTGGGCATGATTTCTATGGCTCAATGCCCTTCCTAATGACTTAAACTCAGAATTTCCTGCATCTTAAGATGCATGAGGCAGCCAAGGTGCTCCAATGACCATGGTCTATTGCAGCTATCAATACATCGTTCCATCTTTTGTTGATGGGTCTCAGGTCTGTCGATTTCTGCTGCCAGTTCATCTTGCGATGTCCTCTTTGCCTCTTTTCATGGGGGTCCTGGTTAGCATGTCTCGCATTTGAAAGTCGATGCTTGCGCATAGGTTATACTGGGTGTTTTTTCATGGCACCATCACTACCACTTTACAGAATGTAATAGGGTTTTTTTTTTTTTTTTTTTTTTTTAATCTTTTGGCACCAGCACTAGAGGTTGTCACACATGCTCATCCAGATTGAAATGTCCTTTCAAACCCTATATTGTGTCCATTTAATTGCCATCACTGTAGCCTATCATCAATCACTACATTTATTTTTGTGTCTTATGTAGAACTACTTTTTATGGTCTGTAGTGTGATACTACATGTACATTTCTTTAACCTTTTATGTACATGCGATTGTTACTCTTTGTGCAGTTAATCTGAATTTTATACATTTCCCAATTAACAATACCAGGTTAGCCCTCCTCCTAAGTAGGTAGCATTTAAACCTTAATATATATTAAAAGCTACCATTATGAGACATCTAGTTCTTGTGGATTCATTAAGAAAATTCTATCATCCTCATTGTCAAGTTTATTTCATAATTTGATTTAAAATTGTTTGATATCAGATACCTTTCTAAATAAAAATAGTTATAAAAACTTAAATATAAAAAATGCTTTCTATTTGAATTCTTTGTTTAGTTAAATGTTACTTTTAATACATTTAATTGCTTTGTGATCAAACTGTGCATTTTGGAGGATGACATTTAGCAGTTATAATGAAACACTTTTTTTTCTATCCCACTTCATCTTATAAAAATGAATATTATGTATCTTTGTGTAATTCTTGGTAAATATAACCTGCTTTGTATTTTACAAGAATGTCCTGTTAATGTGGTATAGGACATTAATAATTAATCCATCCTGTTCTATCACTACAAATGTAAAGGTGAAAGATAAAAAGTATGGATTTGTCATTTATAAGATATATAAGATGAGCAATGTAATCTATAAAATTTATTTCTGTGCAGAAATTATCAGCATTACTTAGCTCAGTTGCTTGTTGTTGTTGTTTAGCCTAGGTTAGCAATGATCGACTTGTGATGAAAAGTGTTCAAGCTATGACCATACTAGCTTTTATTCAGTATCTAGGGTTACAGTATCAAGTGTATCCTTTCTGTTTTAAGATTGTAGTGTGATTTAAGGTAGATTTGGCTGCTATTTATATCAAATTGAATGGCTATAGGCTCTATCATTGGGTCGTGTTTGGTTGTTTGTCAACTATTGCATCATGTATAGCTACATATGTATCTTCTAGGTCTTTGGTTTAGTTCTGGGAGTCTATATTAAGCTAGTAAGAAGTATTAATATAAGCTTTTTGTGTAGTACCAACATTGAACAGTAAATCTATTTATTCAATCTCATAAGATTTTTTAAAAAGACATTTAAGTTTCTAGCTCCAAAGTAGAGAAGTAAAATGTTGTGCTACTTTATTATCTATATACTATGTATAGCTCTCCTTAAACCCTGAGAACATACTAGTTGAAACAATGTGAACGTTGTTTATCAGCTAAATGTTTCTCTGTTTTTACAGGGAATGGTTTGCGATATTTTAAATGTGCATTTCAACACACATATCTTTGTCAAAACAAGATAATTTGTTTCTTAGACTTTATTTTTTCTATTTTAGTGGACAACTAACCACTAAACTTTGTAATAAGTGAAATGGCAGTTGTTAGAGCATAGGACAAAATACCTTACTGTTTGTTCTGATTCACTGTGCTCTGAATTCAAAACCTACCAAAATTAACTTTGCCCTTCATCCTTTTGGGGTAGATAAAATGAAATACTAGTCTAGGGTAGTAGATTGGTAGAACTGCTAGAGCTTCATATGAGATGCCCTGCTGAATTTGCAGCTTTTTTGCATTCTGAGTTTAAAATTCTTTTTGTGGTCTACTTCGGTGTTAGAATTAATCTGTCACCTGATTTAGCACCCCCACCTATCCTTTGGGTGTCTCAACATAGTCTACTTTGTGATAAGCATTCAGGCCAGTCTCCAGTTTGAGGACCCCCTCCCACTCCTGACTAAAAAAGACAAATAAATTTATAAGCAATTAGGTTGTATAGTGCTTCATCTTAATGATAGTTAAGGAGTAATATTTATGGTGAATATTGTTGTACCACATTTTAGTGTCGGAGGTTACTGACACTAAAAATGTCCTACTGGTTATCCAAATAGTTTCTTGTTCAGTTACCATCTCTGTAATATCTCATGTCGCTTATTCTCCCCCCCCCCCCCTTTATTTGGTTTTATCCTTTTTTTTTATCTTCAATTTTTGCTTTCCTCATTCTATTTATTCAGTTTTATCACCCCAGCTTTCTTCCAAAATTACATATACTAATTAAATTCTTTGAACAATACATACATTCATTATTACTTTTATCAAAATCCTAGCCATTTCTTTCCTAAATGCTGCCTTTATTTATTGTCTTCCATTATAGGTTATCAGATATGCTGTTTGTTTTCTGTTAACCTACTTTTTTTTTTTTTTTTTTTTGTTGAAAGACTACTAGAATATTATTCTCCCCATAGTTAAACACTACTTACTATTTACTGAATTATATCTTAACATTTAACATTAGTAGAAGAAAGTGTGTTTAAAGTGAGTCTTGCCAGTAACCAGTTTGGAGCCTAAGTTGACATAGTCTTTCCTTCTTTAAGGATTGATAAGCTAAGTATTGTGGTTAGTAGGGGGGGGGGGTGTTGCTTACTGCAAATTGACTGAATATTTGATATTATGGAAGGGTGATTCCCAATTCTCAGTTATAGGAATCTTGCCAAAACTATTTTTGTTTAATATATGTGGTAGACAGAAGGTGGCGAATTGGCAGTCATTAATAGAATTCTTTGCGGTATTCATTTCTGCTCTCTGAGTTCAAATCTCGCAGAAGTCAACTATGTCTTTCATCCATTTGAGGTTGATATATAAAAAAAAAAAGTACAAGTCTAATACTGGGATCGAAATTTTTTTTTTTTTTCTTCCTCTAACTTTTTTTTTACTTCCGTTCTCTCACTCTCTATCCGTCTCTTGAAGAAATCTGCTGTATTTAGGCCTGAAGGGGAGATTGGCTCTGCCAAGTTAAAAAATGCCCTAAAAACACCACATGCCAATACGGCAAACCTATGACTCCCTTGGGAGTTACGGAAACATGCATGCATGTAGTAGACAAGTGTTTTCTCTGGTAAAGGTATGGGAGTAAATATTTAAGTTGTTTCACACTATTGGATAAACTTCATTTCTATGAGCCAAACAATGGCTTGAGTAAAATAACTTCTCATTAATATATTTTCTGAAATGGTGTTCATATCTCCAAGTAGCATATGAATTCTGTTCTCAGTTGACACTTATATTTAAAAAAATAAAATAGTAATAAACTCAATAAGTTGTCTTACTTTCCTGCATGTATGTGTATATTTGTTTGTGTCCTTTCTGTTTTTTCATGGCAGGGGAGGTGAATACCCATACTAAAACTTGATCTCTGCACTCGTAACTGAACCTGGGGAGTAGTTTCAATATTACTAAAAAAAAAAAGAATAAAACAGTTAAAATTATCATCACTATCATTTTATGCCTGATTTCCATGCTGGCAGGGGTTAGATGGATCATCATAGTCTATGATGAGTAGGAGAGCCACATCTTGCTCATCTGTTTCATATTTTGGCATAGCTTTTATGATTGGATGCTCTTACTAAACCCAACCATGTTAGTGTGTACTGGGTGCAATTTATCAAAATGTCAGTATAGTTTGTAGATTAAAAAGTATCAATGATGAAGTGAGATTACAGTAAAATACACAAAGTACTTTGTTGAGCTCTTTGAGAACATAATTATTAGGCGTCATCATCTAACATCTGTTTTCCCTGCTAGCAAGGATTGGACATGTAGTCAAAGACCATGTCAGTACTTAATTGGAGCTACTGATAGACTGGGGGCCACATCTTGCTTACACAATCCCACATTTATTCTACAGAATACCCCAAGTGCATTTTCATGGTACCAGCATTAAGGAGGTTGTCATGCCTCGGACACAATTGAAGAGTCCCCTTGACCCTTTATTTGGGAGGTTTTCTATGACTGGATGCTCTTCCTATCCTCCACCACTTTACAGAATATACTGGGTGCATTTTATGAAATCACCATCACTAGGGAGCTAGTCATGCTCTTGACTCATTGACATAGGTTTCTACAGCTGGATGCCCTTCCTACCAGCATTTTATCATTCCATTAACATTTGTGTGTGTGTGTGGGGGGGGGGGGGTGTTGTCTTTTTGTTTTGCATGTTTTCTATGGCTTTTAATATTTGAAATAGTCTAAATAAAAAGATGCAATGAAAAAAGCCACATGTTACAATATTTATCTCTTTGCTTATTTGCAGACATATTCTGGACTGTTCTGTGTTGTGGTGAACCCTTACAAGAGGTTACCTATTTACCAGGATAAGGTTATTGAACTCTATCGTGGAAAAAAACGACATGAAGTACCACCCCATGTTTTCGCTATCACAGACACTGCCTACCGGAGCATGCTTCAAGGTAAAGTACAATAAAAACAAAACTATTCAAATAATCTTGTAAATATTTTTTTTTAATCAAGATTTATGCATTATATTTGCACTTTTTAAGTTAGAAAGATAATTTGATATTTAAAGAAAACAAAAATATTCTTCTGTTATTATATCTGCTGATACTTCTCCAATTACCCCTACAGTGTCTCACTTCTTGGGTAGTAAACCTACATTTCTTCAATGCTGCACATCTCTGAAGCACTCCTCTTGGTATGTTCTCTTCCCAGCTGCTGATTTTTGTAACTATACAAATTAAGCATCAATTGCACTAACTCTTCCCAGTTATCTTTATACTGCTTTCTGAATAGTCTTGAAAACATTAGCTGTGCTTCTCAAACTAAAAAAACAAACCAACAGAATATCAATTGTCACAAAGGCTTCTAGTTTTAAACAATTGTTTTCCTCATATTTTATTTTTAACTAGGTTTTCCTCTTCAAATTTCACGCCTTGTGAAGTTTATATTTATATATATTTATGGTTTCTTTCTTAATTACCAAAAGCAATTTTGACAACAAACTAAATTGTGACAGGTTTTGTTAAGTTATTTCTTAGTGTAGTATTGAATTACTTCATAATATAATTAACCATACACTCCCATTCTCATCATAGGTTGGATGGGTCATCACAAACCTAGTTAATACTTAGTTAATGTCTTTCTAGACAGGGTGAGGACCATGTCTTGCTTACATATTCAAATGTTAATAATACAATCACACTTCACTCTTTTCTTTAACCTTCTATACATGCATTCACCACACTTGCAACAATTCCTTGTAGAGCTCAAACATTCTTAAATAATGAGATGAAAACCTAGTTTATTTCACAGTACTAAGACTCTATTACTGCACATATCCAGGAAATAACACATGAACAACCAACCACCAAAATCCTTGATCACTACAAAAGCTAGGCTTCATAATCTTACATGGTAACCTCACATAACTAACATTGCCAAAGCTGCATTGGGGCAAGAAAATATTTCAGTCTCTGACCAGTTTTTTGACTATCTTCAAAACTCAGTGAAGTACTGCTTATACGTATTTTAACTCACTACTATTTACATTACTCTATATTTACTATATTTTCATGGTAAAGGCTTTACTTCACATAATTATTTCACATAATATCGAATCTACGAGATTTTGATATTTATTTTGAGAACAATACTTTAACGTTGGTATGAATGGTCAGTTACAACTGGTTTGAACAGAAATAGGTGAGAGAATTCTGGCCGGATACAGCCGGTTTAAATGCTATTTGGTTAAACTTCACATAAAATGCACTTGTTTCACTGTTTAGAGTATGGGAACATATGTAAAAGAGATGCAGGCCTACAACCCAACAGTGAGATGTTCAATAGTTCTGATTAAGTAATGATTTCATCTGTGATGACTTGTCCAATCCTTGCTAGTTTATAAAACATTATGGAAAAATTATGTTAAAAATTTCTAATTAGTATAGGTTTGATGTTCTGTATTATTATTAAGGGGAATTGGTTGAACATAGGACAAAATACTTGTATTATTTAGTTACATCCCATTTATGTTTCAAGTTTAAAAACCAATGATATCATTTCAGCCTTTCTTCCTTCTGTGGTCAATATCAGTTATACACTTTCCTGAATGTATAGCTTTGTGCCAGTTCTCTATAGTAGATGCATGTGTATGCAAATTAAGCATCAGTTTCAAATTTTGCAATCGCATCACGATATTTGAAATTGCTTTAGTCTCACTTTAGGGAAAGTATGAAATAGTGAAGGAAAGAAATAGAAATATTAAGAGAGATGTTCAGTGAAAGAAAGAAATGCTGTTGTCACTGCTTTAAAAAGAACCAAAAAAGATGAGACTGTTTTGATAAATTTGAATAGAAACTCTGTTGAAAAGTTGAATTCTGATGATCAAAGTGTGATGTAACAATGTTGTTAAAGGTCTCAAGCAACTCAAAGAAATTTATAAAGAAACCTAAGTTGAACTAATGCTGTATTAATTGACATGCGGTACTACCAACTATTTCAAATCTGGGTGAATGGCATAAATGTGCCAACACTCTTACCTTTAAGCTAGCATGTTATCGTTAGTTCTTACTGAAACAAAGATTTAGCATCTATTACATTTTATCATTTTTTTTTTTTTACTTTATTATTTTCTTGGCATTCTTTTTTTGCTTTTATTAATCATTTTAAAATTGAGACATTTTGGCATGAATGAGTCTCATTACTTAGTCTCCTATGTTTGTTGACATGGTTGCAATTCAGTTTTCTTGTCATATTGTAGATATTAGTAATCAATTTGTAATAGTATTGAATTCGTAACTTTTAAATGGTGTGTTTATATTTTTTTCCCTCCTGTTGGATAATACCAGCTATTTATTAGCAAACTCACCTATAGTATGTGAATAATTGAGCACGAGTTATGGTCCAGTTTGATCCCTTATTCAAATATGTTTGTTGGTATTAGAGTGCCCTTAGGAAGCTGGAAAGCATTGCTTTGTGAATGTTTTAACTATTGACAAAATATTTTCCTTATTTTCAAATCTTTCATTTTGTGAAATCTTATATTGGATTTCTCTATTGAATTAAGTAGTGATATATTTGTTATATATATTTTAGATGTATGAATGAGACAAGGACATGAATTGGTTTGTATATTGTATTTTAAGTGAGTTAGAAAATTATGTAATCTGGTTAAACAGATTTTAGTTATCTTATTAAAAATAAGTAAAACAGTCCATTAATTACGACAAATATTTTGAATTACAATGCACTTAATTTGAAACAGCCATAGCCATGTAGTCCTAATTTAAGTTGGAAATCATTTGTAGGGTTTATTTCTATGAAAATACTGGAACAAATAAAATACATAGATTCTTCTTTGAATATCTTTAGAAAATTTACATTGATTTTAATGAGTTATTTTGATGACAATTTAACCAGTATCTAATTGATACCTGATAATTTAGTGAGGTTTTGTATGAAAACTAATATTGAACCTGTTTTGTTTATGATGTCCTTTCGGTATACAAAAAGGAAAACTTATAAAAGATAATCCACCTAGCATTGCTATTTTCTCAAAATATTGAAATATTTTCTGAACCAAAACATCAAGCACTTGACAAGAACTATCCTGAAAAATTTAAAGTTTCTACTTGAATGTTAATTTCTTCTAAACATTCCTGTTAAAGTTGAATTAGCATATGGCATTCAAAATTTGATTTTACTTACAATGTAATATGTGCTGTGATACATACTCTATCATCACATGTTGGTCATAGAAACTATTTTTAAAAATATGTAAAAAGAAGTACTTAGAGCATTAAATAAATAAATAAAAAAGTTATTTCATAGCTGTCCTTTTAATAATTCCCATTCTTTGGTAAGCATTGTAGTCTTCTGAGATCTTCACAATAAGTGACAAATGTCGGGTAGCTAATGTTTAAATTTAGAAATTTATTTGGATTTATCCTGCAGATTTATTATTCTGCAGATTCACTTCATGATACAAGATAAAATCAAATTTGTCTGTGGAGATCAGATTTGTTTCATTCTGGCAGTGTATTTTATTAGAAATATAACAAAATGGTTAATCTTGTGTACTTAATATAGGTTTATATATCTGTAAAGTTATTAATAACCTTGCTCCTGAAATTGCAAGGAAATATTTTACATATTTTCTTGTGGTTTCACGGAGCTAACAATCAAATAAAAGGACCATGTCTTTGAAACCTCTTATGAACCACCCCATGGTTGGCAACTTTAATGGACATATTGAGCATCACGAGGATGGCTATTCTGAGATACACTGGTTATGGATAAGGTTCATGGTTGTAAAAACTAAGTCTTTTCCAGCAGAATAATGTATTACCCAACATTGACTAATTATTAATGACATTAAAGTAAAACTAGACACTCGGAGACAAAGGGCAATCTGGTGAAGGAAGCATGTGGAAACTTAAATATCTGTTAAATTATAGATAGGTTCAGAAAGGTTTTATGAGATATAAGGAGGAAAAGTTAAATGCTTATAATATAACAGGCAACCTGTTTCTGCAAGTTTTTACAAGACAACCTGTTGCATGCCATTAAGAGCAAATTTCCAGCAAGACAAAAGGTGACATGGTGGTGGAATAGTTTGTAGATAGATCCATAAAAGTTAAGACGGGCTTAAAAAGGCTGGAAGGAAGGGAGCAGCAAAATCAATATCAAATAGTTGAAAGAGAAGCTAGACATCAGGTTTACATAGGATGGAGAGAAACTGAAAATAAAAGATGTGCCAATGTTCTGTGATGAGAGAATCAGAGGTATGAGGTATTCCAGAATGCAAAGCAGTGTGTGTTTGTGAATTAAGACATTGGTGGAGAAAACTGTTCTAAATGCCACCAGTGCACTTAACCTTACTCACACTAAAAAAAAAAAGTTGGAAATGCTACTATGAAGAGTCTCAAATATGGAGAAATGGGAAGAAGAAAGGCTACTCTCAGTAGGCCTAAAAGAGAGGCCAGCTATTGAGGTTGACAGCTTTAAAATTAAAGAGGCCATTAAGGATACAGAGAAAGAAAAAGCTGTTGGGCCATCAGCAGTAGTCAGAAGTGCTGAAAATATCTGAAGTAAAGCTTGAGCTAGTCACTCATGTAGTCAACTAGGTAATACATGACACTGTTATACCTGATGAATGGAGTATCAATATAATTAACAGCTATAAGGGCAAAGGTGATGTCTTAGAATGGAGGAACTAGAGGCATCAAATTGATGGATCAAGTTAGGAAAGTAGCAGAAAGATTTTTAGCACAACTAATTAAGAAAAGAATCCGATTAGATGTGATACAGCTTGGATTTGTGCCATGACAATGCAACTGGTGCCCGCTTCTTCGTAAGACGACTGAGGATAACTTGGGTAAAAGTGGTGAAAACTGGTTTCAGAAGGACAAAAAAACACAACAGGTAGAAGGATGGAAAAAGCTGTGCTAGAGGATTCATCCCACCCATACAAGCATGGAAAAGTTGACATAAAACTGATGGCAATGACAGTATTCTTTTTTTTTTTTTTTTTTTTTTCAACAATACAAGTTTTTATTCCCAAGAAAAATAACCATTAAACCAAGTTAAATAACCATAAGGATAATATAAAATCCTTATTTCATTTCTTTTTCTTTTGTGGTAGTTGATTTTCAGTTTTTCATATGATGATGATCACAATCATCATCCCTTTTATGCCCACTTTTCCATGCTTGCATGAGTTGGTTCTTCAGGATAATTTTGCTTTTACCCAGATAATAAATTGTTTCCCTTGATTCTGTTGGCATTCCTTAAAATAATGGTCTTTATGTTAAATTGTTTGACAGGAATGTGTTAAACCCTGTCAATCTGTTTGTAAATTGGTTTACTCTAGAATAAATTTTAATTTTTATAAGTCGGTTTATCTGAAAATAAAATTCAATTTCAGTTACACAAAAATAGTAATTTTACTTTCATATATTAAATCTTGTTTATATAAATTTGTGAAGTCAGTAATGACTAGAAACTGTTAATAAATTTTATAAAATTAATCCTAGTTTTGAGTTTGTCAATACAGTTTCTACTTCTTTCAATCTTATTCATTATTATGTCTTAGTAAGATTTATAAATAAAATGTTGATTCCTCAATGTGACAGTGTCTGTCATACTTTAAACCTCTTAGGAAACTTTGACATATGTCATACCATAATTTCTTAATCTTATTTTTATTATTAGTTTTATTTTTAATGACTAATGTAGTATTACAGAGCAATGTCTGCCACTTCCTGATAATGTGAGATATACTGAAGAAAAAAAAAACGTCCTTTCTGCTAGACATTCTTGAGATTTTTCAAAGACTTTTTTTTTTTTCTTTCTCAAAAACTTCCTTTTCCTGGCTAAGCCAAACACAAAGTATCCCTTCACTGGAGGCAGGGGTGAGAATAGGAGAGGGGAAAACATTAATCTTACTCCAATTACTTTTTTTTTCTTTTTCTAGAAACTATTTCCTACTGATTTGGGCTTGTCTTCATACAAAGAGCCCCCTGTTTAGCTATTTTGAGTTGAAAAAGTTTGCATCAGTTTTGTTTCTTTACTAGTAGTATATCTATCTATAGAATTAGGCTGTTTACATTAACGTTTTCACATTTGTTTTTATATGGGTGCAAATTTTATAAAAATATATATTAAACTATATGCTTCTTATTTTTGTTTAAAATGCCATAAAATACATCCGTCTCCGATTGAAGCTCCATCATGAAGATAGTTTTGTTTTTTTAATCTGCAAATGGTTTTAAATAACATTTAGATTTTTTTTTTTTTTTTTTTTTTTTTTTTTTTTTTTTTTGCTACTGATAGAGAACAACCTCTTGTAGCCCATGTAATTACAGGCTTGAAATTACAGGCTTGAAACTTGTTGATTCATTGGGATGTTTTTAGAGCATTTCTGTTACACTTCAATGACAGTGGATAGGAAAGCAATCTCAGTTGCCAGTTAGTTGAAGCTGTTTCCTCTCTGCTAATGTTTTATCTACTTAGTCAACTATACTACTACCACTGTATTTAAGTTAATAAAATATTTATGCCTGCCTCCAGTCTTCTTCACATCCAAACAGTAGTGCATGGCTCAATTTGCTACCCTCTTCTTGTAGAGTGCACTTGCATTGGAGTGGCCTGCACCTTGGCTTGCCTCCACACAAATGCCATTATGGAGTGATGGTCAACGAGTTAAGACTACATCTGCTCTCTTGTTGCCACAGTGGAGGTTGATTCCCTAAATATACAGCCACGAATTATGCTCATCAGAAAGAGCGTTGACAAGATATTCCTTTTCCTGTTTGAGGAGGGTAAATCTTTAATCTGGGGCAGCCACATGCTGCAACATGTTCTCCAGTTCCAACCTTGTTGCTTTGGCCATAAACCTGGATGCTGCTACCTGTAATGTAGAGAAGTAGAAGACTTCTTCCTTTTCATGTCAGTTGCTGTTGAGATTTTTGGTGTCTTCCGTCCCCAGACTGCTGTTTTCCTCCACAAATTTGGGATGTGTGCATCCCATCCAAGGAAGGAGCCCTGTGTGAGGGAATGGCTGTTCTCCAAGACAATGTCTTCAGCATCTTGTCGGTGTAGAGTTTGCTCCTATCTTCCCCCTTTTTTTTTCCATTTAATTTTTTCCACCCATTTTTTTTTTTCTCTTTCTCTCAATGGTGATGGTCTTGGAGTGGAATATTCAATAATATTCAACACATTGATTATCTGAAAACAAAAAATTTACCATATACACTCAAATATAAGCCAAGGAATATGTGACCAAAATATTCATGGTAAAATAAGGAGTCAGCTTATATTTGCCATCTGGCTTATAAACGAGGTTTAGATTTTTTGCCCATTTCTCAGACATAAAATAGGGGAGGTTAACTTATATTTGAGTATATACGGTAATAAGCTTATTTTGGGAGCCAATTTTTAAAACTGGGTACAGGTTATGGTAGTCCTATATTATTGCAAAACTTTAAATGAATATAATTAACATTATATATTTGCCTGTAAAAGGAAAAGAAAATTGACATACATATTCAAAGATAATTGTGGCCCCCACAGATCCTATTATATGTACTGAAAGAAGTAAAAAGTATGTTAACAGCAATACTATTTTATAATACCAATAGCTCATTTTAATAAAAGATATTTAGCTAACAGAAAAATAAGGAATGTATAAGTTCAACTTCTATAATGTACTATGTCTAGTTAGTGTCTCACTGCTCTACAATAACTAAGACTCATACCTACTAATTATATTGTAGTCACTACTTCAATATATGGAATGTCACTAGGGATGTGAATTACTATGAGATATAACACTGTATACTGTCTTATGTTTTAGTTCAAATCAACAACATTAACAATAATTTGTAACAGGTTTTTCTGTTTATCATAATTTTAATTCTAATTACTTGCAATCAATTTTTCTCAAGTCTTGACATATTCTTTTTTATACTCATGTTCCATCAATAAAAAATCTGATCTTTTTTGTATCCTGACACTTTAAGAATCTATTGAAGAATCAAAGTTCAGTGCCCAAGATTTGTCAAAATCTTTCTATATAAAGAATATAGAAATAATTGTTTCTACTTTTGGCACAAGGCCAGCAATTACCCAGTGTATTACTGGTACTTTATTTTATTGACCCCATAAGGATGAAAGGCAAAGTTAACCTCGGCGGGATTTGAACTCAGAATGGCAAGGGCCGTAACTCTATGCGTCAAAGCATGGCATCCGACCCTCTACCGATACTGCCAATCCACTAGACACAAGACCAGAAATTTTGAGGGGAGGGGAAAGTCAATTGAATTGATCCCAGTACTTAACTGGTACTATATTTTATTGACCCTAGAAGGATGAAAGGCAAAGTTGATTTCTGCAGGATTTGAACACAGAATCTAAGAAGCTGTAACCAAATACCACAAAGCATTTTGTCTGACACTCTAGTAATCCTGACAATTCACTTCCCTAGAAAATGGAAATAGTAAAAAAAAAAAAAAAATCTGCTTTAAATAGATCCAGTCAAAATGTTAGCCATACAGGTTAGTAAAATGAGGCAGGGTAGTTAAAAATATGAAAAGTGAGTAATCTACAAGAGCAGAGAATCTAGGAGTCTCTGGATTTTGTGGGAATTAGTAATACTTTTGTGTGTATAAGTGAAATGTTTGTTACGTGCTATATATTTATCATTTGAGATAACAGGCATTTCATCAGTTGTCAATTGCTACAGTTGCTATAGCAGTAATGCAGGTATTTGCTGGGAGCTGAAACTAATACACTAGTTAATGAAGGTAGAGGAGTTATCCTAGAGCTAGTGCAGGGCAGTATATATTTCACTTACACTGCGACAAGAGAATATTTATAACAATAAGTTTGTCCCCTTTTAACTTGTGAATAGAAGTGGGAGGGCATCTTTAAATAAACTTTTTTGGGGTGAGTATTGGGAATAAACACAAGATTATTTATATATTAAGGTATTTCACTCTTAACACAAACTGTATTAGCAAAATATTCTGAAATGTATGAAATGGCATTGGCCCCTTATGGTCTGAGTTCAAATCCCGTTCTGGTTAACTTTGCCTTTCATCCTTACGGGGTCGATAAAATAAAGTACCAGTAATACACTGGGTAATTGCTGGCCTTGTGCCAAAAGTAGAAACAATATGACTGCATCACATTAAAAATTAAAGTGCAAACTGTTACAAAGATTTGTTCTATAGTTCTGCTAAATCATTAGAGGATGTTAAGTCAAAATATAATATGTTCATAAAGGTTTCTATAGGCCATATATCCTTCATACTTAAGAATTTAGGATTCAGATTGTCGGATCAGAATCTATCATCAATAAGGTGATAGGGGATAACTTAAGGAAATTTTTTTATACTGTTAGGCTGGTTCTTTAATATAATGAACTTGGCTTATTATTTATCTTATTAATACAGTGATGCTGATAATAATACTGTAGTCATATGTCTATTTAGTGTTGTATATGTCAGTCATTTAACATCTATTCTCCCTGCTAGCAAGGGTTGGGCAAGTCATCACAGACCAAGTCAGTATTTAATCACTCACTGGTCTTTCAGATTGCCTTGGAGGCTGCATCTCGTGTTCCCACACTTTCTTTGTAGACTACCCCAAGTGCATTTTTGTGGCATCATCATTAGGGAGGTTGTCTTGTCTCTGACACAATTGAAGAGTCCTCTTGATCCTTTGGCAAGTTTTCTATGGCTGGGTGCCCTTTCTGCCACTAACTACTTTAGTGTATTGGATGCGTTTTATTGTGTTGCAAACAACAGAGGGATTGATATGCCTTTGGCACAACTGAAAAGTCCTCTTGACCCCTTGTTTGGCAAGTTTTTAGGGCTAGATACCCATTCTATAGCCTACCACTTTACAAAGTGTATTGGGTGCATTTTATCATGTCAGTAACACTAAAGAGATTGTCTTTCACAGAACTGAAGAGTCCTCTCATCCCTTTCTTTGACATGGTTATATCGTTCTACTTTAGCTTTGCATGCTGGCATAGGTTGGACAGGTCATAATCTGGGACTAGACAGCTTGGGGCAACCTGTCTTACCCATATATTTCATATTTGGCTGAATGCTCTTCCTAATAACAAACATTTTACAATGTATACTGGGTGCATTTTATCAGGGTACCAGCACTAAAGATTGCCACATGCTTATCCAGCCTAGGTCCTCTCAAACCTTATATTGTCACCTTTTGATAACCAACACTGTAGCTTCTGGTCACTCACTGCAGTTACTGTATTATGGCATATCGCCATTTACCTCGGTCTTGTGTCATCTTCTTCACGAGGTTCAGTTTCTGGAGGTTATTCTTCATAACTTCATCTCATATCTTCCTAGGTCTCTCTCTTACTCAGGTTTCATCCACTGTAAGCTCTTGGCACTTTTCTTATACAATTCTTACTCTCTTCATGTTTTGATTTGTGTGCAGTCATTCACATATAATAATTGTTTCTACAATAGGCACAAGGCCAGCAATTATCCCAGTGTATTACTGGTACTTTATTTTATCGACCACCGTTAGGATGAAAGGCAAAGTTAACCTCGACGGGATTTGAACTCAGAATGGCAAGGGGCGTAACTCTATGCGTCAAAGCATGGCGTCCGACCCTATATCCAGCATAGAAACTGAGTTCTTTCTTTCTTCTTTTTGTTAGAGTAGACCGAGTTGATTGAAGTGACAACTGTTCATATCTTGTTACTGATGTCCCTAGCAATGACACTTAATTCTTAATGACCTAATTCCTCCTAGTTCAAATGGGTATCATATGGTGGTATATCTTATTGCTGTAAGTAGTCACACTGTAACTGATATTTTATCAGCTAGCAGTGCAGGAAACCACACCTGTGTAGCTTTTTCTGAGATTTTGTCAAGGTTTCATCAGTAGAATAAACAGTAGTCAATACTGATTCAATGACACATTTTTAACATGTAATATGATCTTCACAACTTCAGAAAAATCTCATCCTAAATATGAGAGAAGGTATTGGTCATCTTAAATTTGAGTATAAAATTTAGAATGGCAACCTATATTATTGTATGTTTCAAATCTTAAATTTAGCATATAAGACAATTACTAGTTTTAAAACCAGTTAAATTTATACTTTGAAGTCTTGTGTAAAAGTATCTGACTTTAGGCTGAGAAAAGAATTATGTATTTGGTGGGTTTCAATTGCTAATCCCCTTCCATGCAGCCCCCTTGAGCCTCTACACAGCCCATTTAACTTTCCACATGTCTGGAATTCTTCTTCCATGATGGCTCTCAGCTCTGCTGTTACTGTCCACATGATGTCCTCTTAGCTCTTAAAGTAGAATCCTTTCACTGGCATCTTCATTTTTGGAAACAACTAGAAGTCAGAAGGAGCCATGTCTGGAGAGTGGGGAGCCTGGTGAACAAGGGAATTTCCTTTCTTTGCCAAGAAACCTTGGATCACGCTGTGACACATGAACCAGGGCATTGTCAAGCCATGCATGCAGATGAATGTATGCAGCTCCACTCTTCAACTTTGGTCTCTTGATATCATTACTACCCATGAAAAAAAAAAAGTCTAATACTTTTTCGATAGACCTTGTATGTGCTTCATTGTTATCTCTCATTATTCAATATACTGATTGATACATGGTGTATAGAAATTTTTTTCTTGTGGTCATTAATTTTTTTTTATTTTTTTTATATCATTGCTGTTCTGTCAATATTTTTTATTTGTGTAATAGTAAGTGTACCAAGGCTATGGTAAATCCCACTTACTCTAAGTGCTACACAATGGGATCCATCTAGGGATCTAATGATTGCGAAGCAAACTTCTTAACTATTCGGCCATGCTACATCCTTGCCTAAGAGTAGCTACTTAACTATTGATCTCCTGTACTGCATGAAAGTACAAATCAACACAGTGACTGCATCATATAAAATAATTGAAGTCTAATATTGTACATTTTTTACAATGATCTATCCACTAGTATATATACTATAAATATTTGAATTAATACAATTGTTTTTAAGCATTTTCTGCTAAATCATAACAAGATGTTAAGAATTAATGTATGTGGCACAGCCAGAAGGTTTAACATATGGTTAATAAGTTTTTATAGATTTGAACTGTTACAGTATTCAACTGAATCATATTCTAAAATAACATTTCTAATGAATTTATGAATTTGCTTTGTTTGATTTAGATTATTTGAAATATGAAAATCAACTGGTTTCTCATAAATTAAATAATACTTATATGGATAAGCTTAATTATACTAGTAATGTTATCTGCTGGAATGATGGCAGCATTGTCAATGTCAATAGTGTGCAAGTCCTTTATTCTCATTGTGTGTATGCTAGTAATTCAAACTAACAAGGGAATTTCTACCTGATCTCTTGGCCTGCTATAATTGAGTCACATCTCCCTCAAGTTAAACCCTACCCAGGATCTTAATAAAAGGGAAGAACACATCAGATTATGTATTCCCCCCCCCCTCCAAAAAGATGGTCATGACTGGAATGTCTTGATTCTAGGCCTGTTCAATCAGAGCTGACCTGGGCTTAAACTACATTAATTAGTAGATAAACCTGTGATTGAGAATTATTATCCTCCTACCATAAGCTCAAGCAAGCACCTTGCTATAAATAATTTAGCTATAGTATGGCTCAGACTTTAAAAATAGAACTTCAACTCAACTTTTAAAAGAAAATAGAAAATAACCCTTTGTGGTCAATAAAACAAATATAGTAAAATTGTTCTTGATTAGTTGAACAAAATTACTTACAATTGAAGACAATACTGATTAAATAATGATTACATCTTTAGATAAGTATATGTAGGTGACTTCACTTACTGCTTGATTTTGTCAACTGATATTAGGTAGACTGATGTTATTTTTAGAGAACAGACACGATATAATTCTGTAAACCTGCAGTTGAAACCAACTACTAGTACTGCTCTTGAGTGTCATTTCAGAATCCCATTCATGTCTGCTAGTAGTTCGTAGATAGTGTGTAATTAGGAATCACTTGTAAAACGAGATAAAATTTTTCAGTGTGCGCATGCATGCATGCATGCATGCGCATGTGTGTTTGTTTGTGAATAAGATTTTAGAAATAAGTTGTAGGTGATGCTAAGAATATCAATAAATGTGGAAAGATTTTTATTCACTAGAAACTGTTAATATATAGTTTCTCATCTCTACACTTACACTATCTAACTTTCAATTAATATATTTCTAATTACATTTTTTTTTAAATATCTCCCCCCCCCCCATATATATAAAGGGGTAATTCAATTGAATTAACTTCAATAATTTTACAAATATTAAATTATTCTCCTGGTAAGATAAAACTTGAAGTTAGGTATCAGCAAGAATTCTGGATCTAGTGAGACAAAGGAGAATAGTCTAATATAGTTAGCTGGTGCGTTACTATTTTACCTACTGCTGCTGTACTTGTATTGGGAGTCTGTGTACTGACAGAACATGATATAAAAAGAAAATTGATCAAGTGTAAATTGAACCCTACTCCATATTTTGCCACTTAGGTTTTTGGTCCTATTTCATTTCTGTTTTTATAATTTTAGAAGTTAATATAATTCTAAATTTAATACTCTATCAACTATTTTAATGAAAATTATCTAGACTATATAAGCAAATTCCTAAGCTTATTTTTATTCCAGCACTTAGCAATATTAAATGCTGATCAGGGAAATTGCTAACCTTAAAATAATATCAATCTTTTAAGTATTAGTGAGACTAGATATGAAGTTTGTCCTTCAGTATTTAATATTAATTATGTGTTAAGTTTGTGTGATACTGATTTCTCTTTTACCATTCATTTTAATTTCATCTAATTTTTTTCTTTTCATGTATAATGTATATAATTTTGTACAGTAGTATAATATACATTTAACTGACAATACTTCTTTTCCCCACAGATCGAGAAGATCAGTCCATTCTATGCACGTAAGTAGATTTTTTTTTTTTTCTTCATTATATTTTGTAAGAGGGCTAGAAGGGGTTAGTCTATAATTCACTGCATTGCTGAAGAAGAATGACAAGGCGTTTGTGCACTCAGATTTTAAAAATTTGAATTCCATTTTTGAAGATGGTTCCAAATGTTATTTGTGGTACTTTGTTCCAAATATCAATAGACCCACTACTATCACACTTTTCTTTCCTTTTTCTTGCAAGGTTGGCAAGTACATCTTGTTGTTCAATTTAACATCAACACCTGGCCCATGGATGCCTTTAACAGTGTTTGCTCTGTTGCAAGCATTCAGACCAAGCTCTTGGCATGATGTTACCTCGCAATACAATGGCACTTTTTACACTTCCATGGATGTCAAAATCTGAAACTAAACACACTGGACAATTCTCACTCCATTCCTCTAACATCAGTACACTCTAGTTCAACATTGACTCCACATATCACTTCGTACTTACACAAACCTAACATCCTATTTCTCTTCAAGAAATAAATTTCAGCTTTTATCTATATATAGTCCATGTCTGCTGTACAGAATACATTCTCTACTCAAACTTCACTCTGAAAGGTTGTCTGCATAGGTTCCACTCTACTACTTACCACTTTTACCTCTGGACATTGGCAAAAAGATGTCCACTTCTATTGTTTAGACCCAGGTCAACTTTGATAAAGCAAAACTGTTAAAAAGGTATTGCAGCAATGATCATCTTATGTTTTTCACACAATATATCCAAGATTATATTATTCAGTAAGCCCTTCCATTTATTAAGACACTAGTGGGATTTGAGGAGGATTTGGCTGATTTCTTGCAGGTCAACCAACTTCATAGAAGCCTGAACTTTTTTAGTTTGATGTAGAAACAAACATGGACAGAGAAGAGTGATTCAGCAAATAGTTTAGTGTCAGCTTTGGACAAGATAATGAGAATGATGAAGAGAGAGGTGGCATGCAGCTTGTTCGGAGGAGCAGATCAAAAAGCTGTGTTTTCTTGGCTAATGATTGTCTTTTAAGATGTTTGTGTCACCACTGACATAGTTATGTGAGCAGCCCTCTGCTGTATATCAGCAACTGATCAGTTAAAGTAATTCGTGTCAAGAACATGATAATTTCCTTAGTGTTAATGATGTTCACAATAAATGCACTCAGTACACTCTGTAAAGTGGTTGGTGATAGAAAGACATCCATCCATAAAAAACTAACCTGACAAAAGGTCAGGAGGGCTTTCATCTGTGCTGGTGCCATAATAAAATGTATTTGGTAGAGCATGGGAATGTATGTGAGATGTTGCCCACCTCCTCCCCAGCCCACCTGAGAGGCCACTAGCTCTGTTTGAGTACTGACTTGGTCTGCAAAAACCTATCCAACCCTTCCTAGTGGAGCAGACATGTTAAATGATGATGATGGTATTGTATTAAATAGGAAACCTAATCATTGGCTGTAGATTTGTTAATGTTATATGTCAGGTTGTCATGTGAGATAAGAAATTGTGAGGCCTTAGTATTTGTATTTGAAGGGCTTAGTTTGTGTATGGAGGATGTAATGCAACACCTGTTTCTTTGATTTGTGTAGCAATTGTGGCTGCCATGCCTCTCCTCACATGTTTTTGAGGTACCTATTCTTTGAAGCAGTGCATGTCTAATATGATGTGTCCTGGTTGCATGTTGATAACTTGTGAGTAGAAGGGTGATTGATATCCTCTATAGATGATATCACACTTCATGAGATTCACTTTAACTCTTAATGTCCAGTACTGCATGAAACCACATTGGCAAGACATTTTTCAAAAAGTACAAAACAGCACCATTACTATCTAATTAAAAATTAAACTCATTACTTTAGTTTACTGCAATTTTTCACAATTTGTGCACTAATAAAAATACTATATAAACATTTGAGTTAACTAACCAGTTAGATATTTTTTGCTAAAGAAGGAAAAGTGTAGGAATCATAATTGAACATTAGATATATCATAATAAGTTTTTTCGTTAGTTTTTCCACACTTACATGGGTTGGATGGGACCTTCTCAGCACGACATCCCTCCACTTGCTGTCTGCCTTCGTCACCTCCTCTCACTCTCTGTGATTTGAGATCAGCTCTTACTACCTCTGGTTTATCTCTACTGCGGCTTCTTCCACTAGGATTTCCTGGTACTTCTTCACCCAATGATCATCATCCATGCGCATCACATGTCCGTACCAATGCAGTGTTCTCTCCTGCACACCACTTCAGATTCCTCTTAAACCCAGCTTCTCCCTTATTTCATCCAAGCTCTGCCTTTCTCTCACATTTACATTGCACTTCCAATGAAGCATGGTTGTTTCATTTCTCTCCAGTCTATGCATGTCCTCTGCATTCTCTGCCCATGTTTCACTACCATGCAGCATTGCACTTCACATACAGGCATCATACAATCATCCATTTTACATACATATTAATATTTATCAGTTTAACTAGAAACTTCTGATTTATGAGATGGATGAACATTTTAGGTGAGAAGCTTAACTAGGAAGTTGTCTCACAAGATCAAAAGACAACAAAATTGCTTTCACCACACTTCTGAAGAATGAGAGACCACATGTGAGTAAATACAGCAAGCCTTCAATATATCTATCTCTATGGAAACTGAACTGGTAGTCAATAAGAAGATAGAGATTCAAGGTGATGGAGGACTTGATTTTTTTCAGGTGTTTCACTTTTACAATTAGAGATGTTTTTTGAAGGAATAGGATACACTAACAAGTTTCCATTGGGATATATCTGAGAGGAAGATTAGATAGTTTGGTGAGGATAAGAGATAAGTTCTGCAGTGTATTTGAAGGCAATTGAAAGGACACTATCACTTCTTGGGCTCTGATTGCATCAGCAAGATGTGGAAGAGCATAAAGAGCAAGAGTTATTGTTTGAGCAGAGGAGGAGCACATTTGATATGAAGTGTAATCTGTACAGAATTGGCAGTGGTTGCCTTATTAGATGACTTCAAGTACCTGAGGGTTGGGGTGAGGCAAAGATTGTGCATTAAAGAATAAGGTAAAGGGTGTTGCTTTGATTAGGCACTGATTAGATGATTGAGTGGTAAATAGATAATGGCTGGTCCAAGGTTGTGTTTGGAGTGTTGTGGTGTCAGTCAAGGATGTAAGTCTATGAGAAGACAAATGAATGCAGACAGTTCAGAATGGCAAACAATTTTGTCTGCAGCAGTGGTTTCTATATGAGGAGGAGAGCCAAAAGGAATTGTACATATTGAAATTGGTGAAGGTAATGACATTTGAGATAGTTGAGGTAGATAGCCTCAATGCAAGGTAGGTTAGGAATAATGGATGAAAATTGTTTTGGTGCAGAATATATGTAAGTTGGAAGTTATTTTGCCATGACAAAAGCACATAGTCCACCCTGTAAGGTGGTAGTGCTGGTGTTATGATGAAAAGCACACAGTCCACCCTGTAAAGTGGTAATGCTGGAGTCACGATAAAATGCTTCTAGTACATGCTGTAAAGTGATTGATGTTAGGAACGGCATCCAGCCATAGAAACCAAACCAAAATGGAGTATATGAGCTGAATATGGTCACCTGACTGGTCTGGCTTCAGCAAGCAACAGCCTGTATAACCCATGCAAGCATAGAAAATAGATGTTATATTGTGATGGTGATTTGCATATTAGTAAATGGTTGGTAGAATCAAAAGTGCACCCAAGTCTACAAATATTGATGTACTAAAGTGATGTTTAGCAGATTGATTCATGGCTTTTTTCTAAAACAGTCTTGATTTAACCCCTTAGCATTTAAACCAGCTGTATCTGGCCAACATTCTCTCGCCTCTTTCTGTTCAAACCAGCCATAACTAGCCGCTCATACTGATGTTAAGGTATTGTTCTCAAAATAAATATCAAAATCTCAGATTCAATATTATGTGAGATAAAGCCTTAACTGTGAAAATACATTAGTACATATAGAGTAATGTAAATGCTAAAGGGTTAAAGAATGTTTGGTGAAGGAAAGGAAGATGGAACAACGGCTTATGAGTTGCTGTTAATAAACACTATAGATGTGGGAGTAATCCAGATTTTGATGCAGAATGTTTATTTTTAGAAATATTAATTATATAGCATGTTTTTTTGAATTAAAAAGAAGACTAACCATTTCCAAAATTTGTCAACCAATTAACTCTGGGAAGTCAAATTCTTATAAATTCATAGCAGAAAGAAAAACAATTAATGAAGTGGTTTTGCTTGAGCCTACATTAGCTCTATTTATGGAAATGTTGCTATGAGTGAAAATTAATTGCCATCTTTATAAAAAAAAAAACCCCTCAAATTTCAAACCTCCATAAGTAGGTTTTTTTTTCTTTGCTTCCTGAAGTACATGTATTGATGCATGGTTTCAAACATTTAAGGAAGTTTATATATATAACTTTTCATCTTTCTTGGCTTCCTCTTCATAAACTGTTTCCCAACTTTTATATGTTTACTAAACTTCCAATTCCTTTTGTAATTTTTGCTGCAAATGGAAAGAAAGTGGTTTAGTCAAATTTCATGTTAATGCCAATTAATAATAAAAAAGAAAAATGATTGAATTCAATTTTTATACAAAATGGGAGTGTAATGTAATTATGACTGGAATGAAAAGAGAAAAGTTCAATAGAAATAATGTATTATGATGAAGAAAATAATTTCATGGAAGTCATGTATTATGATGACGAAGCACCTGGTAAATGGATAAAAAGGCTGGAATGATGTTTTTAGTTAATTCTCTTGATACCAACACACCCAAAACCTGTTCTGGTTCTATGAAACCAAAATCATTCATTTTAAAAGGTTCCAATTTAAATTAATATATCGTTTTTATATAAAATTGTTGGAAGATTTTAAGTTATCTTAGTATTGAAATAATTAATAATTTTACTAAATCCTTCAAAATTATTCATTAATTAAAATAGTATATTTTGTTAGAAATATGGTCACGAAAAGGTTAAGAAATAATGTACAAGAGCATTTAGTGTGTGTTTTATTGAGTCAAGAAGACAAAATGTGAGGTGTTTAGTGAGTGCAAGCCTGTTGTATGTAGGCATGTATATACTATTGTGTAGTTTGTGTGTGTATGTGTAGACTGACGAAGGAGGGAGTTGTGAAGTAAACAAGTGTTTATCTGTGTGTGAAGAGTATAGGGGAGGGTCAGTGTTACTAAAGGAAAACAGGGGGATTATTAATTCTAGTTAAACTCCCAACTACACCAACCTGTAATGGGAAAAAAAGAATGAGAGCATATGAGAAGCACTGTGGAAGGAATAATGGTAGCTAGATGTTTGTTGCTTAGAGAGTATTGGGTGGAGGATGTGACTAGATGTGACCTTGAGTTGAGGAAGTGGTGGCTGGCAGCACAGAAGGGAGTTCTGATAGCATGTATGAGGAACAAACATCTGATTCAACTGTTGTGGCTAGGGAGGGACTGTATATATATATGTGAAAAATTAATTACTTTGTACTCATGTTTTATTGTTTTGTTGTGGAAACTCTATTGGATACCATTATCATACATTGATACAGATTTACCTGATGGTTATCACTGGATAGTTTTAGTTTTAATAATGTTCTTATATATATGTTTTATTTCCCATATCTCCCTTCTTAAATTGGTTCATAACTTAGTTTTATATATATATTCAAGTAAGAATATTTTCGAAACAGCGAGTTGGTTTGAAATTATTATAAATGTAAGCTATCGTCGTATATTATCCCTTATATATATATATATATATATATATATATTTACCTTTTTTCTCTTTTCTCTTTTTTCATTTCTCTTTTTTCATTTTTCTTTTTTTTCTTTTTTTTCTTTTTTTTCTTTTTCTTTTTTTTTCTTTTTCTTTTTTTCTTTTTCTTTTTCTTTTTCTTTTTCTTTTTCTTTTTCTTTTTTCTTTTTTTTCTTTCTTTATTACTGACGTTGTAATTTGAATTTGTAAACGCTATGTATAATTGTATTCAGTTATCTGATGATTTGGTTAAGCATACATCGTACTTAAAATTGAGTGACACAACTAAGGAAAAAATTAGAAATAAGAGGGATCAGATGTTGTTTACTCGAGAGAAGACTACGTTGGTGTGGTCACGTGATGTGCATGAAAGACGACAGCTGTATAACAAAGTGCAGGGCAATAAAGATAGACGGTAGCCACGGAGTAGGCAGACCCAGAAAAACCTGGGACGAGCTGATAAATTCCGACATCACACACTTACACCTCTCCAAGACAATGTCACTGGACCGAGACCTTTGGCGGTACTCAGTAATAGAGAAGACCCGCCTTACCTAAATACAAAGTAAAACCTACTACAGTCAGTAGGCATCTCTAACAAAATACACCCCGTCCCACCACCCCCACCCCATCCACACCACCCCTTTCAATGTAAAGTTATGTTGGTGCCACAACATCCAGGCCGAAACAAATGAGATCGTGTAAGTGTCACGACAAAAAAACACAGTCCATGCTGTAATGTGGTCGTGTAGGCAACACGGTAAAAACCTCCCAGCCCCACACTGTAAATGTGGTTGGTGTTAGGAAGGGCATCCAGCTGTAGAAAACCCGCCAGACAGTCCTATGCGAGCAATGACAACCACTCTTGCCTCAAGTGGGAAAACTCCCGTCCAAACCCATGCAAGCGTGGAACATGGACGTTAAACGATGATGATGATGATGAACTTCAAGTGATTAGCAATTTTAAGACAACTTAATCAATGAAACAATTGTTAATACTGTAAATAAAACCCTTCTTGTACTGTTGACCATGTTATTCTTCACTCTTTCACTATATATATATATATATATATATATATATATATATATATATAATTCCCTAGAATTAATATGGAAGTACCATGATCTTTTTCATGGGCACATTGTTTTGATTACACCAGTTTCCTTAGTAGCTGAAGTATAAATATCATTCCCATTTCATGACTGATAATACAGGCATCAAATTGTAACAAAACTGATTTTGCAGAACCTTCCAACCCACACTCCAATTAAAAATTGTATTAAATTGTCTAAGAATGAAGAAAATAAAAACATTCCAAATGAAAAAAATTGAAGGAAATGAAATAAACAGCACACATTTTTTATATGTTGAATAATACAATTCAACAATTATTAGATAGTATAATTGTGATCTCCCAATATAGGATTATTGTAAATTGAACTACAATTCCATATATAATGAATAGTGAACAAGAAACTTCTGATGTTATTTAACTTTCTTTCTATTACCATATTTCTAGATAAGTATAAACAGCTTAAAATAAGCTGCTTTATATAAAAAAATAAAAAAAACGCCAAAAAACTTTTTTTTTTTTTTTTTTTTTTTTTTTTTTTTGTGTTAAGTTAAAAAATTCTTAGTTATATTAATGTACTTTGGTCTAAATAATTAACTACATATATTTACATATTTTATTACAGAGGTGAATCTGGAGCAGGTAAAACAGAGAATACAAAAAAAGTCATTCAATATCTGGCCTTCGTAGCAGCATCATCCCGAGTTGCTAACAATCGATCATCAACGTCCAGTTTCCATAGTTCGGTATGTTTTCTTGGACAGTAGCAACTAAACCCCTTTTTTTTATTTTGCTTCTTTTATTTTTTTTCTGTTAATTCTATTGTATTTTATGGCCTCAAGATGTTTTCACCAAAACTTTATATTTAAATATAAAGAACTTTGTGGAAATGGAAGTAAAGAAAGTAAAACCAAAGCAATTTTGTTTTTCTTTCCATGTATAAAAAATGAAGCTATAAAATTTACTTCCCAATTATATGCTAAGAAGTGTCTAATTGAATAATGAAATATTGTCTTTATTGAAAAGATCAATCTTTTATAGATTTTGTGACTTAAGAAGTTAGTTTTAAAGTTTTTTTTTCTAAATAGGTATTCCTTACTTTCTGAATTGAAATCCTGCTATGGTCAGCTTTGCCCATCTTTCTGGGTTGACAAAGTACCAATCTAGAATAGTGGATTGGCAGAATTGTTAAAACCTTGGTGGGGATGCTCTTTGTGTTCCAAAATAAAGTCCTGCTGTAACCTACTTTGATTGCAGACTAAATCCATTACTAGATTAACACCACCTGACCTTTTGTTGACTTTAGTGGGAGTAGTCTGTTGCAAGCATTTGGGACAAGGATCTGATTTGAAGATACCTTTCTCTTTCCTTTCCACCAGTCTTGGAGACTCTGAAAATGGTTATGGTCACTGCTGACCCTTCCTGACTTTGTGATTAAAAATATGCTCTTATGTGTGTATCGTTGTAATGCTATCTACAAATGAATAATTAAAAAAATAAGTTTCTGTGATTTAGTAGTTATTGTAAGTTAATATTACCTGCTGAGGCGGTGGATTGGCAGTGTTGGTAGAGGACCGGACGCCATGCTTTGCAGCATAGTTATGGCCCTTTATGGTCTAAGTTCAAATTCTGCCAAGGTTAACTTTGCCTTACTGGGTCCTTACTGGGTCCTTACTGGGTCGATAAAATAAAGCACCAGTAATACACTGGGGTAATTGCAGGCCTTATGCCAAAAGTAGAAACAATTATTAGTGTGTTTTCATTTTTATATCATTGCTAACTTTAATCTAAGCTATAATGCTAGGGAACTTTCAAGAAATATAATTTTCTATACTGGTGAAATACATCTTTAAGAGCTGCTACAAAGTACAATTGTTTTTTTTTGCTGTTTTTTAATATTTTGTTTGTTGTATAGTAATGTTTTTATATATTTTCTTATAAGCATGCTGTGTTTAATAGATAACTTACTTGAGTTGTGGCTTCTTGTAATATGTGTTGTGTGTCAACTGTAAAGCTATAAGCTACTATTATTACTAGCTGGTCACTCACTTTTGGTGCACTGCACTTACATGTGTTCCTGTAGTTTATATATATAAAACTTTTAATTAGTATGACTAGCATAACTACATAATTATACACTCATTCACACAAAAACTAATCTAGTTGAGACTTACTAAAATTAGTTACATGTATTTCTTTTTAGTATTGATATTTACATATTGTAATTTATTTATGATTTTTCTATTCTTCAGTGGAAAATCTGTGGATATGAACACCATTTTATGTTCATTTTTCCATTTTGCTAAGTGTTGAACAAGCTATTGTATACTGGTAGTTTGTTAGTGTTAATATATTTAATCTAGGGATCGTCAAAAGGCTAACTATAAAGAAAAAAAAAACTGTTAGTCAATGATTAATATCATTTCATTTTTTTTTTCATTTAACAAGTATGGGAGACAACTTTGAATATGTTTGGTCTTATTACCTCATCAGTGAAGAGATTTCCATGCCACACAGTTGAAAGCTCTGTCATGGACCTCCTCCCTGGTCAGGTCTTGCTCCACAGACCCCCAACTACAGCTTCTTCATTTGTGATGTGGTCATGCCAAGAAATCTGTGGAAGACACCTGTAGTTTTGTAGATTATTTTGGTCTTTTTTCATGCCTTCCAAGCATAAGTTCTTGTTGGCACAATGACTGATGTGATACAGATAGAGCCTTGTCTCAGCAGAAGGAGGAGTTGGGCCATACAGGCTTCAGGTGCTGAAAGACAGCTGCAACTTTGTCAAGTCTCTTTCCGACATCAGTTCTTGAGTTGCCATCTTTAACAATTGCCCAGGTATGAGAAGGTGTCAATGGTCTTCAGAGTCTGGCTTTCCAGCTGGACTGGTTGCTGCTATACTTTCCCCATAAGCATCACTTTGGTCTTTTCAAAGATGATCTGAAGATCAACTTCACTTGAGCATGGAGATGTCACTGCAGAAGAATTGGGACATCTTTACAACTTAATATGGCATGAAGAGTATGTCCACAAGGCATTAGGCGATGGAGTGGTAGTAACATTATCCAAGAAAATAACTTTAAATGACTGCAACAGCTGGCATGGAATAACCCTGCTGTCTATCCCTGGAAAGGCTTTTTGTAATGTCCTTACCTGCATGAAGAACAGTTGATGAGCATTTATAAGAGTAGAAGGCCAGATTCAGATGTGGAAGGTTGTGCAGTGAAAAAATCCTCACACTACACAATAGCATTGAGCCAAGTGACAAATTCTAGAAGTTGTATGTGGTCAACTTCATTGACTTCCAAAAGACCTTTGGCAGTGTACACAGGGAGTCTTTAGTGAAGATTATTGCACTGTATGGAGTGGCTATCAACAACAACAATATGTGATCATTTTACTGGAAAGCCTGTTGTCAGAACCAAAGATGGAAATACAGAGAGGCTTGATGTTATCACAGAGGTGCTGCTCCGATTAATAGTGGAGTTCACTATGAGGGATCTAGCATATAGCCTCAAATGGGGATAGGAAGACTCTCAGACTTTGATTTTACTGACAATATGGGACTCTTTAGAACTACATTTATGGTAATGCAAAGACATGACCAAAAACTCGAATAGTTATTGTATTTAATGTGGTGAGTATTAAAAAGCTAAGTTGAAGCAATAATTGATTTAAAGAGATTTAGAAAAAGAATTGGCTCTCATTATCAAGCTGATGTTTGAAACAACTTAACGAAACTTCTTAAATATGGACACATTAAAACAAACAGTTTGATATTGGTTGGTTTTTTATTAAAAGGGTTAAAACAAGATCTGGAAATGTAAAAGATATTAATCAACAATTATTATTTTTAAACTTGATTGACTAGTCTGTCTTCATCAATGTGGTTCCATCTAGATTGGGTGTGGCCTAAGTCAGCTGAAAAAGAAATGACTACCAGTAGCAACTGAGGGTTAACTCCTGCAACGAACTAACATCCAGTTCAGGGTGGGTGAAGCCTGTTTTATGATAGGATTGCAGCCCCTATCATTAAAACACATGAGAAACCTCATAGGAGAGCTGCTCAACTTACATAGGTGTGAGCTATAATATCTAAACTAAGTTGTAATATAATAATAAGTATATTTTATATCAGTACTAAAAGTTGTTATCCACTGGCCTAGTAGACATGACTAGGCTAGATTGTATTATTGATTAAAGATATTTTATCTTGAGAGTGCTATGATACTTTCACTGCTCTGTTTAAAGTTATCAATACAATTGCTTTATTTATTCGAGCAAGCAGCAATACAGCATATTGGATTGCAAATGTACCATTTTGGCCAACATACATTGTAGATTTTCTTGAATACCATAGGATTGATCCAGTTGCTTTTCATAACCACATGCAATCACATGCAGTTTAGTATCTTGTGGTATGACCTTGTTTAAAGTGAAGTCCACATCATGGTTTCACACAGGGTATCCTCTTAAATAGCAATGATCTTCCCTAAAATCTAATTTAGAAGAAAAATTATTTCAGATTCAAATATATGCTAAACTATAGATTCAGATATTCAACTTTACGTGTTATCACTTATTCTGATTAAAATGTTAATGTTAAATATCTCAATTATTTAGATATATTTCCAATAACATTAACCTTATCATTAAAAGAAACACACAATCCATATGTTTCAAATAATTTTGAGAATAATTGATTTAAAGAGATTTAGAAAAAGAATTGGCTCTCTCATTATCAAGCTGATGTTTGAAACATAACTTAACGAAACTTCTTAAATATGGACACATTAAAACAGTTTGATATTGTAAAAGCAGGGGTGATTTTGGTTGGTTTTGTATTAAAAGGGTTAAAACAAGATCTGGAAATGTAAAAAAGGGAAAGAATGTGCAATATAAAGTTTTAAGCACTCTCAATCAAGAGGATTATTTATTATAAATATGTCTTAAATGTAAATAGTTTGATAAATTGTAAATCTGATATTAATCTTGCTCTACCTCCTCCACTCTCATTTCTATTTTGAATAATTTATTTATGAAACATTCTTCTGTTAATATTTAGTATGAAAGGTGATGAGTTTGTCAACTGAAAACATTATTTCTGTTTCAGTTATTTGAATGACATTTCTAGCTTAAGAAATATTTCATAACTTAAAAATGAAACTATTTCTTTGTTTAATTATGTAAAAAAAAATATTCATCTCCTTCAATAAGGGTTAATATAGGTTTACAAACAGCCAAAACTGTTGGTCATCTACCAGTTGTAGTGTAGTTCAGTGAAAGTAGTCTGTCTTCCAGACATCTCTTAAGGTTGCAATGAAAATCTGATTCAGCTTCCAACCTGATTATCTGGATCTGCAGTTTCTTAAGTGGTTGCTTAATTGTGATATGGATATTTTAAAACATTTCTGCTGTTAACTTTGGGACCATTAAATGTCTATTTCACTAACCTATTTTTAGTACATCGTTATTTACCTTCTAATACACACCTATAACAAATAAGTTTTCCGTTTCATTTCACACTACCCTATCTAATTCAGCACTTTAAATAAGTGTCTTTTATGATAGCCTTGGGGTGACCCAAAACTTTTGAGTGAAATTGAGTAGATGACTACTATAGAAGATTATGACATAGACTGAACCCATATAAATTAGGGTTCTATTCATATCACACTGATTCTGCTTGAAGATTACTTTAAATTAGGGATACTTGGCTGCTTTGTCTATAATTTCAATGAGTAGGGAGTTCTATTGATTGAACAACCAGAACACTTCAAAGTAAGTTTAAATAATTCAAAGTAAGTTTAAATAATTTTAAACTTTGTCTTACATTTAGGATCCATTCAGTTGAATGGATCTTGAATGTTGCTATTTTGAAGAATTTGGTATTAAATTCTATACCACTCAGTAATTCTGATTATTTAAATTAATGCACAACACAGCATATATTAGCAAATTTAAGATATTTATTTAGTTATAACTGCAGATTTAAATTATAAACCTTGCTGTGAAAATATGAACAAATGTGTATATATTTTGTTATTCCCTTCATAAACAGAAAAATATGGGAATTACCTTTACATTTTTCCCAGTTAGTTGGCAGTTCATCAGAAAAGTAACTTTATCCTTCTGCCTACAAAAATAATTCATAGTAAATTTCTATATCACACACCAGTTAGCTAAAATGGCCAATCTAATTTTTATAACATGCCTTTGTCAGCAGTGTAATTAATTAGGTAATAAATATTTATGCACAACACTGTATATATTAAAAGCTCTAAGCTAAATTTAATGTACCTAATTTTAAATTACAATCTTTGCTGTGAAAAAGAAAACAAATGTGTATAGATTTTGTTTTTCTCTCTGTACACAGAAAAATATATAGCTGTGAAGTTCACTGATTAGTGTTTGATATAAATAATGATTTGCTGTGAGTTCCCTTTGTGGGTGGAAGGATAAGTGTATTTGTCTTGTGATGAAGCTGTGAATATATTTTGGCTAGTTGTATGCTGATTGATCACTGCACATCAGTCATAATTATTAGTATGCACTGTCTGTACACCACCTCAATAGACTATCTTCACGAGCACAGTACCACTGGGTGTATCGATCACAATAAATTTCCTGTGCTAACAGCCAGTTAGCGTCAGTTGTATGCATGACCGTTTGCATGTTTTAACTCTCAATTCCTCTCTTTATCCCCTTTTAGAGCAAGGAGCTGAATCTCGTAAGTATGTTTTAATTCAATTGTAGTTTTCACATCTAATATTTTATTTTGTGGCACATATGTGGAAGGCAACACGCTTACACTGCAGCATGCATGAATCTAACTTTTGGCATGTAATCTGTTTATTAACTTAGGGTGTGGTCAGCGAGGAGTCAGTCACAAGCATGGTATACATGAAAAAGGTTGGCTCATTTTTTTCATTTTGACATTACAAATCATCAGTTACTGTATATGTTTCTATATTTTTATTATTATTGTTATTATTAATCTGGCTTTTTGACAAACTTGCTTTCACTTGGAGCTTTTTATGTTTTGCTGGACTTAATATATTTGTTGTATATCTAATAAGCTGTTTTTAATTTATCTGGAAGCCTTCTCAATCTTCTGAAATCTTTTTATATATATTTACTTTTGTCATTTGCTATTTTCTGAGATTTAAATGTTGAACAAGTACTTAATTTGAGATTTTGATTGAGTTGGCTCTTTTATTGGAAACGGTAGAAGCTTCTTAAATGTTTGTGTTCTCTTTTCATAATTCCAGTTAATATATGTATGTAACATATTTAAATGATTTGAAAGCACTGCCATTTGAATTTACTCTGTGCCTTAGTTTGTATGAGTTACACTTGAAAAATAAAAATTTCTCAAAATAATATTTTACATTACAACTTAAGTAGATTAATTATGGCATATTGATAACACAGAACATATAATGAAGATTATAAAAGTAAAATAAGCATTCTTTTGTCTTCTAAGATCATTGACATACAATATATAAAACTTTTACTTAGTATATTGCCATCTTTCTTCCCAAGAGTATAATTAAGATCTATAATCTCCAAGTTTCATCTAATCCCAGTAAAGAGGCAGTCTTTAGATGAGTCAGGAAAGAGTTGTTTTTTTATATACTTTTGTAGTTTATTGCTTAATGAATCACAAATCTACCCCAATAAATGGTCTACCAATGAAATATGGACAGAATACTCAGCAAAACAAGTCTTTGAATAAAATTTCATTTTAGAAGTTTGAGAAATTGCTAGCTTTGTGTTGATATTTAGTTTCTATAGAAATGCAGTAATGACATGTTCATGGTATATACAGTTTGTCCCATTTAGTATTTAGGCTATCTGATAAGCCATACAGATTTCTAA
Organism: Eledone cirrhosa; assembly: GCA_964016885.1. Classification (NCBI taxonomy): domain Eukaryota; kingdom Metazoa; phylum Mollusca; class Cephalopoda; order Octopoda; family Eledonidae; genus Eledone; species Eledone cirrhosa. The sequence continues at coordinate 43,762,125 of OZ024745.1, read as the reverse complement.
ATTACTATTAAAAAACAAATTGAAGAATAAGTTTATTTGCAGACCATTACAATTAGAATTTTAGAAAAATAAAGTTGAATTCCAACTTAATTTGACATTTTAATAAACTGGCAAAATATGCGAAATTTCAGAATGTTATACATGAAATTATTCCTTAACATAAAATAGTTCTTGCCATTTACTGGTTTATCAAAACCTTTTTTTTTTTGTGGGGTGGGGTGGTACTAATTGATATAAAGCTTGGGGAGAAATAATATAGGCTTTGTATATATATAGCAATGATATTGGTGGTTATTGTTGTTAAGAGGAGATTTATCTAAATACTTTGTTCATTGACCCTCCTACAGTAATCATGTTTATAATGGGGCCAGCATTATTGAATATGCAGTTATTTGTAAAAAGGAAGTCTCTGACATCACGATTCTTCTAAATATTACAAAATCAAAGTTATGAGAACTTTCAAATTGCCTCAGTTTCTTCAACACTTGTGGAGTTGCCTGTGGTTTGTCATAAAAATTAGATATTTATTCAAATGTTTCAACAGTTATTGGTGTGCAAAAATAAATTGTTATTGTTATTTTCCTTGCAGTTAAGATCTGTTAGCTACAGTAACCCTATCTATTCAAGTTGGCAAATATTAATGCTGTAATAATTTTAAAACAAATTCTAATTGTATGGAATGCAATTATATGTTATACATTGCTAAATTGTCATTGGTTCATGTGACCAATTAAAAATTGGCATGTGTTATGGGACACTCTGTATTAAATATTGTTTCTAAACCTTTGTCATTCATGATTGCTAGAATTATGCCATGTATTGATTGCCTTTGTATAGTATTGCATGTTTCTTTAAAAAACAAAACATCTATGACCTTTCAACATAAAAAATTAGCAGTAGTGAAGCCATATAATTATATTTAATACATTTGATTAGAATAATAAATCTTGAGGAGGAGGAATAGGGGGTTTAATGTTTTCAAAATCCATATCTTACTAAGAAATATAAAACATCTAATTACAAAATGAAATGGTATATCAGACCAAACATTTTTAGTGTGCCGTGAAAATTGCAGTCAAAAGAGAAATAAAAGCAAGCACTTTCAATAAACTGAAATATTTTAGCTTTTCAGAAGAAAATTTTCTACCAACAGCAGGAATTGGTTTTACATAATTGCTTCAGTGACAGAATTTCTCATTTAAATAAGTTAAATTTTCAGTATATCTGCTAATGGTTTAGAAGATTTAAAGTGGAATATCACAATATTCCTATTTGACATTATTTTATTGGTGTTATTATTAGCTTAAAGATGGTAAATGGGCTGACTTTTTCAATCATTAGACAGAATATTTTGTGGTATTCATTCCAGCTCTGTGCGCTCTGAGTTCAAATTACATTTTTGTACGTTTGGAGTCGGTAAAGTACTAGTTTAGCACTGGAGTTGATTTGTCTCCCTTTATTTTTCTCTGGATTGTATCTGTAATTTGAAAATACAGCCTTGTTACATTTTGTTATACTGATTCAGTCTGAGAATTATGCTAAGAGTACAAGTATCCGTGGAATACTCAGCCACTTACATGTTAATTTCATGACTAGGAATTCATTCAACAGAGTGCTCATTGTCCTGACGAAAAGTGAAGCCATCATTATTGAGTTAAATGTCTGAAATGAAATAATAATCTATAGTAATTAAACATTTAAAGTCAGAAAGTAAGATAGTCTTTTTGTAATTTCTTTTTTTTAAATATATATAACATATTTATATATGATATACCAGATGTTGAATATTGTTATTGAAAAAATAAATTATTTTAGTAATGATGTTTGCTTACCTCAATACAGTTGAGGTTTCAAGTTTAGCAGCACCTTATTTGTTGAGTTAATGTTTACAGATATAACGAGGTGACTGATTTAATCTTGTAGCTAGTATGAATGGGGGTGAAGAATCATCCAAAAGTAATTCAAAGCAGTCATGCTCATGGTTCTTTGGCCAGGCTAGAAATTAAGATAATGGTTTGTTAAAAGAGAACAATAATACTAAACCGGTGTGTTAAAAACCATTGTCAATTATCTTTCCTTTGTAGTTTTAGATCAATACATTTTCTGGCATTTATTCATTTAAACATTCTCTCCTCCTTGACTTTTTTTAAAAATGGTCTTTTGATTTTTGCTTTGAACATCAGACATTCATAATCTGCAAAAATTTGTAAGTTTAAAATAATAAATTATTTTTTTTTATTTATTTATTTTTTTTTAATCGAAAACTGATTATGGGTTAGAAGAGATTAAGAGCTACGTGTGTGTGTGTGTGTGTAAATATAAATAAATAATATATATATATATATATATATAATGTGTGTGTGTATCCCGGGTTTAATTGGGGGTAACCACAGTAAGGTACTCAATACATAGCAGAGTATAAATATTTAATATAAAAATGGCTTCTACAGGACTAGAACTGTTTCATTCGGAGGAAATCATTAGGAAAGCCCTGATGATTTCCTCCGAATGAAACAGTTCTAGTCCTGTTGAAGCCATTTCTATATTAAATATATATATGTATTGTGTGTGTGTTGCTTTAAATCCCCTAACTGTTTCTGATTTAAAAAAATTGTTTTGCAGATTCTGAATCTCTAATGTTAAAAAAAATCTGAAGACTTAGTTTTCATATTATGAGTTAGAAGCAGGGTTTAAAACAATCCACATATAAATGAATAATTGCCTATTTTCCTACATGACAATGGCATGGCTATTGTATCCATATATCTCTTTTAGAAAATGTTCCAAGACTTTATTTTTATTGTATGCTATTCTTCTGTTTCATTACTTTTGTTCCTTGTTAATTAAAACATTATTGAGAGCATTGGTAGTGACATTTTCTTGTAATTGTTCTAAAATTCTTGTTTTGATGAAGCAATGTCTGCATGTTTGTCATTAAAGACATTTAGTGTATCTTCCATAAGTTTAAACAATCTCTACTAAGATTATTTCAGTTATCTGTTGGAAATGCTAATATAGTGATCATTATTATACTTTCTCTTGTTGCTGTTATTTTTCATTTGACTATCAAAATATAATTACATTCAGTAATAAATAATGCTTCTTGTGTTTTCTTATGGACATTTTAAAGCTTGTTCAAAATAAATAACTGTTACCATCTTAAACACATTTTGGACTTATATAGTTCTTTAGTACAATTGAGAAACATTTTATGGTAATGTTCTTCAAACTAATTCTAATATTCTTAACAAGATTTTTTTTTTTTTTACTGTATCTGTCCCTTTGGATTGGGTTCTATGAACTCTTATTTATTCTTTATTCTTCACAGTATCCTAACCTACACTCAATACTTGGTCACTATTACTAGAGTATTCCACTTCAGGATACTTGCTGACATTCTCATAGTACCAAGTCATATCTTCAATATGAGACTAATGATACCATCCACTGTTATGATGGTGGTACCATCAACCATTAAAAATCTACAGATTAGCTTTGATGTACAACTTACAAACTTTCACAAGGCTATTTCTCTTCTGTCCACTTCCTGCAATAATTTGCAATATTTTTATCAACTTCCACCTCTTGTAATTTATTCTCTGTAGCTATATTTTGCTTTGGATTATTGTCAGTTCTGAGTTTCCAAGATTAATATATTGACATTCTTTGTGGAGTGGAAGCTATCTTGATAGTGTCTATTCTATAAAAAACCTGTTAACTTCAATATGGTAATTCTTCATATTTATTTTATGTTCACATTTAAAATATATATAATTTTTCTTTTATTAGCCACAATGGAAAAAAATGCTTATGCTCTAATTATTGTACTTCATTGTGGAAATATCCAGCTTTCATGTTAATTAGGCTATTGTAGTTGTAAGTTTCTGAATTGGCATTTGAATTAGTCTTTTAGATTCTTCAGCCACGGTTTTTACTGAGGTATTTCTGATGTGTGTTACCAGAAAAGATTTGTTGAATTTTTAGCACCTGAGTATTATTGATGAACTTTATGGGTAAAAACTACACATCTTAGGTGTTGTATTGCATACTTGGTCAAAGGAGATTGCTCTAATTAATTCAGTCTACTGTGATGAAAAAGCGAACAGTTAGCATTAGAAAAATTAACTTGGCATTTTCCAACAAGTTACAGTAATTTCTTTAATGCTTAACATCTTGTACCACATGAAACTAAATAAACAAGACATACTCAAAAAGTATAAAACAGCACTAAATCAAATTAAAAATGGAATTTTTGTTATTTTGGTTTACTGCAAATTTTTATAATGTCCACTTGTAAATATATTATAAAACATTTGAAATAACAGACATGTTTTTAGACATTTTCTGCTAAATCATTACAGGATCATTCAGCATTCCTACAAATGGCATCTTTGTTAAAAATCAACAACAAAACATATCAAGAATAAACAATTTTTCGATGGTAGCACAAGTGTAGTAATTAATTCAATATTTGTGTATTATTAAAAAGTATTTCTACAAGTGGATATCCTTTCTACTGCTAATCCTTACTTTAACTGGTCACAATAATGTAAGCAAATTATAATCATACTGTTAATGATAATTCAACTATTTTAGCTTAATAAACACACTAAGTTATTTGCTCAATTTCTGGTGATTGATTCTTTATACACCTGAAATTACTATCGTAGTTTTGTAGACCTGTCATTGTTTTCAATTAGAAGAATTAAAAGAATATATATCTTGAGTTGTTTTTCCTAAGATTTGAAGTCATCTTCAAAGTTTGGGATTTTAAAATGTACTTAAATGTCACAGCTGAAATATTTCTGTTGGATATTTTTTGTTGGTAATGATAGTTATTAGTTCAAAACTTAATTCTATAACAAAATATTGGCCAAAATTATAGAATTAGCAAGCAGCTCTGCTGCCTGACTCCAGTTATTTTTGTTGAAAATAGATATTACCTCTATCTTCCAGTTGATATTGTTAGCAGGCATGGCTATGCAATTATGGAGTTTTTATCATGACTGTCACCTTGGTCAAATGCATTCTAGCATGGCCTCAGGTTGACCAATGCCTCAGAGGTGGAGTTTGGTAGATGGAAACTGTAGATTCATATTGGCAAAGGATGTAAATATTATTTAAGAAATGGTGCTCTTTTGACGAATATTTTTTTGTTCTGCAGTTACTGACACTCCCTCAAAAATACATTGCACAAGTGATTGACTCATTTGAAACCTGAAAGCATTGACACTGTTGTTCGCCAGTTGTAATATAAAATAATTGCTTTCAACAGTTCATATGCAATATTTAAATTTCCTAGCTATTTCCTAGCCCATCCTAGCTATGTTAAGATGGAGGTGTATGAATTAAGTTTCCATTGCTCCATCAAATGTATTGTCCATAAAAAATTCTTTCTACATTTAAAACAATTAAAAGTTGGTTTTTTATCTGTTTTAGTTTATAACAACTGGTTTTGGTCTGTTTAATGGTATTTTTTTTTCTATTACATCTGTTCATTTAAGATGTCTCTTTAATTATAAATTTCAATACCATTGGGGTATTTTAATGTTGAGTAGTGACATGTCTTATACTTTTAACAGAATATCAAAGCTGTACATCTTCACAATCTAATTGAAATCATACAATCACACATTTCAGGGTGAACTAGAAAACCAATTGTTACAAGCTAACCCTATCCTTGAAGCTTTTGGAAATGCCAAAACCATTAAAAATGACAACTCATCTCGTTTTGTAAGTATTATTACATTTTAGTTTTTACTTGTATCACACTGATTTTTTTTTTTAAATAAAATATTTTTCTTGTAATTTGTTAAAATAAAACCATCTTATCCTTTCTATAATTTGAATTTCATAACTAATGAGTAAAAACAAAAATGTTATTTTTTTAACTTATTTTCTTACCTAGAGTAACACTGTATAAGGCCCAGGTCATGTTCATGTATCTTAAGTTCTTGATAATCAAGCAAGCAAGCAAGAAAAAAATAATCTCCATATACATACTCAGTACACTCTGTAAAGTGGTTGATGATAGGAAGGGCATCCAACCATAGAAAATCTGTCAAATAACTGGTTGGGAGGTCTTTTCAGCTGTACCAAATACGTGACAACCACCTTAGTGTTGGTAACACAATAACATTCACTTAGTAGTGCATGGGATTGTATGTAATCTAGTTGTGGGCTGCTGGTTTGTTTCAACTCTGTAGGATGCAGAAATGTATGTGAGATGCTGACTCCTAGGTCATCATGGGGTTAGCACCTCTGCTTTGAGTATCAACCCGGCCTGCTGATGACCTGTCTAACCCTTACTGGCAGCAGGAAAAGCAGATGTTAAACAATGATACATTGTTTACAATGTAAGCTTAACCATTTGGGTGCTCATATCAGTACTTCTAACGATACAATTAGAACATGCAATTAAAATTGGTTGACTTGGATTTAAAGTACTATCAGAAAATTGGTAGGAATCTCATTTTATCAGCTATTTGAACTCTGAGGTTGCATAAAGAGAAGCATGCATGATGTAAAAATATATAAATAACAAGACTGATACAGCAGTTATAACGAACAACCAATATATTCATCACTTATATATTCATCACTTGTAAAGGTTATATTTTTAATGTTTAAAAAATATTTGCTGTTGTGTTGATATAAATGTTCTACATCTACTGATTGCTTTATAAAAAATTCTAAATGTTAATTAGTAATGATGAATCATTTTAACTGGTTAAATTTTGAATTTCAGGGTAAATTTATTCGAATCAATTTCGACATGTCTGGATATATCTGTGGTGCCAACATTGAAACTTGTATCCTTTGTGAATGTTTAATTTCATGTTATAAATTGTGTTATTAGATGGGTTCTTCCTTAAAGTCAGTAAATTTATTTAAGGTGTTGCTGATCAGAAACTTGTATATTTCAAAAGGATTGGGCAAATTGTGAATCCTGTAACTTTATGATAAATTAAAGTTGCCCTCCAGTGTCTGAGGAAACTAATTTCAGTCTGTGTTGTAAACTTGGATAATAAGTTTGAATGTTGTGTGATTACAAAGAAGTTTGCTTAAAACAAAAGGATTCTCATCTTCCTCACAGCAAAACTTATCTAAATTTACAAATTCCTTTATTATATCACGGTACTTGTCTAGTGTTTTAAATTCTGCCAGTAAAGGTGCTGCAAGGTAGCTAATGAATGTGGCAATGTCTAATAATTATAATTTCTTCAAATTTTCTCTGAAAATTTTACATGGTGGTCAGTCAATAATTATATTTGGTAAATGTGGTCGCAGCATGGCTGAATGGTTAAAGAGTTCACTTCACAATCATTAAACCCCAGGTTTGATCCTAGAGTGGCATCTTTGTCAAATATCATTTACCATAGCCTCATGTCGACCCATGCCTTGTGGGTGAAATTGGGTAGACGGAAATTGTTTGGAATCCAGTTGAATGAGTTGTACCTGTAATTCAATGGTCCAGTCTTGTTACATTGTCATGCTGAATCTCCTTGAGAATTACATTAAAGGTACACACGTCTATGGAATGCCCAGTCACTTGCTCATTAATGTCATGAGCAGGCTGTTCCCTTGCTCAAATAACTGGAACACTCATCAAAATTGTCAGATGTCCATTCCATATTTAGGTAATCCTTTCTCAATTATGCTTTGAATTTCCTTAATATATGTACAGACCTTTTAGAAAAATCAAGATCTGTCCGTCAAGCAGAAGGAGAACGCAGTTTCCACATTTTTTACCAATTCCTTTCTGGATCCTCAGCTGCTCAAAAAAGTGATTTGTATTCTGAATTATACTTTCTTATTTAACCTAATCTTTAAATAACCACTCTCATTTTATGTGTAATATTTAATTTCAATTATTTTTGGTAAAGAATTTGAATTGTAGTGATAAGGATTCATACATGATGCTCTATAATATAGCTTTTAACTCATTTATTGATAATGTACCCACTAGTATTATAGTGGGGTTAGGTGCAAAATATTTGTCTTAGTATACTGTATTTTAAGGATAAGTGTATTTTATTAAACTGAGAGATTGTTGTATGTGAGGACTGCATGAGAGAGAGGAGCCACCATAAAAAAACCCATCAGAGGGACCTGCTATTGTAGACAGCTATATAGTGAAAAGCACCATTTAGATTTTGAATGTAAGGAAAACAGCTGGACTGTTAAGGATAATCACTGAGATGCTGAAAATCGAGTAAGACACAGTCATTGAAGTAATAGCAAGAGTTGTCATCCTCAATGACTAATATAGTATCACATTTTGTCAACTGCTACAAGAGAAAAGATGTTCAAGAAAACAATTAGAGGGCATAACACTAGAGTTTGTGATTAGTAGCAAGAAACAATACAGAACTCCTGCCATCTGGGAAGTGGCCCTATTCAGTATACAGAAAAGGTGTTGGTAGAAATTCTATACATATGTAAACTATGGGTGCACAAGAAATGTAGTGAGAGCACATGTAGGGTGTATGTAGTAGATGCACAGGACTGTTAGTAGTAAGATCACTCACTCTTGAAATAAGTTCTTTCAAATACCTTGAAAATTCTCTAGAAGTTATTGATAGTTTCTTTTACCTAGATCATCCAATTAACAATAGAGGTGGTGGTTCTGAAATTAGCAATGGAGGTGGATATTCTAGGCCAGAGTACAAACAGGAAAAAGTTCAAGGTGCTATTATTTTTGCTGCCAATAAAAGGGTTCTTCTTTTGAGTAAAGGACAGATTGTATGTTTGTGTCTGATGTGTATAACAGCAAAACATGGGCTTTGAATACAGAGGCTAGAATTATTCAACTGGATGTGGTAAGTAAACCTGCATGACAAAACATAAATGAGCTGAGAAAAAACTGGGTAGAAGAGAAATGATTGCAAGAGAGAGAAGACTTTGCTTGTATGGATATGTGATGCATACATTTCACAAGAGATAAAGGACCGCTACAAGTGGTTTAACTTACCCTTCTTTAAGCATCAACAAATCTAGAGTTAAAATATTCAAAGTAATAATGTAGCCTTGTAATAAATATCTATTATTCAGAATACATTTAAACATTCAATTTTATATTTTTCAGATGACTTTCTCTTGGAAGATGCAAAAGCATACCACTATCTTTCCCATGGTTCGATGCCCGTGAATGGAGTAGATGATGTTGCTGAATTCGTCCAAACCTCAGAATCCATGCTTGTTATGGGCCTCTCACCTGATGACGTAAATGGTAATTATTGTTAATTTCATATAGATCCTTAATTTAATAAATTTTTGTTCATATCAAATTAATTCTGAACACTTAACTTTATTCAATCTCTTTGTTACAGGCATCTTCAGAGTAATTTCGGCAGTCCTTTTGTTTGGAAACCTTGTTTTCAAACAGGAGAGAAATTCAGACCAAGCCACACTACCAGACAACACAGGTAATGTTAAGTTTTCACTAAAAAACTCCATTTGAGAAAATGTTTGGAGGGCTTTATTATTTTTATGTCATGGATTATGTCATAAAATGTGATGGTCTGAGTAAATTACATTCTATTGTAGGCCTCCTTTGAATATTAGCTATAAGATGAATGTAAGTGCAGAATAGTTTGCTTTGCAGAGCCTTATTAATCCTTTGAAGACGGAGCCCTTTCCACAAGCCCTACAGAGGGCATGCACTTATTTGTCAAAAAACATAAAAAATAAAGTGTATGATAAATAAATCACAGAACACAGCAAACTATCATGGAAACTGCCATTGCAAGAAGCAATTTGATTGGCTGGTATGAAGACCAGCCAGCTAGTCTCAAGACTTCTATTATCAGGCTAATAAATCAGCCCTGTCATCTCTTAAGAGTTAAAAGGTTTTAAGCATACATTTTTAGTATGTTTTGTAACATCTTAACTTTAGTGGTAGGTCTCCATTTGGTTCAACTATATTCATTTTTTAATCTCACTAATGTAGTACTAACTTTCTGTATTTCATGCATGGAAACTTTTGAATAGATGAACTTCTGTGTCAATATAAATAATAGATATTTTCAATAAACCACTGCTTAGATCTATAGCTAAGTGGAGTATTTCATGTTAAGGGGGATGAAACGTTTTTCTCTCTCATAGCTCAAAGACTTATCAATTAAAACTTAAATAATACTTCTCACTCTCAAATGAACACTCTATCTAGTTTAGAATAGGTACACTGCATACCTGTGTTGTATTAGTCAACTAATAGGGTTGTCACTAGGAAGGGTATCCAGCTGTAAAAGGAATCTCATGATGAGTATAAATCAGTTATGGGACCTACAAGACTAACTTCTTGCTTTGGCAAGTAAACTAGCTTTAAAACACTTGTATACACACACAGCCACCCAAATACCAACATTATTTTTATTAGGCCTTATTTTAAAAAATATACTTTGTACAGATGTACAAATAAAATAGGAATCCTTTTCACTGAATAAAGCTGTAATCTAGATCAAAAGAATGTTTCAATAAATTTAGTTTTATTCATTTTGCAGTTGCTCAGAAGGTCTGTCATCTGCTGGGACTACATGTTACTGCTATGACCCAGGCTTTCCTTCGGCCCAAACTGAAGGTTGGTCGGGATTATGTTAACAAAGCTCAAACTAAAGAACAGGTATGTTACTTATTTATTTCTATTAATTCTGTGCTCTTTGCTAATGGTTATTTATAATTCTGTTTATATATATATATACAAATTTTTCTCTCCATTCCACGCTCAATTTCGTACATAGTCCAAACAAACATCCAATCTCGCAAAATCCGAAATCTGTATTTTTTGTTATCTATTTAAGGTTTAAATACGGTGTTTTTGTCGTATTGAACAGAACAAATCTTGCAGTTTTGCTTTTTGTTAAATCGCTTGTTAAACATTCATAACCTTCCAGCTATCTTAATTCTATCGTATTCTCAAACAAAAAAACAAAATCCTTCCCATTCTACTTATAAATTACTTTGAATATATATAGTATGCTACTTGAAAGTCAAAAATCCGCTCCACCCCTTCACCCTCCTGCTACTCCACGAGGGGCTGCGGTCAGCCACAATATCTCTCCCCCTTCCCCCCTCTCTTTCTTCCCCTCTATCTCTCTCTTAGCTACACACACACACACACATATATATATATAAGATAAGTTCTCCTTCATGTTTATTCACTTTCGCCAATCCACTGCTGCTTCAATTATTTCTACTATGGTGTACCCATGTAAATCGTAAAGTACAAATTTTTCTCTCCATTCCACGCTCAATTTCGTACATAGTCCAAACAAACATCCAATCTCGCAAAATCCGAAATCTGTATTTTTTGTTATCTATTTAAGGTTTAAATACGGTGTTTTTGTCGTATTGAACAGAACAAATCTTGCAGTTTTGCTTTTTGTTAAATCGCTTGTTAAACATTCATAACCTTCCAGCTAGCTACCCCACACCCCTCCCTCCCGCCCCCACACGCCACCATACTTAATACGTGGACCAATCATAAGCCAGAGCCCCCCCACCCACGCATCACCACCATTATTATAAGCCAGAGCCCCCCACCCCCACGCATCACCATTATTATTATTACGCGGACCAAATCATAAGCCAGAGGCCTATACTATCGCTTGCCCGGTTGCCTTCGATATATGATGGATGGATGGATGGACGGACGGACTGCGGAATCCTGGAGAGTGGAAGGGAGAGAAAAATCTGGACGCTCAGAGCGAAAATGCCAAAGTTAAAGTCAAATTCACCTCGTGGACGAGAATGCAAGCACTCCTCTTTGTTTCGTCCGCGGATGGCTAACATAACCCTATCTCCTCCCGCCCCCCACCACCCCCACCCTCCAAACGCAACCCAAAACTTCAGAGTTGGTACCATAAATGTAGGCACCCTAAAGGGTCGCGCTAACGAGGTTGTAGAAATGCTTGAACGTAAGGAGGTCGATGTTTGTTGTATTCAAGAGACCAGGTGGAGGGGTGGGTCTGCTAGATTCATTGAGGGTAAAAAACGATGTTATAAGCTTTTCTGGGTGGGAAACGACGATGGGCTGGGTGGAGTAGGAATCATGGTAGCAGAAAAGTGGGCAGATAAGATAATAGACGTAAATAGAGTGAACGACAGAATAATGAAAATAAGACTTGTCCTCAATAGAACTACGGTGACAGTAATATCTGCGTACGCACCCCAATCCGGACTGCCCGGCACTATAAAAGACAGATTCTATGAGACACTGTTGCTAACTACCTCCCAAATATCTGACAGTGACTATATAATTATTGCAGGCGACCTAAATGGTCACGTTGGACAACATTGTGACGGCTACGGCGAAATCCATGGAGGCTATGGGTTTGGTACTAGAAATGAGGAAGGCTCCAGAATCCTGGAATACTGTGATGCAAATAACCTAACTATCTGTAACACTAACTTCAAAAAACGTGACAATCACCTGATCACCTATAGATCCGGGGAACACACAAGCCAGGTAGATTATATCCTTACCAGAAGACGTGACAGAGTGTCTGTTGTAAACACTAAATCCCTCCCCCATGAAGAATGCACCTCCCAACATAGACTGATAATTAGCGACCTCATAGTCAGGACGAGACGTACCCGACAGCAGAAGAGGACTATCCTCAGGAGGAAAATATGGAAACTAAAGGACCCCACAGCCAGAAATAAATTTCAAAGCATATTACTTGATGCTTTCGACAGTAAGGAAGAGCATCTAGAATCGGACAATATAGAGGGACAGTGGAAATTTCTGAAAGCAAACCTGCTGTTGGCGACAGACGAAGTCTGTGGCTGGAGCAGGCCTGTAGGCAGGAGGAGAGTAACATGGTGGTGGAACAGTAGGGTGGAGGGGTCAATTAAGGCCAAAAGGCAGGCTTGGAAAGTATGGCGGGATGGGGGAAGTAGAGTAGACTATCAAGTGGCCAGGAGGGAAGCTAGGAGAGAAGTGTACTTAGCAAGAAGGGAAGCTGAGGAAAGAAAGTTCAAGCATGTTCTACAACGCGATGACCAAAAACGTGAGGTGTTCAGGATTGCCAGGCAATGCGTCAAGGAAAACCGTGATATTGTCGGGGAGAAGTGTGTACTTAACGATGATGGCATACTTGCCATCACCGACACTGATAAAAAGGTAGCTTGGAAGTGTCACTATGAAAGGCTACTAAATGAGGAGAATAAATGGGAGAAAGACAGTCTCCCCCATATCGACCCGATAGAGGGACCAGCAGTGTTAGTCGAGGGGAGTATAATAAGTAAGGCAATCAAGGATATGAAGACTGGTAAGGCGGCTGGGCCTTCGGAAATAGTTGCTGAGATGCTGAAGGCATCTGGCACGGTGGGACACACCATGGTCACCCGCATAGTTAACCAAGTCGTACAGAATGGGGTTGTTCCGAAGGACTGGCATAGCAGCATCATCGTTAACTGTTATAAGGGTAAAGGAGACGCCCTAGATAGGAGAAACTATAGAGGCATTAAATTAATCGACCAGGTCATGAAGGTCACGGAAAAAGTAATAGCGCAACTAATCAGAGAGAGAATTGATCTAGATGAAATGCAGTTCGGGTTTGTGTCAGGCAAAAGCACCACAGACGCTCTTTTCATAGTACGACAACTACAGGAGAAGTACCTAGCTAAAGGTAAACCCCTCTACTTAGCTTTTGTCGACCTGGAGAAAGCCTTCGACAGAGTCCCCCGCTCCATTATCTGGTGGGCTCTTAGAAAACTAGGCGTTGACGAATGGCTTGTGAGGGCTATACAAGCCATGTATAAAGAAACAGTCAGCAAGGTTAGAATTAACAACGAATATAGTGAAGAGTTTAGCGTAAAAGTTGGCGTCCATCAGGGCTCTGTTCTCAGCCCCCTACTATTTATTATTGCCCTTCAGGCTATAACAGAGGAGTTCAAGACAGGCTGCCCATGGGAACTCCTATACGCAGACGACCTGACACTCATAGCGGAATCAATGGCCGAGCTAGAGAAGAAATTCCAAACATGGAAGCACGGCCTAGAGTCAAAAGGACTTAAAATTAACCTGGCTAAGACCAAAGTTCTAGTTTGTAGGAAAGAAAACAAGGCGGCGGTCCCTTCTGGGAAATGGTCGTGCTTGGCATGTAGGAAAGGCGTAGGTAGAAACTCCATCTTATGTCCTAAATGCAAAGTATGGGTGCATAAAAGATGTAGTGGGATCACAGGTAAGCTAACTAAGAACATAGACTTTACATGTGGCCGGTGTTCTGGTGCAATAAGTAGCAGCAAGTGCCCACAAAATACTAGCTCTTTCAATTGCGCAGAGGGTTCTATAGAAATAGTGGACAGCTTCCGTTACCTGGGCGATAAAATCAGCAGTGGGGGAGGGTGCTCTGAAAGTACTGTAGCTAGAGTCAGAACTGGTTGGAAAAAGTTCAGAGAGCTTATACCACTATTAGCTGCTAAAGGGTTCTCCCTAAAAATGAAAGGCAGGTTGTACGATGCCTGCATACGAACAGCAATGTTGCATGGTAGTGAGACCTGGGCATTGTGTGCAGAGGATATACGCAGACTAGAGAGGAACGAAGCTTGCATGCTCCGCTGGATGTGTAACAGTAATATACGTGAACGGCAAAGCATAAACGAACTAAGGAAAAAATTAGAGATAAGAGGGATCAGATGTTGTTTACTCGAGAGAAGGCTGCGTTGGTATGGACACGTGATGCGCATGAAAGTCGATAGCTGTATTACAAAGTGCAGGGCAATAAAGATAGACGGTAGCCACGGAATAGGCAGACCTAGAAAAACATGGGATGAGCTGATAAACTCCGACCTCACACACTTACACCTCTCCAAGACAATGTCACTGGACCGTGACCTTTGGCGGTACTCAGTAACAGAGAAGACCCGCCTTGCCAGTAGGCATCTCTAACAAAATACACCCCGTCCCGCCACCACCCCCACCCCATCCACACCACCCCGTTCTATGTAAAGTTATGTTGGTGCCGCGCCATCCAGGCCGAAACAAATGAGATCGTGTAGGTGTCACGACAAAAAAACACACAGTCCACGCTGTAATGTGGCCGTGAAGGCAACACAGTAAAAACCTCCCAGACCCACACTGTAAATGTGGTTGGTGTTAGGAAGGGCATCCAACTGTAGAAAACCTGCCAGACAGTCCTATGCGAGCAAGACAATCACTCTTGCCTCAAGTGGGACTACCCCCGTCCAAACCCATGCAAGCGTGGAACACGGACGTTAAACGTTGATGATGATGATATATATATATTCAAAATAGAACAACGACAATGGCAAACACAACAGAAAGACAGACAATCCCATCTCCTCAGTCAATCTTTGGAAATCATTATGGTTTCAGTACATGAAAGTTGATACTGTTCACAGTGGGACATAATTCACATGTCCCACTGTGTACTGTAGTGATTTCCAGAGGTTGACTGAGGAGATGACACTGTCCATCTTTCCGTAGTTTTTTACATAGTCTTTGTCCTGTGTGCCCCCTATTTTTAATTCATATTCTACAGACTTATTCATGCAAGCTTTTTTTTAACCCCCCCCCCCCCCTCCCCCACACACACACACACTTGTTAAAATGTTTAATTACGACTGTCTTACTACAGTAATCTTATGTAAGTAGTTTCATATTAAATATATTTAGAACTGTATTTTTTAATATTAAACGTTTATATCTTCTCTTTTGACAGGTTGAATTTTCAGTTGAAGCAATCTCTAAAGCCTGCTATGAACGCATGTTCAAATGGCTAGTCACACGCATCAACAAATCATTGGACCGGACTAAACGCCAAGGTGCCTCTTTCATTGGTATTTTGGATATAGCTGGATTTGAAATTTTCAAGGTGAAATTTTTTTTCTTTATTTGATTTCTGGTTTCTCTTTACTATTTAAATTTTACAAATTAATGTTAAATTTTATTTTCAAGTAATACTAATGGTATCGGTGTCATTGATTCTGACTGAACAAAACCATGTTTGAAGAATTTATTTACTGAGCAGAAACTTTTGTTTATTCAATATTGATAAAGATTTCCTCTTGCATGAAATATAATCACATATTGTCTAAGGAACCTACTAGAAATTTACTCAGCACCAGTAGAAACTACAAAATAGACTTAAAGTAGACTTACAAAGAACGATAAATCTTTGAAAGTCCCTTACTTTTAGGGCAGATGTGGCTGTACTGCTGTCTGTGATGTGGGAATAATTTGGACTTGCAAAACATTGCACAGTTAGGACACTAGACGTTTACTGTGATACACAAATACAGATGCTGCTCAGTGATAATGTTTTCGGGTGGCTTATATTTAGCTGTTTCCACAATGTAAGCAGGTTTCATCTTGTACTGTTTCAGTCTTTAAACATATTGTGTATGTGTGATTACTATTTTACATCTAATTTTCCACAATATCATGAGTGGGTGGTATTTGAAAATTTGTACATTTACATTTTGTTGGTGCAAGTATACTTTAGTTGAATGCTTTCATTACACTAAAATATGAAATGGTGGAGACACCTGTTATCAACTATAAATGCTAGAGAGTTATGAGCCTTGTAAGTTTCAACACAAAACATAATAGCTGTAAAGTTGTAACACCTACTGCAATGAAATTTTATATAAAATCATGTCAGTTTAAAGTCTTGGGTTGGTTACTTGTAAATGTTTGCTTAGTTATTTCAGTACTAAATGTCTAATTAAATGTATATTAATAAAAAACAAATCTCTGCACGAAGGATGCATTAAAGTTTAAATTTGTCACTCAAATGTCCTTGGTTATAATTTTGCTAAATGCATTGTAATGTTCTGTAAAACAAGCTACATAATTTTTTTTTCTTATTTACCATAGTTGATTGATTAGTATTGGGAAGGACATTGAACCATAAACTTTACATTAATAAATGAAAATAGTTGTAAAATCAGGCATAGACTAAAAAGATGTTAATGCATGAAGAATCATTTTAAAAGATAATTTTAATCACACCAAACAGAACTTCAAATTTTGTGTGTATTTCATTCTCTGTGATATTTATATTCTCTTGTACATATTTGCTAATTTCCCTATGATAACATCCAATAGTATGTAGGTATTATTTCATTTAATGTGCCAAGTTTATAATTAGGTAAACTGTCATTGTTTCATCTTCTATTGAATATATTTGCTATAAGATGATCCTTCTATGGGAATTCAATTAAAAGCCTGTTTGTTGATCGCAAAAGCTCAGACATCTATTACTCTCTTATAGTTGATATTTATACATTATTGAAGCATATGATTTATACTTAAAATTGAAGATGGAAATGAATGAGAAAATGTTCCGAGAAAGAACTTTATCTTTTTATCTTTTTTTTTTTTTTTTCCCTTTTGTACTTATGAATGTGTTAAAAGTTTATATATCTGATTAGCTTTACTAGTTTTGAAGTGTAGCCTGTTTTTTAAGGTGTGCTAATTTCTTGGTAATATTTGACTCTACTCCCAGTTCAAACTTTATTTTCTAAAGGTTATTTGGAATACAATGGTTTTTATTAGCTGGGATGGGTTGTCATTAACATAATTTCCACTCTTAGGAATGATTAGAAAACAACATTTTTTGGGATTTGTTTTTAAATTGATGTGTATTAAATTTGGTAATATAACGATATTTTAAAAATATTTAGTATTTTACTAAACAACTATAGTCTTACATTTTATCTTAAATTTCTCGGGGAAATGCAAAAACTCTCGAAATAAATAAAAAAGATTTAACTTATTTTGTTTCTTATTGAAATTTAACTATAAGGGTAAATTATTTTAGTTTAACATTTTCTGAAGAATATGCATTGCATAAATATGTATTTACACTTTTTACTTCTATTGCTATCAGATAAATTACTATCTGTTCATTTGAGTTTTTGTGCAGTTGCTTTTTCTCATTATGCAGAAAGAAATAGTGTTGTAATTTGCTTTAAGCATTGTGGAATATTTAGAAAACATTTTTTAAATAGACTATAAAGTAATGCAACTCAAACATTGAATAAAAAAAAAAAGTCTAATTAGATATTTCTATGGTAATGTTTCAATATTGTTATTTTTTATATTTAATGTTTGAAATACGTCGCTTAGCCTTGTATAAAAGCTGTTTTCACAAGAAACAAACATATTTTCAATATTCTATATTCTGTAGAATCCTTAAGACTATTCAGATAACAAGCTTTTTAAAAAAGATTTTTATTGCAGTCATGGTTTCTGCTGGATACTAATTTTGCTTAAATTTTCTTTCTCTTCACACACACACACACACACACACACACACACACACACACACACACACACACACACACACACACACACACACACACCTGCATGACTCCCTACAGTCCCCATCTAAACCTTCCAATAGTAATAGACATCAATGTTAATCAATTTAACATGAACTTTTCCTATGTAACATTAGCAACTCCCTTTTTCACTGTAACTTTCATTTCAGCATCTTTAAAAGCAACTGAAAGAGTTTTCAGTTTAATGTTCTTTCATAAAATTATATTGGATGAATAACCTTCTCTTTTGCTTACTTTGAAGTCTTTTTCACATGAAGTAAAATAGTTACAAACTAAGTTTCTGGTGGAAGTAAATTTGACCTATTTTCTATTTGTTTCCCAATTATTGATTAATCAGTTTGTGATAATCACTTATTGAAGAAATTAACTACACAAATGTCCAGGTTGCTGCACATTTGGGTGAATTAAAGATTGTTGATATAATCCTTTAAATATTTCATTCCCACTAATTTGTTTATTAAACTAGAATGTAAGAACCCAAATATTACAAAGAGCATTAAATAATACATAGTATTATACAAGTAAAAGTAATCCATTTTCTGTGGGCTGAAGGTATACCAGGACTGAAATGCATCAATGGTCTTCCAGCACAATATGGGAATAATTTGCCACTATGGACTGACTGCAGACAATTGAAAAATTCAAACATGGTCACATAAGTATCACATATCAAAAAGGAGCTGGTTGCCTAATCATGTTCAGTACTGATTACAATATTGAACGAGTCTGAGATTTGGTTCTATTGAACAGATATGTAACTGTTGATGAAGTGGCAAATAATATCCAAGTGAGTAGTGGCTCCCACAACAGATCTTCCCATTACATTTCATGTTCAAACCTGCATTGTAGAGATGAGAGGGAGATATCTTGCTGTGATGTACATGCAACTAATTTATCTAGCGATTGGATTGGTGGTGGATTATAAGTGTATTGTGATGATGGTGATGGTAACAGATGATCGACTCCTGTTGCTTTACATTTGAGAAAACAGTGCAGCCATGTTTAATGTAATAATTTGATGTTCCAATTTCAAACATGCACTGTAGTGTGCCCATGCAAACAATTTTGGTGCTAAT
Source organism: Eledone cirrhosa (assembly GCA_964016885.1). Taxonomy (NCBI): domain Eukaryota; kingdom Metazoa; phylum Mollusca; class Cephalopoda; order Octopoda; family Eledonidae; genus Eledone; species Eledone cirrhosa. The sequence goes on along the minus strand of OZ024745.1, from coordinate 43,742,734 downwards.
TGTGGCTAATTAATGATTAACCCTCATATGCCTACAATAATATCTATGAAGCTTTATAATTTAATTATCATAGAGATAGTAAACACTTATTTATTATTTTTTTTTTTCAAATGAGAATGGAAGTTGCTGAAGTTTTGTCTAATCTGAAATATATTTTTTTGTAGTTTTCATGTTTATGGAGGGCTAGGGTATTCAAAATATGTTGTTTGAAAAAGGTTAGCCTTCTACCGAGAACAATCCTATTTCAACCCATAAGCGCAGCAATCTGTGACTTAATCTTCAAGCCCTTTTCATATCAAGTTTCATTCCCCTTTTCTTACTGAAATTTATTTTATATTTTCTTTAAATTTTTCTTTGCCTTCTACTCTGCTGCAGAACTCTGATGGGAAGGTAACCAACTCTCTGGTTTTCTTGTTACCTGTGGCTGCCACTGCCACACACCAAGCTTTCTTAACCTTTTCATTCTTTTTTTTCTTTTAATTTTTTGTTGCATGATTCATTTTTTTTTTCTTAATTTTTAGTAAAATAACTCAATGCAATCCTAGCTGCTTGGTTTATGTTCTAGTTTTCAGCGGGCCTTTATATCTTACAATTCATATTGGTCCCTGAGCAGAGAGAAATTTGCTTATTTTGAATTTTATTATAGTCCAAAAATCCTTCCTTCTTGCACTGATGATATCATTGTCCAATGCTGTCACAGTAATATAAATAGTTCTGCCTTCTCCAAAAGATAATGCTGCATTATGTTATCTCTGGCACTGACATGCTTTCATTTTGCAAGATGTCATAATTTTTTTTATTCTTAAGCAAAGATTAGACATTTCTTATAAAGATTTTTCATTTTCTTAGATTTAATTCTTTTCAAATTTTACCTCATTTCCCATTTAACTTTAAACATTTTTCTTTGTTTTAAAGCAAAAAGAAAAAAATGCATAGCATTATCTTTAGATCCACACGAATCTTGTTCAACTACATCTGGCATATGATGAAAATATTTAGAGAAATATTACCTTTTTACTGGAATAAACATATGAAAATTATGCTTTCATTTATTTTAGTATAATAGATATTTTTAAAGACTTTTATATATATTTTATAATTTTAAATTTAGTTTGCAATTTTGTCTCTAAATCTATATCCTTTTCCTTTTTCTAATGTTATGATTAAGAAAGACATTCAACAAATCTACCACCACCACCACCATCAACATCATTATCATCATTATCATTTTTACGTATTTCTTTTCCATTCTGGCATGGGTAGAATGAGATGTTTTTGAGGCAGTTTATCTACAGTCAGATGTGCTTCCTGATATCAACCCATACTTTAATTTCCAGTATGTTATGTACTGATGATCTTCATTGAACCCTAAGCTGTAGGACATTTGTTTCTTAAATGTATGGCATAAACAAATGTCACTGTTTGCTTTAAACAATATCGCACCACACACTCTCACCCTCACACATAACAGGCTTTCTTACAGTTTCCACCTACCAAGTTCTATCACATGACATTGGTCATTCCAAGGCTATAGTAGAAGTAGCTTGCCCAAGGTGCCACGTTGTGGGATTAAACCTTAAACCATATGGTTGCAAAGTGAACTTAACTGCACAGCCATGCCCGCACCTAGTAGTAGTAGTAGTAGTAGTAGTAGTAGTAGTAGCGGCAGTAGTAGTGGTAGTAATAATGTTAGTTTTATATGATGCTCTGTAAATTTAAAGGAAGGGAGATAGAAACTTAAATGTTAATTCCTTTCCACATTGTAAATGAACAGTAATACCTGAGTGTGTGAAATACCAGATCCTATGCTTATCTTATAGAAAGTATTGTGGTATCTTTATTGTGGTGTTTAAAAAAATGTTCTTCCCAACAGTAAGTGCTTTATAATTATTTTTTTTTTTATCATATACAATGAGAAATGCTTTAAGACTTTAGAACCCAATATTTCTATACAAATGTGCCCAGGCTTGCACCATAGACCACTCACTATAAAGAGCTGTTGGCATGCACACACAATGTTGATGCATGTATATTCATTCATAGAGATTCCCCTTGTGGTGTATAAGTCTTGGTTTCACTCACTGTATATTGTAAGTTTATAAGCTGGGTACCATCATAGGGCTCTCAACAATTCCATACAGTTTTTGAAGAAAATTTTGAACATCTAAATATATATTATAGAATAAAATGCTTACCGGTCAAGTTTAAACCATTTTGATGGCAAAATGGGCAATGAATCAGCCAAGTCCATTTCATTGGAGGTGGAGTAGTACATTGATTGATAAGTGGGGAAGGAGATACATTGGAGAAGTGAAGGGCAAAGTGACAAGTAAACCTAAAAATTAGGCAAATAAAATGGAATTGAATAAAGCAGTCATATAGTTGGTGTAGTTAGGGTTATTTTTATGGAAGTGGATGCTAAGGGTCAGCTAGTGTTTATTTGGCTGCTCACTAATCAGAATTGTATTTTATGAGTTTGTGGTACTGTTAATGTAAATAAAGTCTCATTTTACCATTGAAATTGTTTAAACTTGACCATCGGGCATTCTAACCTATAAAATCCACTTTATTTTCCTTGAGTATTCAGCATTTAGCACTAAGTTGAATAATGGTCGTACCAGCAATAACTAGTAACATCTCATTTCTCTATCTTCTCTATCTTCCCTATCTCTCTATCTTCCCTATCTCTCTATCTTCCCTATCTCTCTATCTTCCCTGTCTCTCTATCTCTCTATACATATATTTATATACATAAATAGAACTGTGTAAATATTTAATTTTCGTTTCTTCCTTTTCCTGGTCTTATGAAAATATTTTGGTTTGATTAAGACTGCATGTTGTGTGATACTCTCAAGAATATCTATTCTCTTGTTTTTGGTCTTGCCCTTTCCTTCAATCTTAAATACATGTTTTGGAAGCGATCAGAATTTGTCCAAATTTAATGCAAGTTCTAGTAATGACCATGTTTTAAGATTTATAAATTGTGTAAGAGGTTGATTGAATTATAGAGGTGCTTCACCTTTGTTTTACACAACTTAAAAAAAAAAACACATGGAAATATGAGCATTTTCTTTTGTCTTGTTCTGTTGGTTTAATGTAGAGGAGGTAGCTTTTGCAGGCTGCCTAGGATTGATGAGGTTAATATTGTTACCATTCCACTTGAAAAGCAATGTGAGAAGAAACAGCATGTCTGAGTAATTGGTGTTTGTCTGAGACTTCTGTCAACTGTTTTTTTTTTTTTTTTTTTTTTTTTGGATGTAGTTTAAGATGTCTCTGTGTGTAGTAGCTGCACCATCAATATGTGGGAGCAGTACTCCATTGTTTCACCTGAGCTTTGTAGAATGTTGGTAGGCAGATGAGAAAGACCAGTTTTTGCTGTGGTGCAGCCTAGCATTAAAGTGATCCATGTTCATATTTATAGGTGGTGTGTAATATTTTCTTGATATTTGTGTAAATATTGTCTTTTGCTGTTGAAGGACATAAGATTGTCATAACTTCACTTGAGGATGTTTTTTTTTAAGTCTCTGTTAATGGCTTGAGATGTCTAGGCTGCTTGTGAGCGATGTTGGCATGCAGAATATTAAAGAAGAATGAATGATGGCATGACTGTCATAGAAGTGAGTTGTTAGAGGTCATTGATTTATGGAAGGAAGATTGTGGTGAACAAAACCAAACCTTGCAACATACCAGAGTTTAGTGTGGATCAAAGAGAAGTTTATCATCACATTCCACAATACCTCAAGCTGACACAAAGCCATCAATTTGAATTAACTGTGTTATATGAAAAATGGTGACATGTGAAATAATTCCACTTAACTGGAATTAAATTGGTCACTGTCATTTATTTTATAAACCATGAAATTCATGATTTACCTGTAATCCAGGAAAATTGATAAAAAATGAACTTGGAAAATGGATGTAGAAATATCATTTTATGTCTGTTTTCAATGATGGTCCAAGACTTGACAGATTGAGAGATCTCATCTTGCCTTTATGCTCCATCGTTGACATGGTTTCTTTGGCGGGATGACCTTCCCACCAACCATCTTAGATTGTAGTGGTACCAGCCCTAAAGAAGTTGTTATATGCTCAGCAAGACTGAAGTCCTCTCTACTCTATATTGTCTCAATTTGATGACTAACTACAATGATAGAATGCACCCAGAGAGTACTGGGTGCATTCTATCATGGCACCAATGTTGTCTTGGTATGTTAACTCATCACTTTAAACAGGGAACAGTAGTGAGTGTGTTCCATTGTGGCAGAGGTTGTATCATCTATTGTAGGCTAGAGATCTCTCCACTCCATGTAGTTGTCCATCTCTCGCTATATTTACTTTTGGTGTCACAGTGCTAGTACTGGGGATTAGGTGTTTTGTAGTATGGCAGATCACCAGCCAACTCGATCCTACATCATCATTGAAAACTATTATTGTTTAGCCCCAGATTGACTCTATCAAGCAGAACTATGATCAAAGGCTTGCTTTAACCACCCATTCCTTATTTCAGTAACAATGTGCCCTGTGCAGCATTATCCAACAACTTTAAGATGATAGGTTAGTTTGTGAGAGATTTGGCTTTTATTTTTTTCAGGCCAAGCAATCACATCAGGGTTTCCTCATCTTAAATGAAGATACATTTTTAACTAACGAATATTGATTGTTTTGCAAACTTGATTCAAAGCCTTACCCTATGTAAGCATTATCAAGTGTTCATGTTTCATATTCTTTCTGTAACCTTTAGACTGTGTAGATGTGGTAGTAGAAAAGTCTCTTTCTGTTACCATTTCAATTTTTTGAAGGCTTAGGTTTTCTTTTTAGGCTTTATGTGGTATTGTTACATTGAAATTAATATTTCAATGAAAGTTAATTGAAACCTATTTCTTGTTGCTTTGATGGTGTTATGTAATGTGTTCAGATATTGTCTCGGTCAAGAAATTGTTAAATGTATATATTGATAACATATTAAAAATTACTTGCTTATTTCTGCTCACCTAAGTTGATCTTAAATATCCACTAAGAGGTGAAACGTCTTCAGAAATTGTCTAGCTTGCAGAACATACCAATTTGTCATTGAGATTTGTCATCTGTTGTCCTGTATTAATATAAATGTTATTCATTTCAGTTGGATTGACATCTTGAATTTTAATTCAAAGGAAAAGAAAATCTAATACTTAATAGTGAGAAGATATTCACAGCAAAAATAAATTACTAAATTCTTATTTTCTTTGAATTAAAATTCAGTATTTTATTTTTGCAGTTAATATCTTCTCACTGTTAAGTAATAGGTTATATTACAATTGTTTTCTTAATTTGTGAAATAACTTTCCCACTGAACTATCATTGATACAAACAAATATTATTTTAAAAAACAACAATCTTCCCCCTGTCCATCACACATTATTAACGTCTGTATCATTGGTAATCTGTTGTTCCTCTCCAGATAAAAGTTGTACTAATGATAAAAATGTGCAGCAAATATACATTTTCTTCTCAATTCGAGATAGTTAATATTTTTCATTGTTTGAAATTGCAAACTATATGAAATATATTTAAATATTTTTCGTTCTGTAAGTTTTAGAAAATCTGTTTTTTAATTTCATAATTTTCATTATATTATAGAGAAAACTACTAAGAAAATTTAGTCGGTATTTATTTCTTCAGTTTAAATGCATTTTAAATTTTAATATTGAAACCTAGTGTATGTGAAGGCTTCTACATAACCCGGACACATTCTCCCAACTTGTAGAAAACTTATAATGAAACAATTGTTTGGAAAGGGAGATATATTTTAATTATGTCTCATATAAAATAATACAACTGGCCTTCCGCAAAATACATATAGTTAGCACCCCAAACGTAAAATTGGGATTATACTAAGGTATATCCTAATGTTTGTTGAGTGAGATGGAAGCCAGTCAGAGTATAGCTTAAAGCTTTCTCTGTTAATGTATTATATATATATATATATATATATATATATATATATATATATATATATATATATAAAATTTACCTTCCTTCAGTTTTACTACTAAAAACATAGTTTCATTTGTGACTTTCACTATTGAACATTAAAACAAATGTCACTAATTATTATCTGTTCAGTTCTTGGTGTTAATATATTTTTTTAAAATTTGGTTTTCAGATGAATTCCTTTGAACAGCTGTGCATTAACTACACCAACGAAAAGTTGCAGCAGCTCTTCAACCACACCATGTTCATCCTGGAGCAAGAGGAGTATCAGAGGGAGGGCATAGAGTGGAAGTTCATTGACTTTGGCCTTGACCTACAACCTACTATTGACCTCATTGAGAAAGTAAGCAAACAATTTGTTTCATCATCATCAATCTTTAACAGCCATTTTAGCATTTACATTACTCTGTATATATACTATTGTATTTTTGTATAAAGGCTTTACCTTACATAATTATCTCGAATAATATCGAATCTACAAGATTTTAATATTTATTTTGAGAACAATATATTAACATTAGTATGAGCAGCCAATTATGACCAGTTTGAACAAAGAAAAGTGAGAGAATTCTGGCCGGATACAGCTAAAGGGCTCACGTCAATTTTCCATGCTAGCATGGGTTGAGAGTTGTCCTGTCGTGAGAAATGCCAGATCAGGTGTTTATATTAATTACTGCAAACACTATAATATTGTAATAGATTGACCAAAACCACAGTTCCACATTTCTTTAAATATAACAGGAGACATTTTATTTCAATTCAGAGCTTATTACAATGGATATTCTTATTAAAAAAATAAAATAAATTGTTTAAAATAGTTTTATAGATTTAATGTCCTGGACTAAAGGAATTTCTTAATTATAGAATATTTATTACATAAAATGTGCGGGTACTAGATTTTTTTTTTATTTGGATGAAAATTTGTAAAAGCAGCAGTGAAATAGACCTTTTCCAATTCCAGGAAGATACCATAGAAGTAGTTGATAGTTTCTGCTACTTAAGTGACTTAATTAGCAGTGGAGTATGTTGCTCTGAAACTGTAATAAGAATAAAAACAGGCTGGAAAACGTTCAGGGAGCTATTAGCTTTGTTGACAACAAAGGGGATTTTCTCTCTGTGTGTGAAGAGTAGATTGAAGGATGCCTTCATGAGAAGTGTGATGTTGGATGAAAGTGTGACATGGGTAGAAAATAGAGATGATATAGGGAGGCTGAAGAGTAATGAAATGGACATGCTCTGTTGGATGTGTAATCTTAGTGTGCATCAATGACAGGGCATGGATGAACTGAAAGAAAAGCAGGGTGTAAGAGGAACCAGATGTAGTTTGCTGGGATGGACATGTGATGTATATGGATGATGAACACTGAGTGACGAAGTGCCAGAAGATGCTAATGGAAGGGAACTATAGTAGAGGAAGACTGGAAAAAACATGAGCAGAGGTCATCTCAAAATGCTGAATTGGTCAGAAGTGATGTCAAAGAAATATTGCAAGTGGTTTGAGATTGTTGGAAAGGACTCGAGCAACACATGCAAACATGGAAAAACAGGTGTAAAATAATGATAATGTCAAAAAATCATGACAATGTTATTAATTATAGAGAATGGGACAGCTGTTCAAAATGACAAAATTTCTTACCTAAACATCGAATTTTGTATTTAATAGCAATATATTATAGATTAATTTATAAAAGTGGTAGTGCATACCACCCACTGAAAATGGTGTCTCACAATGACACACAGATACTTGAGCCATCAAAAATGACAGCTATTTTACTCTAGCATTTTTAATGCTTCACTGAACATTTAATAATAATGAATTTATTTAAAATAGTGATAGTATATTTTATAAAGATATTACAATATTATTTAGAAAACTGAAAGATTTTTTTTTTTCTATTTTATGAACCTGTCAATTCCAAAGTAAATTGTAAAACTGAAGTGGAAACAATGAACTTTAATTAATTTCTGTATGTACTTTGCTACGTACCTTAGTTTGTGTATATATGGGTTGCTCAGAATTTAGTAAAAGATGCATAAGTTATGGAAAAATAACTTTTTCTTTTTTAATAAAAAAAATTGGCATAAATAATCTTGACTCTTCTTGATGCATCTGCTCATTGAATCTGCAGTTAGCATCGATGACTGCTTCAATACGAAATCTGAAACTTTGACATGCCAGATCATGCCAGATTATCTATTTTGGATAATGTGCTAGTTATGGCAGACTTAAGAAAGTGTTATGAGGGCATTGATTGATTCCCTCTCAACTATGCCCCATACATAGTAGTCTAATGGATTCAGGTGTGGAGAGCTAGGAGGGCATATGTTTGGGGTGACGTGGTCGTGATGATTGTAACTCATCCATTCTTGAGTCATTATGGCCTTATGAGACAACGCAGTCTTGTTGGTAGGTATATGGTCTTGCTTTGCTCTTGCTCTCTATCCAAGGCTCCACAACCCTCCTCAACACCTCATCATAGTCAGCAGCATTGACCATTAAGCTCTGAGGAAAGAAGTGAGGAGGCATGACATCTCTCTTGTTGCTCACAACTCCCAGAACCATCAGAGTTACTGGAAAGTTTGTGTACATAACCATTGAAATGTATTTTAAGCATCTCTCATTTTTTCAGTTGACCATTTGATCCTGATCAAAGTTTTTTTCATCAGAAAAACGAAACCATTCTAGGTTCTTTCAACTTACTTAACAAGCACTTTACATAGATTAGATGGTTATCTTTTGTCATTGCAGACAATTGGTCTCTCCACATCACATATGACTTGTATTGATGGTCTTCATGCACAATTCTTCTGATTGTGTGCCTTGAAACCTTGAGCTCCTTAGAAATGGCACTAGAGGTTCTTATCAGTAATTCTCTACTTTTCATACAAATTTGGATGTTCTGATGGTATTAGGACCTTTAAGTGTTTTACATTTGGCCATTGCTGTAGAGTCTCCATCAACAGCTTTCAGCTCTTTGCGAATTTTGACAACAAAAAACCGTGCAACTTTCAGGAAGCAAGCAATATCTAAATCACTATGCTCTGCCTTTAAGGCAATGATTACAGTATGCCTTTTCATTTGTTGAGTTAGCTTGATGTCTCATTTATCTGGAAAAAAAAAATGATAATCAGAACAAGTTAGAAAAAAATTAGAGCTAATAAAAGACATGTCCTGAAATAACTGTGAAACTCTGTACACTGCTATGTACTTTAGTTTGTGTGTGTGTATATATATAGAGAGATGATATAAAAATGGTAAAAATTTCTGTTTATTAAATGCAAATACTTAATTCTTTTTTTTATCAGAGTCTCTTTTTTCAGAGTTTAGTGAAATGTTATCCTTATTATTTGCTCTACTTGTTTGTTTTATACTTTTAGCCAATGGGTATTCTTGCCTTGCTTGATGAAGAATGTTGGTTCCCTAAAGCTACCAATAAAACCTATGTTGACAAACTTCTTGGGCACCATGTAACTCATTCAAAATTTGAGAAACCAGACTTCCGCGCTGACGCTGATTTCAGTCTCATGCATTATGCTGGCAAAGTAAGTGTTTTTTTTTTATGTCTGTGTGTTTGTTTATAGATTTCGAGGGAGTGTTGTACTTTGGGCTTGTCCCAGATGGTCGTTGACCTTTATGCTCAACAATTGCAGTGAGTATATGATTCTTTGAAAGCCTGCTGCCCGATATTGGTCAATTGAAAACGTGCACTCCTACAGCACGAAAACGCCCTAGCATTCACTGGCAATGTGCATACTTGAGGGGCTGAAAGTGTTGCTTGACCCTGCCTAAAGTCAAGACCTTGCACCATCAGATTACCACCTTTTCTGAGCCATAGCTCATTTCCTGTGTTGACAGAGGGTCAACAATGTGGATGAGGTTGAAAACAGGTGTAGGGAGTTTTCTTGTCTCTAAACCAGGCAAATGGTATAATTGTGGAATTGAGCTTCTGGCACAGACAAAATATGATGGGATATATTTTAATGAATAAATACTTTTTTCTTTGTAACTTTTTGAACTAATAAAGCTTTAAATACAAAAAAGCTTTTGACTCAACCTGGTATATATATATGTATATATATCAACAATATAAGAATTTATATATTTTCTCATTAGTAAATACTTTATGCTAAGGTATTGAATACTCAGTTAAATTTGTTTATAGACCTAGTATGGGATTAACCAAGTGTATCAGAATCTCCAATCTACTAATTGGTATTAAATTGCCACTGATATTATAAATATTGAATAAAGTTCAACAAAGTTAATGATTTGGCACTAGCATTGTAAAGTATCAAATAACTCGTTCATTATATTCTTTATTTTGGTTTTGTACTGCCGAGCCATCATCTAGTTTTCAATTAAGCCTGTTAGTTTTTATTGATTTTTGCAGATCCCAATGTTTGAGGATCAATGTAATTTTTATATATTTTTGTACTAAAGTTTATCATTTGTTTTTTCATACCAGGTGGACTATTCAGCACAGCAGTGGCTAATGAAAAATATGGATCCATTAAATGAAAATGTAGTTGCTTTGTTACAGGGATCATCAGACCCTTTTATTCAGTTAATTTGGAAAGATGGTGAGTTAAATCCTTTGAATTGTATTTTGAATATCCTTCCTTGACACTTCTCAGTGCCTTCCTGAACCGATTTTTACTTCCTTTTTGCAGCTGAAATTGTTGGCTTGGGAGCTGCTGCTGCTGCAGAAACTACATTTGGCTCCCGAACCCGCAAAGGAATGTTCCGTACCGTTAGCCAACTTTACAAAGAACAATTGGCCAAATTGATGGCAACATTAAGAAACACCAATCCCAACTTTGTACGATGTATAATTCCCAACCATGACAAACGAGTAGGTTGTCTTTCTTTTTTTTTTTTTTTAAAGTTTGAAATATTTGTTCTAAAACAGAAACATTGTAATGACATCTTTGCATATTTTAGCCTGGAAAAATTGACGCCCTTCTGGTATTAGACCAACTTCGTTGCAATGGTGTCCTTGAAGGAATTCGTATCTGCAGACAAGGTTTCCCCAACAGAATTTTGTTTCAAGAATTTCGACAGAGATATGAGATTCTCACACCAATGGCTATTCCAAAAGGTTTCATGGATGGCAAAAAAGCAGTTGGCAAGATGGTAAGTAATTTTTCATACATTTTCCTAAGCACTTCATATTGACAAAGAAGTAATTCTGTTTGTTGAGATGTTTTAGGACACTTTAAAAACTAGATTCATTTGAATATAATTTTAGGCATACAGAATTTGTGTATGCATTTAAAATAACATTAACATGTTTCAAGTGCGACGATTTTTCAGTTTTGATTTGCAATTATAACTATTTTAATTATTTTTTGAAGTTCTTATTGTTTAGCCCAAGGTCAGTCTTGTAGTAGCTAAGTAGTCTGAATGACTTGGTGCAATCCATAAATCCAGTATTCCAGATATGTATATATGGACCGCTAATTCCTAATAGAGTTGTAGGTGTGTGTCTTGGGCACTTTAATCCTGGTGAAACCTATCCCTCTCCAGATTTGAACACAGCTGATTTCTTCCAGCGAAGATGGGGGGGGGGGGGGAAGAATTGAGAAAGTGATATAGAAAAAAATCAACCCCAGTACTGGACTGATATTTTTTATCGATCTCGCAAGGATGAAAACAAAGTTAACCTCAGTGGGATTTGAACTCAGAGCTGGAACTAATATTACAAAGCTTTCTATTCGACGTTTTAATGATCTTTCTAATTTGCTAATTTGTTTGAGATATACTATGCTCTATTTAGTGAAGTATCATACTGCTTTGTTGTGCATTGGTTTTATTATTTGCTGCAGTGTAGCAGTTTAGGCATGTTATTGTTTTCTCACTGTCCAGCCAAGTTTTGTATGGTAGTAAGTTCTTGACAAGTGACAGAAGTGATGTGGACCTGGTCGGTCAGAGTTCCATTGAGAGGAAAATTATTTTTGGCTCACTACATGCCTGTACTTAACTAAATATTATTCATGCTAGCAGGGAACACATTTGATAACAAAATCCGTTACATTTTTCAGTGTCATTATTTTGAATTTTGGAAGTATCGGTAGAGAGTTGGACACCATGCTTTGCAGCATAGAGTTACAGTCCTTTATCGTCTGAGTTCAAATCCCACCGAGGTAAACTTTGCCTTTCATCCTTATGGGGTCGATAAAATAAAGTACCAGTAATGCACTGGGTAATTACTGGCCTTGTGCCAAAAGTAGAAACAATTATTTTGAATTGCTAATCAGTGAATACATTTTCATACAAAATCTATATCTCAAGATATTTCAAGGTTTGTTAGACTATTCTTTCACTGAGGTGCTCTAATAAGATCAAAACATGCCGAGTTGTCACTACAAAAGACCAGACGCATCTCCATTTAAATTTTAATCCATTTGAATTTCGGAGTTCTCTCCCTTACCTTGTCATTAACGCTAATTTTTTTCTTATTATTACTGTAGTTTTGATGAATAAAAAAAAATGATTTGGCTCGCTACATTGTTAGCTTGCAGCAGATTGCATATGAACTGTAGCCTACTTGTTTTTGAGTTTTAACGAATTTAAAAAACATTACTTTAAAATTTGCTTTTTTATATTTATAAACAAGTAAAGCAGCACTAAGAATAGAAATATTATACTTCCAGTTTTTTGTTTTTTTTTAATTTATTTTTTTTTTATCTATGAAATAAAACAATTTTATGTATATTTGAAATGAATAAAAACAATATCTTTGATATTCACAAGAATTCTAAATTTCCATTTGCTTCCATTTCTAGATTGAGTCCCTGGAACTCGATCCCAATTTATATCGTATTGGACAAAGCAAGATTTTTTTCCGTGCTGGTGTATTGGCACATTTGGAAGAGGAGCGAGACCTTAAACTAACTGATATTATAGTTCAATTTCAAGCCAGTGTAAGAGGGATGCTCGCCCGAAGGTGAGTTTAGTAACACTTTCACAAGTAATTAATTTATGCAATAAATGTAAAAATTACTTGAGGTGCAGAATAAAAGATTTATAATGAAAAATCTTATCTTTTATTGCCAGAAACTACCACAAACGCTTACAGCAGCTCAGTGCTATCCGTGTTATTCAAAGAAACTGCTCAGCCTACTTAAAACTCAGAAATTGGCAATGGTGGCGCCTTTTCACTAAAGTAAGTGATTCTTTTTTTATTTGTAAATATTTAACGCTTTTGTAAACATCTTTCTAAAGAGAATAACTTTGAGAAGTTTTGGCTAGCATTGGGCCAGGCCATGTCTTATTTAATAGATTGTCTTTGTGTTTTAATTTTCAGAAGTCATAAAGAATTATGAGATGTTTCATGAAATAACTAACTTTCAATGAGAGACAAATATTTAAATAGTGAAATAAAATATTATTTGTCATGTATGTAATAGTGAGATTCCACTTCAAGATTTGAATTTAAATTTGAATACTTTAATAGACAGGTTAAAATTTTGTGTATAGTAAACAAAATATTTTATTTTATTTTTAGGTAAAGCCATTGCTTTCAGTCACAAACCAAGAAGAAAAATTAAATGCCAAAGAGGAGGAACTGAAAAAAATCAAAGAGAACTATGAAAGAACAAAATTTGATTATGAAGATTTAGAACGCAAGTTTAGCGGTTTGATTGAAGAAAAAAGCATTCTTACTGAACAACTTCAAGCCGAGACTGAATTGTGTACAGAAGCAGAAGAGGTGAGTTATTTATCAGTTTTGTGAAAAATAGTTTTTGTTACAGTATCATACATGCCCCCCCCCCCCCCCCCCCCCCAAAAAAAAAAACATGTAATCATTGTTTACATTCCAATATCAAACATTAAAAAAAATATATGTAGTACAATGAACAAGTTGCTAATAGTACATTCATTTATATTAGCAATGTTTGGCATATTTAGTTATCAATTCTATATATTTGTTTCTAAAAAAAGTTATCAGTCTATCTGGGAAAGTTGCTATAAAGTTGTGGCTTCTTCTACCATCAAGAAATTGATCTGAGTATCGGCTTAGAAATGTTTAACATTACCCATACATAGTATAATCAAAAGGTAACACAAGCATTAATCTATGTATGTATATAATCATCATTGTTTTACATCTGTTTTTCCATGTTGGCATGGGTTGGATGGGTCATTACAGACCAAGTCAGTACTTAATAAGAGCTACTGTCATCTTTGACCAGCTGAGGGACCATACCTGACATCTGTTCCCGTTTTCACATGGGTTTTACAACTGCATGCCAACCACTTTACAGGGTGTACTAGCATCAACACTAGTGAAGTTGTCATGTCCTTGATGTGACTAGTCCTGTAACACCAACCAGTGTGTACTGGGTGCATTCTATAAAAATAGACGGTAGCCACGGAGTAGGCAGACCCAGAAAAACCTGGAACGACTTGATAAATTCTGACCTCACACACTTAAACCTCTCCAAGACAATGTCACTGGACCGAGATCTTTGGCGTTACACAGTAATACAGAAGACCTGCCTTACCTAAGTACAAAGCGAAACCTACAGCCAGTAGGCACCTCTAACAAAAATACACCCCTGTCCCACTACCCTCACCCCATCCACACCACCCCCTTCAATGTGAAGTTATGTTGGTACCACAACATCCAGTCCGAAACAAATGAGGTCGTGTAGGTGTCACGACAAAAAAAACACACTCCACGCTGTAATGTGGCCGTGTAGGTAACACGGTCAAAACCTCCCAGTCCACACTGTAAACGTGGTTGGTGTTAGGAAGGGCATCCAGCTGTAGAAAACCCGCCAGACAGTCCTATACGAGCCAGACAACCAATCTTGCCTCAAGTTGGAAAACTCCTGTCCAAACCCATGTAAGCATGGAAGATGGACGTTAAACAATGATGATGATATATATACATATATAAAGAAAAAAAGATGAAATCGAAAATGCAACTGGAGTCTTATTTTAAAAAAAATATATATATTTATTTGTTTCCTTTACCGGTTTCGCAGTTCTGCTTTTCAAAAGTAGAGTTGAGATGGAGGGTTTGTGGTTTTTCTCACATCTGTATATATATATATATATATATATATATATATATATATATATATATAAAAAGTGATGATGATGATGATACATATATAAATATATGCCCCCCCCCCCCCAAAAAAATGTATAGACACTCCAACAGCATTCTAATGAATATTGCCTGTACAGTATGTATACATTTTTGGGACACCCTGTAATAACACACGCACGCGCGCGATGTCCCATAAAAATGTACTCGCTTCTATTCTATAGATTGTGTGTATGTGATCATACCTGCAAAAGGAGCATAAAGGATAGACATAGGAATGGATGACAGCGAGTGGAAGATGTTATTCAAGAGCCATGGCAGAGAATGATAGTGCCATGGTTTGTGCATCTCTAGTTTATACTGGATACATATTATGGAGTTTCTACTCACTCCTTTTCTATATTATGAACATGTACCATTTACCTGATGGTAGCAAGGTTCTATCCTTTATCCTACTTTCTAAAACTTTAGTCTTTAAGTTTATTTTGTGGCCTTTTGTAGTTTTTACTTCCATGTCTGGTATTTTGTCTTTATGATTATATCCACTTGTGTGTGTGGTAGGGTGTTCTTCACTGTACCTCTGATATCATCTTATGTATCTCCAAGTCAGGCATGAAATAAATTTCTATTGCTTTAGGATTCTAGCCAACGCTTGTGACATCTGTTTTTATATAGCTTTCTACTAAAATAAAAACAAAACAATATAGTCTTAAGAATTTACTTCATTACATAGCAGGAATCTACTCTACTACAACCAGCTAATCTATATATATATATATATATTTTTTTTTCATTTATTCTTTCTTTTTACTTATGATTTTTGCCTTGAATATTTTATCTTCTAGACACGCTTGATGCTCACAAATAGAAAGATGGAACTAGAAGACATTCTAAATGACACAGAAACCCGTCTTGAAGAAGAAATGAAGAACTCGGAGTCCTTACTGGAAGAGAAAAGCAAACTGAGATTGTTAATAGAAGATCTAGAAGAACAGTAAGTTCTTTGAATTTCTCTTTTCTAAATTGTCTTTAACTCTTAAATGCTTCTAGTATCTTTGCTAATAGAGAACTTGTTGTAAAAATGTTCCCTATTTGAGTGATGACTTCAAATTTTGATGTGATACAGTCAGGATTGTTTAATGTTTTAAAAATATCTTATGTGGTTTTATGATTTGTTAATTCAAATGTTTATAGTATCTTTACAAGTGGACAGATTGTTGGAAATTTTTCAGTATTAGAGTAAAGACTTTAATTTTGAATTCATAGTACCATAGTACTAATGTGGTTTCATGTGGTGCTTCATGTTAAGAGTTCATATATATGATTCAATAGAAGTAAATTGTAAATCAGTCTTGTTATTCTTTACAAGAATTTTGAGAACATAGCATACTTTAGCAATAGAAATTTCTAGAAAGAGCATGCTTGTTTTTTTTTTCTAATATATTCCTATAACAGGACTATTCTTATTTTATACCTATAGATATTAATTACTTTGGTAGATTAGTAACAATTTTCTATATTGCCACATATAATACCTTATCTTCAGTAATAGAAATTCTGTATGAGTGTTAATAAATTCTATACTTTTGAAAAGTAAACAACTGGAGTACTTAGATTCACTCTTTTATGCTCCAAATTCAAATCCTACATAGCTTAGATTTTACTTTAGGGTCGATATAAGAAATATTTATAATATTCTTACATTAATCCAATCCCCACTTTACTTGCCAATGTAAAAAAAAAAAAAAAAAAAAAAAAATCAATTTTGCTAAAGGTAGCAATTCACTAATGTTTATTTTACATGCAGTTTTTCTCTTTTATTTAATTTGAAATATAAAATTATATTTGTATATTCCTTCCTTGTTTGACCTCTCTTCCAGTATTTTCTTTCTGAAGAGAAAATATACTTTTGAAATTTGTTATTACTTATCAAAAACAAAACTTTCTTCCAATCTATAAACCTTCTTTTCAACTTTGAGCCCTTTCTTCTAATTTTCTTTCTGCTTTCACTACACACTTTCCTTCCATACTCTCACCACACTTTCCTTCCATACTCTCACCACACTTTCCTTCCATACTCTCAACACACTTTCCTTCCATACTCTCAACACACTTTCCTTCCATACTCTCAACACACTTTCCTTCCATACTCTCAACACACTTTCCTTCCATACTCTCAACACACTTTCCTTCCATACTCTCAACACACTTTCCTTCCATACTCTCAACACACTTTCCTTCCATACTCTCAACACACTTTCCTTCCATACTCTCAACACACTTTCCTTCCATACTCTCACCACGCTTTCCTTCCATACTCTCACCACGCTTTCCTTCCATACTCTCACCACGCTTTCCTTCCATACTCTCACCACGCTTTCCTTCCATACTCTCACCACGCTTTCCTTCCATACTCTCACCACGCTTTCCTTCCATACTCTCAACACGCTTTCCTTCCATACTCTCAACACGCTTTCCTTCCATACTCTCAACACGCTTTCCTTCCATACTCTCAACACGCTTTCCTTCCATACTCTCACCACGCTTTCCTTCCATACTCTCAACACGCTTTCCTTCCATACTCTCAACACGCTTTCCTTCCATACTCTCAACACGCTTTCCTTCCATACTCTCAACACGCTTTCCTTCCATACTCTCAACACGCTTTCCTTCCATACTCTCAACACGCTTTCCTTCCATACTCTCAACACGCTTTCCTTCCATACTCTCAACACACTTTCCTTCCATACTCTCAACACACTTTCCTTTATTCTCATTTCTTTTGCTCGCTCTTATCTCTCTAGATGTTTCTCCTTAACTTTCATTTTTCTTTTTCACATACAGTTGTTTTTATTCACTCTTAGTTTCTCTATACATTCTTTCTCTCTCTTTCTTTCTCATTCTCTTTCTCACTCTTAATCATTCTCTTTTATTCCACTCTTTCTCTGTCCTTTCTCGCCCCCTCCCCCTCTTGCTCCCCTCCCTTTCTCTAGCCCCCCCCTCTCTCTTGCCCTCCTCTCTCTCTCTCTTGCCCTCCTCTCTTTCTCTCTCTTGCCCTCCTCTCTTTCTCTCTCTTGCCCTCCTCTCTTTCTCTCTCTTGCCCTCCTCTCTTTCTCTCTCTTGCCCTCTTCTCTTTCTTGCCCTCCTCTCTCGCCCTCCTCTCTCGCCCCTCTTTTCTCCCGTACCCCCTCTCTTGCACTCCTCTCTTTCTTGCATGCTCTGTCTCTGTGTCTCTCTTGCTCTCTCTCTCTTCCCCCCCTCTCTTGTCCCTCTCTCTCTTGTCCCTCTCTCTCTTGTCCCTCTCTCTCTTGTCCCTCTCTCTGTCCCTCTCTCTCTCTTGTCCCTCTCTCTGTCCCTCTCTCTCTCCCTCTACCCCCCCTCTCTCTCTCTCTTTCCCTCTACCCCCTACCACCCCCTTCTCTCTCTCTCTCTCTCTCTCTCTCTCTCTCTCTCTCTCTCTCTCTCTCTCTCTCTCTTATTTATATATATATATATATATATATATATATATATATATATACTCTTCTACACATAATCACAGAAGCATACTCTAGCCATATTCAACCAGCTTGCAGTCACTTCTTTTTACCAGGCACTTGCTTTAATAAAATCAATATTAGTGCTGTAACTGGTGGTACTGCTTGTTCTTGGCAGATTATGGTTCTTGCTACTCAACCATTTCTTAGTTTTAATATCAGACAGATTTATCTCTGCAGTCAGTTTTAGATTTTTAAACAATTGACTTTCAGAAATCTCCCATTTATGCCAAAATGAGACACAGTTAGTTATCAATTTCTCAGTTTTTTACTGCAGTGCTGTACATTGTTATTTACCAAAATGTCAGCACCTAGCCAAAATCTTTTGAAGGTGAAAAGTAGTGTTTCTTCACCTTTACCCTTAACCAGTTAAATCAATTTTAGTTGAGGATTTTGATCTATTGTCTAACTCTTTAATTTCATTTTTTAATTTAAAAGATTGTTGGAAAATATTTTTTTCTCAGAATCATAAATTTTCTTTGGACATACTCAAATACATTATTATATATTTGTAGCTGCTGGTAACTTCTTGCTGAATTTAGTTCTTGACTTAGTTGAAACGGTTTTGCATTCATTCCTAATACTTTTGGGAAATACATGGCTGTTACATGCTTATGTAACAAATTATTACTATTAGTAACAATATCATCTTCATAATTTGCTAATTTAGATTAATTTCTACTCAATTGTATATTTAAAGTAGATTACATGAGAAACCAGTGGTTTTAGTTTAAAATGTGTTTCTAATGAAAAATAGTGCCTGTGTTTCAATTAATTTTGAAAATAATCAAACATTGGAAGAATAACAAAAAGTTATTAGATAATATTATGATGGAAGGTTTTAATGAGTATTACAATTTTAAAACAGGCAAGTTTTTGTTTTTTTTTCACAGAAACGGGGGTGGTTTCAAGTGGTTTGGTATCAAATGGGTTGAATAAGAGTCTGATTAATTTGAAACTATAAGATAATGCTTTTTGATACAGCATTATTTGTGAATTTCTGTACCATTATTCTGAACTTGATCTTTGGTGCATTTTCCTCTTGCTAATGGACATGGTAAATGACAATTTGTTTTGTGATTTACAATTTCAATGTTTACTTCATCTTTTTATTTATTACTTTCCATCTTTTAGACTTGAAGAAGAAGAACAATCTAGACAAAAGCTTCAGATGGAAAAAATGGCAGTTGATCAAAAAGTGAAAAAACTTGAAGATGAAATGACAATGACCTCAGATTCAACAAATAAGGTAGTTATCCATAGACTTGTTTTACTAATGAGTCATTGGTTTGTTTTTCTTGGAATTGGTGAATAGTCAGAGGTGTACTTTAAGGTAATCCCTTCACACTATTTATTTATCATCATACTTGATGATGCATTGATGATTTTGATGGCTTTACCCTTCAAAAACATAGAAGCATGAGACATCTGTCACAACACATAGCAGATATGGAATTCACTGATGACATTGTCTTATGTACAGATCTAATGAGTAAGGCTGAGGATCTCTTACACAAGCTAGAAGTTTCTACTTAAGCAGTGGAACTCTTCCTAAATGTCAATTAAACCCAATACATGACCTTCAACTCAGATCAAGCAACAAACATCTACTCAAGCAATACTGTTCCTGAAAAAGTAAACAATTTCAAATACTTTGGCACATATGCCAACTTGTCGGATGATATAAACAGGATAGCACAAGTATGGTCCACTATGAACTTATTAGATAAAGTGTAGATGTCTAGCATAACCACAAAAACAAAAGTTATATTATTCAAAGCTACAGTGGAATCAATCTTACTGTATTTCTGTGAATCATGGTGGCAATGCCTATTACCAAAGCTTTAGATGGTTGCTGTACACGAATGTTAAGAAGCATAAAAATACATCAAACATCTTGACCATGTGTTACAAATAAAATTCTCTGTCAACCTCCTGCCCATTAGCCATACCATCCTAAGCTTGCAAATATTTTGTTAAAATTTGTCCACTATTTTATATTTGCTATTAGCTGGAAGAACTGTGTCTTAGTTCATTTATACATGTTGCTTCACTTTTCTACACAAGATATATTGTCAGCTGGTGCTGTGGAAACCAAGCAGATATACTCGTATAACACTATATCTTCTCCTATATTACTAGTCTAGTCTTTACAAATGCATTCTTGACTACCAGTAGGAACATGTGATTGTTGTAGTAATAGCGTCTATAACTATTAGTTATTTATAACTTCCAAAAGTTTTATTCAGTGATTCAAGTCTGCTGTGATATGTGTTCACACAATGCATGCATCCCATGTGAAATATTACATTTAAAACATTACACACATGCATATGACAAATTTAACATTTCTCAACAAGTGCCACCTTCTGTAGCTGCTACTCTATAGAAAGATGTTCCTAGTAGAGAAAATTATCAGATTTATTTAACCCTTTTGTTACGCTATTTCTAACAAAAAATATTGCTTATGATTTTCAAGTAATTTGGAAAAATAATCAAGAATTTGGCAAGACTTGATAATTAATATAACTTCCTAGTATTAAGCTGGTGTTTGGAACATAACTTACAAAGATTCATACATTAAATTATGATGGAATGTTTTAAAATAAACTGTACTGTATTGTAAAACCAAGGGTTGTTTTAGGTGGTTTGGTATCAAAAGGGTTAACCTAGTTTCCTTCTTAAATTAAGATCTTTCAGCAGTGACAGATATAATAATAATAATAATAATAATGAAATTATTGTGTACAGTGCTCAGGTGCACTACAACTCATCAAAGGTGCATGTATAGTACATAGAATAATGTACAAATGTCAGGAAAATAAACAGTGTATGAGTCATGATATAATAACAATAACGAAATATTGTGCGCAGTGCCCAGGTGCACCACAACTCATCAAAAAAGTGCATGTACAGTACATAGGGCAATGCACAAACATCAGTAAAATGAACAGTGCACGAGTCATGATACACACATGTGTGCATGTGTATGGAAGGGGTACATCAGGTGTAGTTTTGTAGTTTGTATGTAAATGTTAAAGATTTGTTAAACATCAATATTTTATAAATTAAAATTATGAAGACTGTGTAAATGTGGTTGGTGTTAGGACCCACACTGTAAATGTGGTTGGTGTTAGGAAGGGCATCCAACTGTAGAAAACCCGCCAGACAGTCCTATGCGAGCAAGACAACCACTCTTGCCTCAAGTGGGAAAACCCCCGTCCAAACCCATGCAAGCGTGGAACATGGACGCTAAACCTGATGATGATGATGATGATGATGAGTTCAAGAAAAAAATATGATTGAAGGTTGTACATGGGTCAAAATGACTATTATGATTGATATCTAGAGCTGACCTAAAAAGAGGATTGGCTGATGTAGTGGGTGTAGCTGGCTGATTTCCACAGCTTTTGCCATCTTGTTTGCTTAGCCAGAGGTTTAAGAATTTGACCATCTACATTCCTCTTTCTAATTTTTCATTATTTAATTTTCTCCCATCTCTCTTTCTGTTTACTATTTTAATCTTTTTTTAAAATACTTTCATCTTTGTATACTTATGTTCAATAATAAATTTCTGTGATACAGTAAAAAATATATATAGGGAGAGTAATGTATTATTTCTCTCTTGTATTATTTTATAAATTTTGCTTTTTTTTAATTGAATTTATAGCTAGGCAAAGAGAAGAAATATTTGGAAGAAAGACTACATGACTTGACTTCAAAATTGGTAGGCGAAGAAGATAAATTCAAACAACTTGGTAAACAAAAGATACGGGCTGAATCTGCAATGACTGATATGGAGAGCCAGTTACAGAAAGAAGTACAGGTAATTTTGTCATTCTTATAATTGTTCTTCACCTCTAGTACATGTATTTGTGCATGTGGAAGGCAATACTGCACAGACTCTTATACAAGATACTATTCTGAAAACCATAAAAATGTGTATGTAAGTATACACAAACCAATCTTGATTTTATCTTAGAGCACAATCTTTTCTTAGCTGATCTAGAGTATATATTATGCAAAGGTATGGCTGCTTGATTAATATAGCCCTGTATCAGCCATATTCTTCTTAAGTATATTTGTTCTAATGAGTTTCTCCATTAACTTCAGTGTCGGCAAGAACTAGAAAAATTGAAACGCAAGCTAGAAGCTGATTTAGCTGATCACCGTGAACAATTGAATGAAAAGCGTACTCAGGTGGAAGAAGTTCAGTCACAACTGTCTCGAAGGGAAGAAGAACTTCAAGCAGCACTACAAAAGTAGGATCAATTATCTTTTTCAATATTCTTTTACTGGTTTCAGTCAAAGCATATTTCAGACTGATATTTTATCAAATTCTGTTTGTCTAACTACTATGTTATGGGGCATAAAGAGACAGTAGAAACAGCAGTTTTTAGACCAGCACAAATATAAAAACAGAAACCTTTTGTATTACCAACCACTTTACAGTGTATTGGGTGTGTTTTATTGTCGCCAACACTTAATGCAACAAAAGAGTCCATTCAACCTATGTTTGGAAAGTTTTCTACATCTGAATAGTTTTCCAATCACAAACCACTCTACAGGGTGCACCAGGTGCATTTTATTATTCCACCAGCACCAGAGAGGTTGTCAACCTTTTGTTTAACATGTTGATTGCATTTTATGTTACCAACACTTTTTTAAGTTTTATTCCTTTTTTGTTTTAAACAATACAAGTAAAATAAATCTTGAAGGAATTTATTTACATTTGTTACCTTTGGCATTTATTTTCAACATTGTTTCCAGAATCCTTTAATATACAAGACATAATACACACACACACACGTACACACACACACACACACACACACACACACACACACACACACACACACACACACAGACACACACACAGACACACACACACACAGACACATATATATATATATATATATATATATATAATACGTGTGTGTGTGTTGGATTGTCTCTGCACCAACTACTATGGTTTCATATTACTTAGTAATTTATTCTGAGGGTATATTTCAGATAATGCTGTGCATTTAAAATGAAAACAACTGTAGAAACCATGCCAAAACATGGCTAAGAGGGCTTTTAAGATGTGTCAAGGGCATCCAACTGTAGAAAATAAATCAAACAATGGATCGGGAGGACTCTTCAGTTGTCAAAGATATGACAACCTCCCTAGTGCTGGTGCTATGATAAAATGCACCTGATGCGGTAATGTATGTAAGCAAGATGCATGCACTCAACCCACCTGTGAGATCAGTAACTCCAATTAAGTACTGACATGGTCTGTGACAAACTGTCCAATCCTTACTAGTAGGGAAAATTGACATAAAATGATGACAATCATCAGTGATTTTTAACGTCTAATTAAAGGAATATCATGTAAAAAGGAAAGTATAGATGTAAAACAGTATTACAGTATTAAGCGTAAATGAAACTATGAAAATGTCTCCATGTGCAAAAGTTTTTAAAATGTGACATACGGAAGAGGGTGGAGTGGGGGACAATGCATGTGGACTATAATTTAGTAACTGTAGATTAAACATGTAAATATTATAGCCTGATTCAGCTGATATCCCAATTTAGCCAGAATGTGTTTTCAACTCAACTTCCAAATCTAGAGCCTGTATAACATACGTAGCCATAAATCTGTATCTGAAAAATTCAAGAACGTTTATAGGAAATAAAAAATACGGTATATGTACTACATAATTGTTTCTACTTTTTGGCACAAGGCCAGCAAATTTTACCAGTGTATTACTGGTACTTTTTCCCTACTAGTTGTCACAGACCATGTCAGTACTTAATTGGAGTTACTGATCTCACAGGTGGGTTGAGTGCATCCATCTGGCTTACATACATTCCTGCATCAGGTGCATTTTATCATAGCACCAGCACTAGGGAGGTATATGTACTACATAATGCCTGTTGCAAAGTAATACAATGTATTCAATCAGTATAAATCAAATAGAAATACACATGCACATATAAATTTGTATTCATAAAGTAACTGATATTTTGTTCCTTTTTATGATCTTTATGTGCTGGGTGGTGTGTTTTGACTTTGAACAAGATACTTTATTTCACATTGCTCCAGTTCACTCGGTTGGAAGAAATGAGTTGTAACGACACTGGTGCCAAGCTATATTGGTGTTGAGCTTCCCCTTTGACCATGTCTGTGGGATGTATGGATTACTACTGGTCTTCCACAAAACTCCTTTCTCAGATTTGCATATTGGAGAGTAACTTTCCAGGTGCATACTCTGGATCAGTGATGACTGTAGGGACCTGTAATCTTGTCTGCATGTATACAAGCCTGTGAGATGCAGAGATAAGTATTCATATATTCAATTCAGTTGAAGGTTTTCAATTGTTTACTAAAAAAAAATTTGCTTTTTTTTTTTTCGTATAGATCAGAGGATGAGAGCGTTTCAAGAGCTATGACTATAAAACAACAACGAGATCTACAAAGTCAGATTCAAGAACTGACGGAGGACTTGGATAGTGAGAAGCAATCTCGGACGAAAGCCGAAAAACAAAAACGAGACCTCAATGAAGTAACTCCTTTTTCCTTTTAACATATTTATTCTATATTTTCTCAGTTAAATCTCAGTATAATAATTTGACAGCTTAGCATAAATATCTGTAATTCTCTAGTTGTAGCTAAACTTCTTTAAAATGATATATTCTGATACTTTGATGCTGTTATATCATCACTATTGCCATCATCACCATCATCATTGCCATCATCATCACCACCACCATTGCCACCACCATCATCATCACCATCATCACCACCATCATTGCCACCATCACCACCATCATTGCCATCATCACCATCACCACCATTGTCATCATCACCACCACCACCACCATTGTCATCATCACCATCACCACCATTGTCATCATTACCACCACCACCATTGTCACCAGCACCATTGTCACCACCACCACCACCATTGTCATCATCACCACCACCACCATTGACATTCATCATATTCCCCCCCCCCCTCTCTCTCTCTCTCTCTCTCTCTCTCTCTCTCTCTCTCTCTCTCTCTCTCTCTCTCTCTCTCTCTCTCTCTCTCTCTCTCTCATCTCTCTCTCTCTCTCTCTCTCTCTCTCTCTCTCTCTCTCTCTCTCTCTCTCTCTCTCTCTCTCTCTCTCTCTCTCTCTCTCCACTTTATGATTGTGTGTAGTTTTCATTTTAGAGTCAAACATATTGTTTTACATGATATGCACTAGCAGAAAACCACCCTTTTGGTGCTTTTCTGCTAGCATGAGTAGTGTGTGTATTGATATTATACGCAAGTATATATACATGTAGATATGATACATCAAATAAAATCGTAATTGACAATATACACAGAAATTGAAGAGAGACTCTCTTATGTAATCAGTAACGTAATCCATGATACATAAAAAAAAAAAGACGATATTATATATAAACTGCATTAGGAGAAAATTAGTGACAGAAAATGAATGTTTATTTAAGCGATCGCCACCGGAAGTGTTGACATTTGAAAATTTTAAAGAAGTGAATCTTTAAATAAATAAATAAAATATATTTAATGAACAGCCACGAAATTTAGTAGATAAATTACGTAATATTCATTCATTATTTATTCAAAGTAATCCAACTTAATTTTACTAATGGGATAAAAAATTATAAACCGTATGCAGTCCCGCGCTTCTTACTATATTATAGTTTAGATTCATGGAATTTAAAATATCAAAAATAAACTGTAGGCTAAGTTATACGTTGAGTTAATTTTTGTAAGCTTTTGGTTTTAAATTATAACCGGCTTGATATTAAATATTTTCCTCACTTTTTCAGGAACTAGAGGCTCTGAAGTCTGAATTGGAAGATTCTCTTGATACCACAGCTGCCGTACAAGAACTTCGAAACAAGCGTGAGTTGGAAGTTGACAACATGAAAAAAACCATAGAAGATAACCAGAAGGGATCTGAACAACAGATGCATGAATTACGTCAAAAGTACACTAAGCAGCTAGAGAATGTCAATGAAGATCTTGATACAGTGAAGAAAGTAAATATATTTTTCTCATAGTTTCTTCAAAGAATCCTTAAAATAAGTTAGTTTAAAAGTGCAGTAATTATTCAAAATAAATTTCACATAAAAATTAGAACTGTTTATGAAGGGAGCATAAAAAATTAACTAGAAAGAATTATGTTATGAAGATAAAAGCAATATTTGTTATAGATTAATAATTGTTTCTACTTTAGGCACAAGGCCAGCAATTACCCAGTACATTACTGGTACTTTATTTTATCGACCCCGTAAGGATGAAAGGCAAAGTTAACCTCGGCGGGATTTGAACTCGGACTGTAAAGGGACGTAACTATGCTGGAAAGCATGGTGTCTGACCCTCTACCGATAGTGCCAATAGATTAATAATGACTTGCAACACTAAAAATGTGGTGAGACACCAGAGGCTAGTGTGTTGATGTCAGAGAGAGAACATAGGGTTTATGAGGATTTTTCAGTTTAGATAAACATGACAACCTCTTTAGTGTTGGTACCACAATACAATGCACCCAGTACACTCTGTAAAATAGTTGATAGAAAGGTCAACCAGCTATAGAAAATGCCAAATAAAGTGTG
The DNA here is from genome assembly GCA_964016885.1 of Eledone cirrhosa. Lineage (NCBI taxonomy): Eukaryota > Metazoa > Mollusca > Cephalopoda > Octopoda > Eledonidae > Eledone > Eledone cirrhosa. Next base: position 43,715,549 of record OZ024745.1, on the reverse strand, counting down.
GATAAAACTTTTCACTTGTGTCAGGCATGATGACTCCTGCCTCTCCTAGTGCTGGTGCCATGATAAAATGCACAGTGCATTCTAGATGGCGGAAATATATTTGAGATGTAACCCCCCGACTTGTCTGAAAGATCAGTGGTTCCAATCACATACTGACTTGTCTGAGGACATGTCCAACTCTTGCCAGCTGAAAAAAGCGGACGTTAAATGATGATGATAGGCAGAAATGAAGATTTGCTAACTCAATAGTAAGATTAGTGGACTATAGAGAAAGAGATCTTCTTTGGTCTTCAACTCTTGAATTGTAGGGTGCTGTTCTGACACAGTCTGTCTTGGGTATTTTATTTCTGGTAGAGCCCATCCATCTCCAGGTTAGAACACTGCTGATTACTTTCAGAGGAAGAGCCTACCCCAGCATTGTGATGGAAGCTTTTATTATAAGGATAAACATTTTAAAATGAGTAGTTTTATATCGTAAACTGAGGACAGTTTCAAGGAGTTTGGTATCAAAAGGATTAACACATTAATTTCCTGACACTACCGATAAGATATGGCTGATATGAGCCCACCTGGTGCTAAATAATGATTAATAATCTTAATTTGTAATGAAACTCATACTTTTTTTTTGCAACCTTCATTTTCTGGTGGAAAAGAATTTTGTTAAGCATGGGATATACCCTGATTTAACACATGACATTTTGATATTCTGGACACCACTGAAACTGGTTGTACATACAATGGTGGTGGTGGTGGGAGAGAACTTGGAACTTATGCAGCAGTTAAAACTAATAAGAGAATGGAGGATTGAGAATCTAAAAGTAAAATAGTATTATTGACTATCCTTATATCTTTACTAATAATATATTTTGTTGTTTCAGACAAAGGCTAGTTTGGATAAAATAAAAGAATCTTTGCAAGCTGAAAATGCTGATCTTGCTAATGACTTAAAACAAATGCAACAAGCAAAACAAGAGTCTGAGAGGAAACGAAAACAAATTGAATCTCACTTGCAAGAACAAAGCATGAAATTAGTTGATGTTGAACGCTCCAAAACTGATTTAGCTGAAAAATTCTCAAAAATACAGGTAAATATTGTTCTGTCCTTCACTTGGTATAAAGGAGCAGAACTGAGGTTAAGATTGACTAATTGGCCATTTGTTTAACCCTTTAGCATTTAAACTGGCCATATCTGGCCAGAACTCTCACCTTTTTCTGTTCAAACTTGCTGTAACCGGCCACTCACACTGATGTTAAGGTATTGTTCTCCAAATAAATATCATGTCATAGATTTGATACTATGTGAGGTAAAGCCTTTACCATCAAAATACAATAGTAAATATAGAATAATGTAAATGCTAAAGGGTTAAATCTGAAAGACATAAGGGCAAAGTATATGACACATGACACAATTGTTGAGTTACTACTCTTCCTTTATACAGGCACCCTTAGTACAATAATAGTTATCTATGTGTAAAAACAATTTTTGTTTTTTTTTATCTACAGTTTAGTGAGGGAGGGAATGGCAGTGGCCATAACCATTTTCAGGGTCACTGGAAGTGGTGTAAGGAGGAAGATATCCTTAAACCAGAGACCCGAGAGAAGACAATGAATTGCAGAGGATGATGGGAATAGAGCCAGTGATAATGTTGTAAATGGAAATGGATGGTTATTCATTAGTTGAGGAAGGATGAAAGTGACTGGGTGAAAGGAGAGATGGAAATGTGGAAGGAGATAGAGGAAAGGGAATACCAAAAAAGACATGAGTAAAGTTGGTGGAGCAGAAAATGAAAGCTAGGGTGTTGGTGAGTACAAGCAATAAGACAAAATGGAGAAGCTTGTCATGGGACTTGCAAGGCTAATCCCTGCTTTGGGAGGAAAAAGGTCTAAAACGCTTGTCATGTGTGTGTGTGTGTGTGTGTGTGTGTGTGTGTGTGTGTGTGTGTGTGTAAATATATATATAACTGAGCAGACACTTGAATTACGTCAAGGGCATAACGGCCTGTCTGGTGTTAGTAACAATAGACACACCTTAGAAAATCTGCCAAACAAAAGGTTTGGAGGACTCTTCAGCTGACCTCCCTAGTGTTTATTACATGATAAACACACCTTGTATATACTCCGAAAATAGGTTGATGATAGGAAGGACATCCAGTTGAAGAAAACTTGCCAAATAAAAATGATCGAGAGGACCCTTCGGTTGTGTCAAAGACATGGCAACCTCTCCAGTGTTGGTGCTACTATAAGATATACCCAGTGCTCTCTGTAGAGTGCAGGAACATATGTAAGCAAGATGCAGGGCAATCTCCCCTATCTGGGTCATTAGCTCCAATTAACTTGTGACTTGGTCTGTGACAACCTCTTAAACAATTGCTAATACAATTATATTTGTTTCTATAGGCTGAATATGAACAAGCATTGGCATCACTCGAAGAATGTGATTCTTCAATGTTGGAACTGAATCGTAAAGTCAGCAATCTTCAAGCTGATCTTTCAACTACCAAGGTAAGTATTTTACTGTTCATAAATATTCAAATATTTTATATTTTAGGTAAGCATCTTTTGTAGTTTAGATGCTCCAATTTTCAATTTTCTTCATAAATATTACTTTGTAACCCTTTCATTACCATATTTCTAATGAGATACACTGCCAACATGTCTTTTGAATATAATCAAACATTTTGAGGCATCAAATAAAATAAACTTTTTATTAGTAAGTTGATGTTTGGAAATATTACTTAACAAAAATGTCTTAAATAAAATTATGATGGGAGGTTTTAATTACCTTTATAATAGATGCAGTTCATCTGAAGTTAGTACAGTCTTTATCAATATTAATGAAAGTGTTATTTCATTGTAAAAATGTTTTGTATTCTATAATAAAGAATATTTCATATTTGTTCACAGGAAGGTTTTGAAGAAGAGAGTCGTCTCAAAATGCAAGCTTTAATTGACTTGCGTAGTGCTACTGATGAGAGGGATTCTATTAAAGATAAATTAGAAGAGGAAGAAGAAAACAGAAGTCTACTCCAGAAACAACTTGAAAAGAACCAAGTTCAGGTATGTTGTTCATCATCATCGTTTAACGTCTATCTTCCACGCTAGCATGGGTTTATTATTTTTTATATTCAAAGGGCGGTGGATTGGCAGTATCGGTAGAGGGTCGGACGCCATGCTTTGCAGCACAGTTACGTCCCTTTAGGGACTGAGTTCAAATCCCACCGAGGTTGCCTTTCATCCTTAGGGGGTCGATAAAATAAAGTACCAGTAACATACTGGAGTAATTGCTGGCCTTGTGCCAAAAGTAGAAACAATTATTTTTTATATTCAATTTAAACTGCCCTTTTACAAAATGTGTTCAAAATGTTGCAATTTATGCTGCATAGTTAATGCTTGGAGCATCTTTCTTTTATTTTGTAATCTGTATTTATATATAGTTAGGGGTTTTATATATATGTGGGGGGGGGGGGGGGGGGTTGATAATCCTGTCGAATGTTATTGTCTATATTGGGTATCTACAAAATTGTTATGCTTAAAATTATTTTTCTTTCCAGATGGTAGAACTAAAGAAAAAAACTGAGGAAGCTGAGAGCAATCGAGATTCCGCTGAAGAAGAACTTAAAAAGGCTCAAAGACTTATAGAACAGTTGCGGCAACAGATTGCTGATCTTCAGGAACAAATTGCACGACTAGAAAAAGCAAAGAAAAAGTTATCTGAAGAAGTGAGTACAGTTTGCTGTTTACTGTGATTTTACAAATGCAGAAGTTTTGATCTTCCAAACAAATTTAACATACAGATAATGCAATAAAGAAAAGGCAGCAGATTGGCAGGATCACTAGATTGTTGGAGAGAATACATTATGGTATTTGTTCTGGCTCTTTGTGCTGAGTTCAAATCCTGTCGAGGTCAACTTTGCATTTCCTCCTTTCCAAGTCAATTAAAAAAAAAAGTTCCAGTCCAGTACTGGGGTGGATTCTTCCTTTATATCTCTTTCTCACTTCCTCTCTCATTCTCTCTCCTTCTTTGGAAGAAATCAGCTGTGGTCAGTCCTAGAGAGATGGGCTCTGCCAGGTTTAAAATGCCAAAGACACTGTATGTCACAAGTGACTCTACGACTCTATCAAGAGTTATGGGTTCATACATACAGTAATGTATTAAAGATTATAATCAATCAAGGCCATAGTGTTAATGCCACGACAAAGACCACACAATTTGCTCTGTAAGGCTGGTGCTATGATAAAAAGCACCCAGTCCACCCTGTAAGGTGGTAGTGCCAGAGTAACAATAAAATGCTCCCAGTACACTCTGTAAAATGGTTGGCATTAGGTTGGACATATAGCCATAGAAACTAAAAATGGAGTGTATGTACAAGATGAAATCACCTGACAAATCTAGACTCAGTATGTGACAACCTGTCTAACCCATGATGATCATTCCTGCATAAAGATACTTATATTTATTGATCTAGGATGGAAGAAATGCAATGTTAACCGTTGCAAGTTTTGAATTAAGACCCAAGTCAAAACTGTAAAGCATTTAGCCTGGTGCTCTACTGTTTCAAAATCTCCAGCTCTAATTAGATTTTTAGTCGCAATATGTTTACAGCTGATATAGTTAGTCTAAACTATCTCTTAATTGAAAATGTTATCTTCTTCAAATTTTCAGAATGAAGATTTCCGAGTTGAGTTGGACCAACAAATCGCTCAAGTTAATGAACTCACTAGGAAACAAGCCAAATTTGACCAGAAAATGGCTGAGGAGAAAGCAGTTGCAGAACGGTATGTTATTCTAGTTCATTTTCTTTCAAAAATTTACTTTGTGTTGATGAGTTTTGAATATTTTTCCTTTGCATTTAACTTTATGTATTAGTTAGACAGATGTAAATTTTAGGAACTTGTTCATTGAACCATAAACCTATTGATTCTTTATTTTTACAGTTTGAGCAATGAAAATGAGAAGGCACAGCGAGAAATTAATGAGAAGTCCACTAAGATTATGAACCTTGCAAAAGAACTTGAAGAAGAGCGTGATAAATATGAAGAGCTTGAAAAGAAATGGAAAAAGTCACAAAATGAGCTCGATGGCCTTGTCTCTTCTGTTGATTGTGACAAAAGAAATGTAAGTAACAATATTTTTATTTGGACTTCGAAATCATTAAACATGTTCTTTTTTTAAAATATATACTTATATAATGAGTATAACTGAAGTTGCAGCTGCACAATAGCAGATGAACAATTGAATTATCAGAGGCTGCCACAAAGCACTCAATGACTGAGTAATTGATAAATTTCTCCTCAGAGTGAACACAAAAACTTAAGGAATAGTGACACCATGAATGAAGCAACCAGAGTCGTGTTGCCACAGTAATACATCGATATAAACAGGTTGAAAAACTAACCTGGACCATCTTGATTAGATATGAATCAATAAAATCGATACTTTTTAAATATATACTTTTTCTCAGCTCAATGTTAGTGAGATTTTTCTTTTGTTTGTACATGAAGGTTGTTGATTTAGAACGTCTGAAGAAACAGCTAGAGATTCAGGTCACCGAACAGCTTGCTCAAATTGAAGAACTAGAAGATGATCTACAGACCATGGAAGACTGCAAGCTCAGAACAGAAGTAACAATGCAAGCCGAGATATCTAAATTGCAGAAAGAATTAAGTGGACGGGATGAAAATGCTGATGAGATTAAGAGAGGACTTCAAAGACAGGTCAGTAGTTAATTAAGCAATCAGCTATGTTTAATATTTTTTTGTTTGTAACATGCATGATGGTGATGCTAGACTATATACTAAAGCTCATCAATTTAAATTTTGGTGCAAGTATTAATTACATTGTCTTACAACACAGCTGACAATTTTAGCATCCTCCATCCGTGATGATGGTACAATCTTCATCAATAAAAACACCAGCTTCAGTGATTCATGCATATACAAATAATTGAATATAAAGAAAATTTTATTATATAAAACAATTATTACATAAACATTTCAAAGTGACTATATTAAAATTATTTAATTAAGCATTACATAGGTGAATGGAATTTATCTCAGTTTGTATATGATTAGGAAAATAGAATTATAAAAAATGTCTTAATTTTTATTTTGCCCTAGTATTGAACCACTAGTGAATTTAAAGCACTACAAATGAACTAATTAATTATCTTATCTTTCTGTACAGTTGAAAGAGTTAGAAGCTGAAATTGAGGATGCAAGAAGCCAAAAGACTGCATCCATTCAAAGTAGGAAAAAGCTGGAACAAGATATTGGTCAACTGACTGAACAGATGATGGCTGTCACTAAACAAAAAGACGATGCTGTGAAACAAGCTAGAAAAGCTAATGCCCAGATGAAAGAGTACCAACGGGAGGCTGAAGAGGCTCGTGCTGCCCAACATGATGCCAGTGCAGCATTTAAGGACATGAAGAAAAAGGTCAAGTCCTTGGAAGATGAACTGGTTGTGTTGCAAGAAGATCTTGCCACTGCAGAGCGAGCAAGAAAGAATGCAGAAGCTGAACGTGATGAACTCCAAGAAGAGATTGCAAGTGGATCAGTTAGCAAGTGAGTACAAAAAAACTAATTAAAGTAAATCACTGATATAGTACACCATCATTTAACAGCTCTTCTCTCTGCTAGAAGGGAGTTAGATAGGTTGCTGCTATTGACCTCTTGGATGGGCAGGGAAGCCACATCTAGCTTTTATGTATTCCTACACTCAGCAGTGTCCACCAGGTGCATTCCAGTGTGATGTCAACTCTAGAGAGGTTACATGTTTAATAAACTTTTAGTAATTTGTTCTGATATGTCTTTGGTGGTGTCTGTAAAAGTTTGTTATACTATCTTAGTTCATTACTGCAGCACAGAGGTTTAATTGTGATTATATGTACCTTTAATTATCAACAAAAGAATAATTGGTAGTGTATATGTATATATTGAGCATTCTGACAAATTTTGAATAGTTTTGTATATAATGTATAACCTAAGAATTAGAATTTTTCTGGAAAATAATTTGACTTGCTAGATTTACTAAATAGATGATCTGAGAAATGTTCAACATCTGTTAACTTACAAAACTTTGTATGTGAATATTTGATAGATACAATGCAGCAATCCATGTAATTTTTATTTTCCCAATTAAAAAAAAAAAATTTATATATAATATTGTGTATGTGTATGTATATATCATCATTTTGCATGGAAAGTGGATGTTAAATGATATGTCACTGGACCGAGACCTTTGGCGGTACTCAGTAATAGAGAAGACCCGCCTTACCTAAATACAAAGTAAAAACCTACTACAGTCAGTAGGCATCTCTATCAAAACACACCCCCGTCCCACCACCTCCACCCCACCCACACCGCCCCTTTCAATGTAAAGTTATGTTGGTCCCACAACATCCAGGCCGAAACAAATGAGATCGTGTAGGTGTCACGACAAAAAACACACAGTCCACGCTGTAAATGTGGCCGTGTAGGCAACACGGTAAAAACCTCCCAGCCCCACACTGTAAATGTGGTTGGTGTTAGGAAGGGCATCCAGCTGTAGAAAACCCGCCAGACAGTCCACGCTGTAATGTGGCCGTGTAGGCAACACGGTAAAAACCTCCCAGCCCCACACTGTAAATGTGGTTGGTGTTAGGAAGGGCATCCAACTGTAGAAAACCCGCCAGACAGTCCTATGCGAGCAAGACAACCACTCTTGCCTCAAGTGGGAAAACCCCCGTCCAAACCCATGCAAGCGTGGAACACGGACGCTAAACCTGACGATGATGATGATGATGATGATGTAGTGGGTAATCTTGAATGTAATGTGGACAAATAAAGACTGTGATGGCAGTTTTCTATTATTCTAGCATTTGCAGTGACCATTAACATATAATTTTCATCTTATTTTATAATCACTATTATATTTAGTTCAAATGGAGATATCATTATTGATGGCACAGGTACACTAGTTATGTATTAGACAAACAAATCAATATGATCAGAAATTCTGAAGTTCTTTTTGCTCTGTATATCAACTAATGAGCATAATTTTCAACCTGTTTTTGTTAACCCTTTTATTACCATATTTTTAATGATAGTGTAAATATTAAAATAATTTTGACAGTAATAACAAATTTGGAAACATTCAATAATATAACTTTGTCATTATTTTAGCTACTATTTAGAACATAACTTAATAAAGGTTCTTACATAAAACTATGATGTCAGGTTTTTAAATAGATATAAATACTTAAAAATAAATACTTAAAAATAAACAATTCAGTGTTGATAAACAATTAAGGACAGTTTCAGGCAGTTTGGTATCCAGTGTTAAATATTGCATGTAGATTTGTATTAAGTTTTTTGTAAAACTTTTTTATATTGATGTTTATGACAAATCACATTTTGCTCTATCGCTTACAGGTCTTCATTGAGTGATGAGAAGAGGCGACTTGAATTAAGGATCACTGAACTGGATGATCAACTTGAAGAAGAACAAAATAACAGTGAAATTCTTCTTGATAAAAATAAGAAGATAAACGCTCAGGTTTGTTGGAGTCAAATTCAAACACTGCTTATTCTTTTGTGAGGCTTTCATCATCATTTTATGTGCAGCTTCCGTGCTGGTACGAGTTGGAGAAGCATCATGACCCAGATCAGTTTTATTCAGAGTTACTGCTTCCTTAGATGGCAGTGAAAGAAGAGGGAGTATGAGTGTGATGAGGGAAAGACAGTGATAGTAGTGAGAGGATGGTAGGTGTAGAGAAGTGGTAGAGAGAATGATGATAGCTACATGGTGCTTGTTCATAACAGAAAAGTAGAACAGAAAAGCAAGTGTGAGGGGATAGCAATAAAAATGGATGATATAGGCCAAATAATACAATTTTTTGTGAAAAAGGAGATGCAATTATTTTGTGGCTTGGAAAGAATTCAAAGCATAAGATATTGTTAGCAAAATTACGAATCTGAATGATATAGATTCAGGAGAAATTTTATAGATTTTTCGCTGGTTTAAGATTCTTATCTAGTTTCATAACCTGCTGTCATGTAACTGAAAAGATTCTAGGATGTTCTAAATTAATTTGGAGCTTGAACCTAAATGTTTGATGTGTAATTTGACAGGTTGAATGTATTCAATGAAGGAGGAAGAGGGGGTATTCTCTGGACAAGGCAAATTCATTTCCTTAATTTTCATTGTAATTAATGTTGGATTATTTGTTATTTTTTCTACATAATCATGTTATATTAATTTTATGTAGTGTAAATATAAAGAGATTTGCCATAGGAAGTTTTTCTTATTTAATAGATTGTTTTTAGCTTTCTGATTTTCCTCTTGTTCATTTTTGCTACATGGGATTCTATCATCATCATCATTGTTTAACGTCCATCTTCCACGTTAGCATGGGTCTGGACAGGAATTGTCCCACTTGAGGCAAGATTGGTTGTCTTGCTCAGGACTGTCTGACGGGTTTTCTACGGCTGGATGCCCTTCCTAACACCAACCACGTTTACAGTGTGGACTGGGAGGTTTTTACCGCGTTACCTACACGGCCACATTACAGCGTGGACTGTTGAATGAATGTTTGCTTCTCTCCTACGTAATTACCATATCTACCTTTGATTGCTATTATTTTTCATTTACTTACTTCACATATTGAATACTCTTTCTTTTATTAAAAACAGTTTGAACAAATGCTTGCTGATCTGAATGCAGAAAGATCAACTTCACAACATCTGGAGAATCAACGTATGTCTTTGGAACGTCAGAATAAAGACCTTAAGACTAAGGTACAGGAATTAGAAAACCAAGCTAAGATGAAGCAGAGATCAATGATTGCTGCTTTGGAAGGGAAAATTGCTAATCTTGAGGATCAATTGGACCAAGACAACAAGTAAGAATTTCCACATCCTTTAGTTCTCATCATAACTAATAATCAATATTTTATCGTGCTCTATTGGTATTTTTGAATCTTCATTGGTTTACTTTCCATGCCAACATGTTGGACAAGTAAGAATCTTCCTAGACAGGTTTCAGTGAAATCTTTTGCTCATACCTTCCATTTTGACATGTTTTCTATGTCTGTGTGGCCTTACTAACACCAATCACTCTACATGTGTACTAGGTGCATTTTATCATGGCACTGGCATTAGAGGGGTTGCCTTGTTCTCTACAAGACTAAAAAAAAGGGGTAATGGAAGACACAGTAATAGAGGAGGGATTAATATAAGTTAAAGGGTTGAAGTATAGCAATAAAGTTGGGTGATAAGAGTGTGGTAGGTGTTAATCAATAGGGATATGAGGGAGAAAATTGTTACAAAAGGCAGTTGGTATATTAAGAGAAAAGGTGAGTAATAGAGAAGAATACCAGGGAGCAGTCAAAGGAGATTTAATAGGAATATAATATAATGGGTGAGAGACCCAAATGTAGATTATAATGTATATCATTACCACTATTTTAACAATTGTTTTAGCATGCTTCACATCTTTCCATGTCTTCCTAGGTTTCTCTCTTCCACAACTTCCACATACTTCAAGAGTTCAGTACTTTAAGCAATTGACCTCCTCTATATATGTCACATGCTTAAAATAACTTTCTTCTGATGTTTGTTGAGGGTTTTTTTTTTTTTCTGAAAGATATTCTTTGTTTTCACCAGGGAGAAGAATAGTGCCCTCCGCAGTAACAGAAAACTAGACAAGAAAGTCAAGGAATTAATGCTTCAAGCTGAAGAAGAGAGAAGACATGCTGATCAATACAAAGAACAGGTTTGTGCCATTGTTTTGTATTTGTTAATTAACAGTTGATTTTGAACTGAAGTTATGGCAAAGAAACTGTTGTGAGAAAAATATCTGCATTTGGAAATTCATATCATTGGTTTGTAGTCAGCCTCTACTGTATATTATCTCGCTGATTATCCTCTTATTGTCTAACCATCAAATATTAATCTAAAACAATGAAAACTAAACATTGGTACTAAATACTCTCCAAACTGCTGACTCAGCCTATCAAAGGTTGAGGACAATACACAAACAGGAGAAACTTATTTTCTTTAGGTTTAATATTATCAGGTTAAATAGGAAGGAGTTAGCAGTAGAAGTGGCAACCAGATGTTAAATCAATTGCATCAACAAAAAATATCTTAGCATTGTTGGGGGAAAAAAAATCAAAAAAATAAATTTAGAAGTATATATAAAAGTTGCCTTAAAAATTGCAGTATTTGCTCAGCTAGACCAAAGTATTGCCTAAAATGTTTGAAACGGCTGTTTATTTACATTTTATGCTCTTTATAGATGGACAAATCAAGTGCTCGCGTAAAAGCACTAAAAAGACAGTTGGATGAAGCAGAAGAAGAGATCACTCGGTTGAACACACAACGACGCAAATTGCAACGAGACCTTGATGAACAGATGGAGCAGAATCAAATGGTGTCTCGAGAAATTAGCAACAGAAGACAATTCCGGTAAGACAGGTTGTTGCCAGATTTTAGAACTTATTGTATGTATGCGCCTGTAACTCTAGGTCTGAAGAAAGCCGATTTCTTCCAGAAAAGGAGAAAAGAAGTAAGAAAAGAATCGATCCCATTACTGGTTTGGTACTTTTTTTATCAACCACGAAAGGGGGGAAAGGCAAAGTTGACCTCAGCAGATTTTGAACTCAGAACCTAAAGAGCCAGAACAAATACAACAAAGCTTTCTATCCAACATTTTAACAACTCTGCCAATTCACCACATATTTTAGAATTAATGAAGTACATCAAAGCATTTTGTTTTTCCTTTTTAATTTCATATTTTGTAGTCATTGGATTATTGCATTATTTCTTTGTATATTTCAGGCCTCCTGGACGAACACCTCGGACTATTATGTCTTCTGTACGAACAAGTGAAACTGGTGAGAAGGAAGAATCTGATGAAGAATTGGATCAAACAGCAGAGAAGTGATTTACTTCAAACACTGTTTGTTGATAAATTTAGCCAATGTGCTGGCTACTTTGGGACAGGGCTGAATAGTCTATCCAACTTTAGCTTGCAGTCTTAATTTCCTGATGACAACCTTCACCCGATCTGTACAACCAGCAATAAATGGGAAATTCTTTTCCATAGATATAATATAAATAAATAAATAAATTGAAAACATTTTCCCAACCATCCCGCTCCTGCTTTTGTAAAACATTTATCAATAATTACTATTTTCTATTTTTTTAATATTTTGGTTTTCCTATTAATCCCCCCCCTCCCCTACCTCCATTCAGCTTTGTGATATTGCAAGCAGCCCTATTCCCTGCATGGTGCTGGTAAAGAATATCGCCTTTTATAGTTCTCAAATTAATTATCCTTTAACTTTGAGCCCTTAACATTTTTCTCTTAGGTTAGTTGCTACTTTTGTTTTCTATTGTTGCCCTCTGGTGCCAGAAACTGTAAATAGATTAAACAAAGGGAGACAATATTTTTCTTCCCATGTTTCCCCTCCCCCTTTAATTTTTATATATATATGTACATACAAACATATATATATATATATATACACACACACATACATACTTTTTTTTTTTTTTTTTTTTTTTTTTTATGCATCCTTTAAATAAAATTATGCTTGAAGGAGGGGGACTATCCATCCTCTTGTGGCTTTTCCTTCTGTGCTTGCTGGAGGGAAGAAAAAGGAATTATTTTTCTATCCCATTTCAAAAGATGAAGAGATAATCCAGATAAAATCTCCATTTGGTGACTGGATCCTCCTCTCAATGATAATTTGGTTAAGCTGTTTCTTTGATGATACCTTCTCATTGGGCTTGCTATCCAGGTGAGACCCGTTCTGTCATTCCTAGCTAACAAGATTATTGAACTGAAAGTATATTTGTACTCCTTGTGAAAGCTTTCTTTGAATAAACTCTGGAACTTGTATTTGTAATTTTCATTTGCTTTTAATGCCAGTTGTATTTAACAATGTTTTCTACATTTATATACAATTTCTGAATATGTTGTTACTGGCTGGATGTCTATTTGCACACAGAGTACCAAGTACAGGAGCTCTAAGCTGCAGGGAAGGTAGTCTATCCAGGACAGCAGTCACTCCAAATAAATAAAGCTGTACAGGGTAGACACACTCGATCTGCTGGGAGGCAGCCCATCTAGGAGAGCTGCCACACCGAATAAATAAAATTGCATGGGTAGACAAGGTCTTCGTAAGCTGTAGAGAAGGCAACCTGTCTAGGAGAGCAGTTAAATTCTGGATTAAAGCTGATACAAGGTAAATAGGACACTTAAGTGCGGACAGATAACATTTCTGGTAACACTATAAAATGTACCCAGCCCATCCTGTAAAGTGGCTAGTGGTAGGAAGGGCATCCAGCCAGAAAACTTCTGTCAGAAAATCTATGGCCAACACAACCTGCAATATTGAAACTATTGGCCCATCTAATAAGGGAGTAGTTCTGCTTAATTTCTGACATGGTCTGTGGCAAGTCATCTAACCCTTGCTAGCAGGGAAAATAGATGATGATGATGATGATGTGAACAGAGGACCTTGGCAGAATTTAAACTTTGAGTGTAAAGAGCCAGAACAAATACCTCAATGGTATTTTATCCAATGCTCTACCAATTCTGCCACTCCACCACAATTGATTGATGGAATTTTGATGAAACATGGTCAAGAAAAATTTATGCAAAACGGATTTTTCTACTGCTGAGTTATTATCAAAATGAATATGAAAAAGAAAACAGAGATTTGAGTTCTCAACTGTAGTTGTTAATAAATGTTTGACAGCCATCACATATCAACTGTTGTTAATAAATGTTTGACAGACATATTGCATATGAACTATAGTTGTTAATACATGTTTGATGGACATATCAACTGTTGTTAATGAATGTTTGTGTGCGTGACTGCCTTCTGTGCCATATTGTCCATGAGCAAGAAGGCTATGGCCCAATTGTTTATCACCAAAATGAGTTTGGCACCCAAACAACCATGCCAAATGAACAGCCAAAATGGTTATACACAATCATCCCATTCTGACCCAGCTTAGGAAAAAACAAACAAAGAAAGGAATGCATGAAATAATTTGATCCTGGGTACACATTGTCTAGGAAAATACATGTCATGTCTTGAGCACCTTTGATCATAGGCCTGTTTTATCATGAGGTGATCTGGAGCTAAACTCATCAAAAAGCGAAAAAAAAGTTAAGGATTATAATTGCTATTTGGGATGCACCTGAATCATTGAGACTGTTGGTATTGTGACAAATACTAAAAATTAACAAGAGTATCCAGCATGTTACCTTTAACCCACTTGATACCAACCAGCTTATGAAACAAAACCACCCATTTTAAATGGTTTCTGTTCAAAGTTTAAAATCTGATTTTATTTAAGAAGCATATATTAAATTACTATCTTTGTAATGAAATAATTAATAATATTGGTAATACCTTAAAATCCACCGTTAATTAATTGAAATAGTGTATTTCATTGGAGATGTGGTCATGAAAGGGTTTAACCCTTTAATGTTCAAACCGGCCAAAATTCTCTACCTCTTTCTGTTGAAACTGGCTGTAATTGGTTGCTTAAACTGATGTTAAGGTATTGTTCTCAAAATAAATACTTTCAAAATCTCCTAGATTCGATATTATGTGAGATAAAGCCTTTACCATGAAAATATTATAGTATATATAGAATAATGTGAATGCTAAAGAATTAAATTACAATGAGATAAACATTTGTAATTTATGAATTAAATTAAACCTGTAAAGTTTGAAAAACATAATTGCTACTTTCTGCCTAAGGCAGTGGTTCAGAAACTTTGTCAAAGAACCTGCAAAAATCACAGAACCCATACCTATGTTTTATTAAAACCTGAATTGTAATAAGATATTAAATGGATGGATTGGTTGGTTGGTTGGCTGGTTGATTTGTTTGTTGACAGGCTGGTTCAGTTGGTTAGGTTGTTGGTAGGTTGACTGACTGGCTGGTTAGTTAGTTGGTTCGCTGGTTCAATTATTAGTTAAGTGGGTTGTTGGTTGATATGCTGGCCAGCTGGTTGGTTTAGAGATGTTCATTAACCCTTTAGCATTTACATTACTCTATATTTACTATTATTTTCACGGTAAACAGATATGCCTGGTTTAACCCTTTCGCATTTAAACCGGCCAGAATCCTCTCGCCTCTTTCTGTTCAAAGTGGCCATAACTAACTACTCATACTGATGTTAAGATATTGTTCTCAAAATAAATATGAAAATTTTGTAGATTCGATATTATGTGAGGGAGCCTTTACCGTGAAAATATAATAGTATATATATAGGGTAATGTAAATGCTAAAGGGAGCCACAGAATATTTTCTCAGACCAGCTTTTCCCAAAGTTGGTTCAGAGAGAAGAAATAAACCAACAGTTTTTGCTCTGAACAAAAGTGATAGAACTTGAATACTTAATACCTGAGGACTGTAACTATACATTTCATTCAGTCTAGTATGTGGTTATACAATACTGAATTTAAGAATATTAAGTTTATTCACATTCAAAAGCTACAAGCCTTATGGTATCAACATCATCATCATTTAAGGTCAGTTTTCCCTACTAGCAAGGGTGGGACAGGTCATCACAGATGACTGAGTCAGAATTCAAGAGGAGTTACTGATCTCTCAGATGGGCTGGGTGCTTACATAGGATTCTGCACTCTACTGAGTGTATTTTATCATGACTCCAGTATTAGTGAGGTCGTCGTGTCTTTGATACACCTAAAAAGTCCTTCCAACTGTTTGTTTGACAAGCTTTCTATGTTTGGATACCTTACCTCTCACCAACCAATTTACAACATGTTCTTGATGTGCTTATAGGGTGGATCACCAACACTAAAGTGGTTGTTGTCTAAGACACAACTGAAAAGTCCTGAGCCTTTATTTGGCAAGCTTTCTGTGGCTGGATGCCCTAACCTGTTGATTGCTGCATATATTTTACACAGCTACAGTTACTGTGCAGGTTTTTTTTTGGTTTTTTTTTCTTCAGTAAAATGACTCTTTTTAAACAAACATTTATTAACAACACATATCTGAATGATTGACAAATATCACATCAATAAACTAGTAACCCCATCTAGGTTTGAAGTTGTGAATTGTTGGAAAAGAGTTCAAAAATGTTAGGACGACTTATCTCGTCTATGGTACTGGGATGCATACATGTTAATGCTAGTGCCAGGAAAAATTGCAACCACAACACCGTTATATGGTTGATGATTGGAAGAGCTCTCTGCTGTAGAAACCATGCCAAAAATGGTTAAGAGGACTCTTTTGTTGTGTTAACAGCACAACATCTCTAGTGTTAATGATATACATGATAAACACACACACTACACACTGTATCAATTGCAGCAAGAAACAAAAGGACAAATTATGATAATCAAACAAATTCCTCACTTAACTTTTAACATCCTGTACTGCATGAAACCACATTAGCAAGGCATTCTACAAAACAACACTATGACTGTATTAAATTAGAAATTAAAGGTTTTACTTTATTTTACTGCAAATTTTCAGAACAATCTGTCCAGTAGCAAAAATACTATAAACATTTAAATTAACAAACTCGCTTTTAGATATTTTCTGCTACAGAATGTTTAAACATTCTTGCCTTCATAGCAATGTCAACTGCGAATACTGGAAAAATTTGAATGATGAACTACAAATTAAAGCCATCGTTCTAGTCACTTCTAAAACAGATTTAGTAGAAAATATCTGGAAACTGGTTTGTTAATTATCTTTACTAGTAGACAGATTGTCACAAAAAATGTTTAATGTCATGCAGTCTCCATGCTGTTTTGTACTTTTCAAAAATGTCTTGCTAATGTGGTTTCATGTGGTACAGGATGTTCCTTCAAGATGACACTAACATTATAATATTTGAAACTGACAAGGAAAAGGATGCTAGTTACACACAGGAAACACTACCATGGCAAAACAGCTTCCATGGTAGGAGAGGCTTGCTACATATATGTGATTGCAAGGTGCTGTTTTTGTTATAATCAGTAAATTTTGCCTTTCATCCTTTCAAGGTGGATTTTAAAAAATGTACCAGTTTACTTCTTAGGTCAACTGGGATTCTTTTTCTTCACTGCCTTATTCTTGGGAGAGTTGTGGGGTAAAGTTCTCAAACACTCCTTCCAGTGGGTTCTGTCAAAAGCAACCGTCTCCAATTAACCTGGACCAAACAGTCTCTACCCCATTTCAATATCCTCTGTTTGCCCAGAGAGTTCTCTGAATTTGGATGCAATAGTATCCACATACTTTGTCCTGAGTTCTTTATCCACCAAAGCTTCCCACTTTATCCTGTAACTCAACCTGAACCTGCCAGTTTTGTGGGTTTCTGTGGCTTTAGGTAGTCTCAAGTTGTAGATAACTAGATGGTGCTCAGTTGACAGCTCAGCCCCTCTCTTAGCAGGATCATCTAGCACAGAATCAAAGAGATCAGAGACAATAACAAAATCAATTATTGATCTCTATCCCGAATTCCCCTTATACCATGTTCAGTTATGGATGTCATTGTGCTGGAAGGTGTTCATAATAGAGAGCCCATTACTAGAACAAATCTAACAAGGCTTCTCCATTCATATTTAAATTGGAATTGCCAATCCTTCCAATCACTCCTTTCCATGCCAGGGGACCAGTGTCAACATGTGCATTAAAGTCTCCCATCAGGACATATGACTCAGTCTTAACTACACCTAATGCTTTAGCGACTTCATCAAGGAAGGATCTGTATTCAGACTGTTTGGTGCACAAACTTGCACCATCCCCACAAACCTATCTTTCAGCCTAAGCTTCAAGAGGTAAATCCTCCCTCCAAATGGGATCCAGTTCATAACACATTCTGACAGCTGAGGGCTAGTGTGTATCCCCACTTTTACCTGTACAGTCATATTTGGTGGCACACCTGAATAGTAGAGTTTCCATCCTCCATCCAAATCTACAGTACCAGATCTACAAAACTTTGTTGAGGAAACCCTGACTATATTTAGCTGGTAGCATCTAGCCTCCTTATCTGTAATGGTTGTGGTGTTCCAGGTTCCAATGGTTATGGTTTGCTCCCTTCCAAACCCTCTGGGGTTGGGATACACAGTATTTTGTGTCCATCCCACACTTCCCAGAACAGGTTGGAGGCCCATCGTCAGTTTTTACAGCATGAGATGGAAACTGTAATATATTTTTCGAATAGTAAACAAACAGGCAGGGCAAAACTAGCTAAGTTACTGATTATAAGGTCCAGAAGCCAACAAAAGGTGTCTTGTCCAGACATTAAAAAAATATGTGGAGCTGTATCTACCTGTCCTTTTCGCTTTTAACACACCCGCGTTTTAGTGGTTAGGGCCAGTGTGTTACGCTGAAGAGCAAGATATTTTATTTCTGTTGCTCCAGTCCACCCAGCTGGCAAAAATAAGTTGTATCTGTAATTTAAGGTCCTAGTCTGCTCACACATTGTGTCATGATGAATCTCATTGAGACTACGTTAAGGGTGCACGTCTCTGTGGAATGCTCGGCAGCCACTTACAAGTTAATTGTATGAGCAAGCAGTTCCGTTGATTGAATGAACAAGAGCACTCGTCATAGGAACAATAACTTTATCCTTAATTACATTACTTCTATTAATATAATTTTACATATATTGCAGCTGGAAAATATTCGACTGTTCTAAAAAGAAAATTAGTTTCCTGCTTTTTTCATAGCAAGAATATGTTCTTCTCGCTTCACTTTATGACGTAATTATCCTTTCATACATTTCCCATGCGGTCCTTAATGATGTTCAATGCAGCCCTCAGAACAAGATGACAGGATTGCTGAGTTTTAAATATTTGTGCCAATTTTTTTATATAAATTCAAATAACGTTGCAAAGTACTACTACTACTACTAGTAGTAGTAGTAGTAGTACTACTAGTAGTAGTACTACTACTACTAGTAGTAGTACTACTACTACTAGTAGTAGTAGTAGTACTACTACTAGTAGTAGTAGTAGTACTACTACTAGTAGTAGTAGTAGTACTACTACTAGTAGTAGTAGTAGTACTACTACTAGTAGTAGTAGTAGTACTACTACTAGTAGTAGTAGTAGTACTACTACTAGTAGTAGTAGTAGTACTACTACTAGTAGTAGTAGTAGTACTACTACTAGTAGTAGTAGTAGTACTACTACTAGTAGTAGTAGTAGTACTACTACTAGTAGTAGTAGTACTACTACTAGTAGTAGTAGTACTACTACTAGTAGTACTAGTAGTAGTAGTACTACTACTAGTAGTAGTAGTACTACTAGTAGTACTACTACTAGTAGTAGTACTACTAGTAGTAGTAGTAGTACTACTTTGCAACGTTGTTTGAATTTATATAAAAATTGGCGCAAATAGTACATACTTACTACTACTACTACTATGCAACGTAGTTTGAATTTATATAAAAATTGGCACCGAACATCCTTAAGGACTGCATAGGAAATATATACAAGGATAATTTCGCAATTAAGTAGTGGTAGTAGTAGCAGTAATCTATATTATGAAAGGAAATGTTTCTGTTTCTCAATCTCCATCACACTTCCTATGTATAAATGTGAGTGTATTCTGTGTGTGTGTGTGTGGGTGTGTAGAAGGAGGAGGGGCTAAATTCAACATATAGGCAACGCAACTTAAAAAAGGGACAAAACAAACGTGTGCGTATGTTTCTGTATCCCCTTCAAATCCCGCCGGGGTTAACTTTGCCTTTCATCCTTACGGGGTCGATAAAATAAAGTACCAGTAATACACTGGGATAATTGCTGGCCTTGTGCCAAAAGGAGAAACAAATATATAGATAACGCGACAGACTTCAAAATATTTATAGACCCCCCCCCCCACCCACCCCAAAAAAAAGAATTCTGCGAATAGTCAGTGGTTTCGGTTTCTCGGAATTAAGAAGTTCGTTATGATGCTATTATGGAGATAGAGTGGATTGGTGGATTGGCAATATCAGTAGATGGTCGGACGCCATACTTTGCAGCATAGAGTTACGGCCCTTCACGGTCTGGGTTCAAATCCCGCCGAAGTTAACTTTGCCTTTCATCATTACGGGGTCGATAAAATAAAGCACCAGTAATGTACTGGTTCGATTTGATTAACTTTCCCATTCTCTTCAAATTGCTAGCCTTGTGTTTATAGCAGAAACAATAGTGAGATAGAGTTGTCTCCCTTTGGTATTAGCTAATTATTTACAAGTTATTACTGTCACTGCAAATCAGGATGGATCAGCAAGTAGAAGAAATTATTCAATCGGTCAACAAAATCATCTCTCCGTATGGTTTTGAAGCTTACCCCTTCAAAGTACGTGAGTTAATATATGCATAAGTTATAAGTTGTATTTGATATGAATAATATAAACTCTTTGGCCTTTATTTGACGTATTGCAACAGGGAAATAACAGACGCTGTTTAGTGAAACCCCGTGCTTGTTGACTTATGCAATTTTAAAATTTCCCTTTATATTTATAAATATACTCGACTGAATTACACGGCAATAGGAAACTCCAGCGACTCATGCTGTGGCTTTGCAATTAAGTGTATCTGACTTCTCACGCTTTTTCCCCTGTCTTTTTCTTTTTCTGATTACTTTCTGCAAACTGTTAATCTTTTGATAAATTTTCAAAAGTTTATTTCTATTCTTGATAAATGTAATAAATGTGTAATAATTTTTCTGTACATTCCTATTGAAAATCAGTGTCTTTCACAAATGGATCTTAAACTCATATATGTGTTTAGGCGTTGTTGTATAAATCGCTCAACTTTGCCGTTCAATCCGAAAATACCGGGAATTATCAACTAATTATTTTTTTTCAGCCCGTGGCCTTCGAGACGTTTGGTGGAGCTGGGCCGCTGACAGCGAAGTTTCTTGTCATCGTTTGCGGCTCGCCGTACCGAGGTATCAGGAGATGCCTGTGAAGGTGCTTGGTTGTTTCAGCGCCTTAGCCTCGCCATAACCCTAGTTAACGCTGCAAGCGTATTGTCTTGTCTCAATAATTCCCGATGACCCTTGTGGTGTGTAACCGATTGACACACTTAGTGTTGAATTGATGTTTTTTTCTCCTCTCGATTTGATTATATATTTTTAAGGCTTCTAGCAAATCTCGATTTGATTATATATTTATAAGGCTTCTAGCAATAATTACCGTATTTCTCGGCGCCGAAGACGCTTCGTCCTCGAGGACGCACCCCAATTTTGACAACCAAAAATTTGAAAAAAAAACAAAACAAAACAATCTTCGACCTCCAGTAGATTTTTGAGACTTATTTTAGGAAGAAAGTAGCGTCTTCGACGCCAGGAAATACGGTAATTTATTACATGTATGTGCGAAGGAGTGCAAGTCTCTAGCAGGCTTGAAAAACCAAATCCGAGCATCACACATCTGAATCTGACAAGCGATTGCAATACTTTTAGCAGGGTTTGCAGCCATCATGCATGCATGTATGTATGTATGCATGTGTGTGTGTGAGCGCAGGTATATATGTGCATTCCATAGTTGAGAACAGACAGTTTTGTGTGAGCTACTGTTCTTCCATGAATGTGTTCTGGTGTACGTAAAAGGAGCGGCTTTTCTCGGTAAACGAAACTTGATTTTGAAATCTAAATACATAAACGAATTGTAAAGTTTTCTCGAACACAAAGATGAAATTTACAAACGTGTTACCTAATTCCCAGAGCCATATGTAAACAAACAGGCAATGCAGTACTAGCAGACATTATGAAATATTTGTGGAGCTTATTTATCTGTAGTTTTCGTTTTTAACACACCCATATATACACGCACGTACACACACACATACATAGTATGTATGTACATAGTACTGGTGGAATGGTCCAGACAAAGCCCCAATGGAGTGCAAACATAACAGACCAGATGTAATGATATGGGACAGGGAAAAGAAGGCATGCACAGTAGTGGAAGTTAGCTGCCCAGCAGATGCCAATGAGGAACCTGCAGATACTCCACCCTGACTATACCTTCAGATTTATACCTGTGATTATTGGGGCACTTGGATATGTTAGTAACTGTCTCAGTACAAATCTTGATGGAACAGTAAAAATATGTAAACATTCCAAAATTTCTGCATGTAATAACTGCATGTACACATGTACAGATACAAATCATATGCACATGCATACATATAACTCAAAACATACACACCCACACATACAATAACATTCATACTTAAACACACATGCAGACATGCATACATATCTACCTAGGTGATGTTGTTTAAATTCCGATGAAAGAATCTTGTATCTATGTTAGAAACCAACTCTCTCTCTATTGGTAAACATTTATAAAATTATAAAACCAGAAGAACATAGATATATATATACAGTATATGCATGTATGTATATATATATATATATACATGCATACTTTAATATACATATATGTGTATGCATGTATGGAGACATACACACATATCATATGTATAGGTATGTGTGCATGTATGTATGTATATAAGATGATGAATTTTAATTTACAAAGACAGGAATAACAACTGCATGTTACATTTCATGTTAATCCAAGTAGGTAAGTTCCCTCAGTTCTAGAGGAAACAGGTGTCTTGCTGTATCAAGTTATAAGTGTAGCAAAATGAAATATAAAATAATAATAATGAAATTATTGTGTACAGTGCTCAGGTGCACTACAACTCATCAAAGGTGCATGTATAGTACATAGAATAATGTACAAATGTCAAGAAAGTGAACAGTGCATGTGTATGGAATGGGGGATATCAGGTATAGTGTTGCCGAATTTCGGGAAGCATGGAGGTTTTAAAGGATGCAGTGTCTCGGCAGGTAACAACTGATGCTGGTAGTTTGTTCCACGCTTCAGCAACTCTGAGCAGTTTCTGAAAGTCATGGGAGCTGTGCTGTTTTCTGACTTCGTAGGCAAGATAGTTAATAATTTTGTGGGTGTTTACCAAGTCAGTTGCCAGACGTCGGAACTTCAATGTATCCATGTCCAGGGAAGCAAGGCGTTCAGAGTATGGTAGATGCCTGATGGAGGGTTTTCGCTTGGTTGTATGTCTCTGAACAGTTACCAGGAGGTCAATGTTCTGACCTAGTAAACGAAACTAGTAGGGGTACTACTGATTCCCTCTTTCTGGTGAGACAACTAAAGGAGAGGTATTTAGCTAAGAGTAAGCCACTATACCTAGCATTTGTAGATCTAGAGAAAGCCTTTGGCAGAGTCCCATGCTCTGTAATCTGATTGGAACTTAGGAAGCTACGTGTGGACAAATGGCTTGTGAGGGTGGTGCAGACCATATATAGAGGAACAACCAGTAGAGTGAGAGTCGGAAATGAGTACAGTGATGAATTTGAATTGCAGGTAGGAATCCACCAGAGATCAGTCCTCAGTCCACTTCTATTTATCATTGTACTTCAGACCATCACTGAAGACCTAGTCCTCATAGCTGAGTCCATAGGAGACGTATAAGCAAAATTTCAAGCATGGAAAAAGAATCTAGAGCTGAGAGGCCTAAAAGTAAATATAGCAAAGATGAAAGTCTTGATAAGTAGGAAAGAAGACAGGAACATGATACCATCAGGAATATGTCAGAAAGTGGTGGGTAGAAATTCCATAAGGTGCACACACTGTAAAGTGGTTGTATAGGTGTCACGACAAAAAGCATCCAGCCCACACTGTAAAGTGGTCATGTAGGTGTCATGGCAAAAAGCACTCAGCACACACTGTAAATGTGGTTGGCATTAGGAAGAGCATCCAGTTGTAGAAACCAAGCCAGAAACAGTTCTATATAAACAAGACGTGGTCAGCTGATCCAACTTGCCTCAAACAGGACAATCTATCTAACTTGTGTTAGCGTGGAAAATGGACATTAAACGATGATAATTATATATATATATTAATTATTTATTAAAATAACAGATTAAAGTTTAAGCAAAGAATCGCTGCTTTCACCCTTAATGGGATCTTCTGAAACTAAAAAAGTCAATCTGTGAACGCAGAAGTAAATATTTCAAAAACCGTTGCAACCACAGGAAGACGATACTTTGGTTCGTGGAAATGTTCCCTGGCAAAGAACGGGAAAAAACGAAGATAATACGTCATTATTTGGCGCGAGTTCAAATCCTGCCGAGGTTGATTTTGCCTTTCATCCTTACGGGGTTGATAAAATAAAGTACCAGTAATGCACTGGGTAATTGCTGGCCTTGTGCCTAAAGTAGAAACAATTATTTGGAGCAATGAAAAACAATTACACGCAAAGACAAAACCACGTTTATGGTATAAAAGAAGTCGTAGACTAATATTCTATTAGGTTGTTCATGGAGACGTTCTCTGGCAATGAACGGAAAAAACGAAGATAATACGTCATATGTGGAGCGGGGAGAACAATTGCACGCAAAGGCAAAACCACGTAAATGGTATAACTGAAGTCGTAGGCTAAAATTCTAACTAGGAAACTGAATGATTCTCGGCTTCAGAGTTAAGAATAAAGTAAATAAAATACAGAGGTAATTGAAATTAAATAAATACGTACACGCATCCATATACGTACATACACAAGCATACGCGAAAACACTCACCATAGGTATACAAATACAAGCACGTACACACAAAAAAAAACTGCACGCACATACAGAACCCACACAACGCCTGTAGCCGCACACATACGAGTGTATACACCAAAACACAAAAATATATATAAAAAAAATAATATATATATATGTGTGTATGTGTGTGCGTGTATACATATAATTAAATAAACGTATATAAATAAATAAATACGTATATAACGCACGCACACAGATACCTACATGTAAATACACATATGTTCGGAGACGTACGACAACCAAAACACAAAGTACACATATACACACACCCTACATACGTACGAACCCGCATACTCACACAGACGCAAAACAAGCGTATACACATAACCAAATGCATATGTACCAGAATATATAATATATACGCCATAACATATACAATCAAATATACGTACGAGAAAGTATACGTACCTTCACAAAACATACAGGTAATATATACTTACCTATACAAATAAGTAATGCTATAAATTTAACATATATCTCATTATATATATATATATTAAATTGTTAAACAATATTCAATGATTATGTCAAAGAATGAGTTTTACAGTAGATTGGAAGGACTCAACGGAAAAATAATTTTCTGGCGTTATTAATATTAAAATATAAGTTTTAATAAAATAGATGTTCTTTTGATCAATTACATTTTATTATACATATTTCTTGATTAAATCTTAACCATTTAACATCTCAGGGTATGTTATGTATCATTATATTTTGTCTGATGAGGACGTACTGTTGTACATCCAAAATATGTATAATAAAATGTAATTGATCAAAAGAACATCTATTTTATTAATACTTGTATATAAATATATATATATATATATATATATATATATATATATATATATAAATTTGCTTAATTTAAAAAAAAATTATTCTTTCTGTTGCAGGTTGAATGGTACAATGAGTTGGTTGAGGAAAAATTTCAACTTCCATACCCAAAAGATACATTGGCTCTAACTATTCTAAGCAATCCTAGAATGTTTGAAAAAGCATTCATACCATTCCTTCGTGAGAATTATAAGGAAACTGAAAAGGATCCTATTGATGATTGTGTCAAGCATTATATAACAAAAATACAAGAGGTAGGTTTTGTAGTGTAATATACTCTGATTGTTGTGGTGACAGATTCCTGTACAGAATTACTTGGACGATTAGGCTGAGTGCTACTATTATGATGTAGTGGGGCACAGTAGTGTTGATAAAGGGAGAGAATAAGAAAGATTGTGAAGCAACAGAATGATAATAGAAGTAGTATAAGGGAAACAATGTCAACATTTCACTTGATCTTCCAGTATATAATGTAATGTTACAACACCTTGTATACTCTCATTGTATACGTTCTGTGACACTATAATATGAACTTGCCTGAAGAGTGGAGTATAAGACAGTGGTTAGGTATTAAAGGGAGAGTTAATGTGGGATAGTAATGCAGCGGCACTGTTAAGAGCACATCATGAGAATAAATGACAGTCACTGAGTGTCATTCTACAGCCTCCTCTCTTTATATTTTAGTACTTGCCATAAACTATAGAAATATTGCTAGTGTTAAAGCTTGTCTTATAGCTGGATTATCTCATTGACAATCTTAATTTATTTAATAACTTTAGATATATAAACTTTAACTAGCTTCCCTTTCCTCTACCCTTTCTTGGTATATATTTTAGTATTTGCCATAAGTGTCATTAGAAAATCTGGATAAAATGCTTTGTGGTATTCGTTCCAGTTTTCTTGTGCTCTGAGTTCATGTATACTTTCCTCTTTATTGATGTTAGTGGTGTTAACTAAAATATTGATCTTATTTCTGGTTTTAATTTTGATTTCTATCAATAGGATTATCCCCAAACAGATTTGAGGTATGATTTTGAAATGATAGCTCCTCGCTATCCTAGGTTACTTGCACAAACAGCTGCACATGTATCTGGTGCTGCATTTTATTATCAAAAAATAGATGTGGAAGAAAATCCATGGGGAGATAAGGTTTGTAATTTTCTGTTACTCTTATTTAACTCCTAACGTCCTGTACCACCCGAAACCACATTAGCAAGGTATTCTGGAAAAATACAAAACACTATGATTGCATCATGCTAAAACTTTCAGTCTTTACTCTAACAATGCAAATTTTAACTATGAACTGTTCACTAGTAAATGTGTTATTATCAAACATGAATTAACAAACATGTTTTTAGATATTTTTTGCTAAATCATTACAGGATGTTAAGAGTTAAATCTCATAGATGGAATGCTTCTTTTATTTCTACAAGATTGACAAAACAAATATTAATAATAATCTAGCATCAATTTAAGCAATTTATAATCATCTTTTATAAAAATAGTGTCTCTTTTACTTTGTCAAAATAAATTACTGTTTAAACCATTGTCTTTATCATATGCTACATTATTTTTAAAGGAAAGTCAAATCTCTACTAATGTTACTTTCTTCACCACAAACCAATCCAAATTTGAAATCTACTTTCCAATATATAAATTCTGCTAAGTAAACTAGTCTGCTTTTTGATAATCACTGCATTTTTTCATGTTACTCTCTGTAAAATCACTAACTATTTTCTTTTCATTATCCAGGCACATTTATTGATTGTAATTGTGTCTAGATTGATAATGATGAAATGGGTAACAAGAAAGCCATAACTGTTGGCCAAATTGCTGGAAAATAACAGTGAACATGTGATCAGTGCTGAGGTTAATGGGTAATCTGGAAACTTTGTTACAAAACATCCATTTAAAGGATGAGTCTTACCAGGGTATCCTAGAAGTATTCTTGAAGAAAAAAGAAAAAAAATGATAATTGATACTTTTTCTCTATTAGTATTGTAATGTTTATTAGCAGTGCCACAAACACCATTATCATCTTCATCATTTAACGTCCATTTTTCCTGCTAGTAAAGGTTGGGTGGATATCTTTAACCCATTGATATCAAAAAATTATTTGGCCAGCAGCTCGTGTGTATGTGTAAGTATATATATATATATATATATATATATATATATATATATATATATATACATATGTGTGTGTGTGTGTCCATGTACGTATGCATGCATGAATGAATACAGTAAGTCCATGATTCTAACTGTTAGCACTATCATACATTTTGGTTTCTATTAATTCCCTAGGAAATTGTTTGACCAAATGCTTTGCTTATTTGTTTATTTATTTAAAAAACAATTTTATTCTTTCTCTAAGACATTTTTTAAAAGATATTTTTTGAAAGCAAAGCATTGGCTCCTAAAATACTAGTGGACTCTGCAATGCTGCCGTGGGCCCCTGCAGTACTACTGTGCCCCCCCTACCCTCCTGGGGCCCACTTGCTATTGGGCAACCTGGCCAGTCTGCCACTGATGTCATCAATACTAGAGAGGTTGCTCTGCTCTCAACCCTTTTTTTGTCATGGTTTCTACAGCTTGATTTTCTTCCTATTGAATGCATTTTTGGTAGCAGTTGCTATATAAAATAGAAACATTGTTGTTTCCAGAAACCAGGCAAATCCAGATGACTTCCAGCCTCACGCTTGCTGGATAATATTTTCTAGTACATGTATAAATGTTATAAAATTGTTAATTTCAGCAAATCTTTGGATTGTGCCTTCATCCTAAATATGGTGGCTGGTTTGGTATTAGAGCTGGTATTTTCTTTAAAGATATCCAGTTTCCTGATTTACCCAAGAAAGATCCAGTGGATCTTTTGCCAACTCAAGAGTCAAGAATAAGACTGCTGAATATGTTGAATATAGAGTTCAAATATTGGGAATGTCGAGACATAATAGAAGTATCAGAAAAGTATTCAGAAGAAGCTATCAAATACTTCAAAGCATACGGCGAAGAAAGAAAGAAAATTACTGAAGAGATGCTGAATAACAAGGAGTGATTGATATATATATATATATATATATACACAGAGTGTCCCCCAAAAATGTATACACACATCAGCAGCTTTCTAGTAAATATGTGTACATTTTGGGGGGACACCCTGTATATTTTCCTTAGAACCTAACTAATAATTGTTTGTGGAAACCACCACATATTCGTGGATTCATATATATCTTCTGTGATTTTTTAATAGCCTTTTTTGTGGCAATATATATATTTTTTAAAGCTAAATTATTAACAACAATATACCATATTTACCTGTCTAATGGACGCTTCTTTTTTATTATATTTTGATGTTGATAGGCATTTTTATGGACCATGTCCAATATTCGCAGTTTTTCACTCTTCACGGGTGCTCTAGGTATGTAAACCCCCCCGCCACACACGAATACCAGGGGGCCAACTATATATATATATATATATATATTTTTTTTACATCCTCTTTTCCCTGCTTGCAAGGGTGGGACGAAAACTGATTCTGGCTTGATTTCTACAGCTGGATGCCCTTCCTAACACCAACCTCATTTACATGAGTGCTGGGTGCTTTTTTTCCGTGGCGCCTACACGTCCACTTTACAGTGGAATGATAGGGACCCCTATATATATATATGTTGTTTTCTTTCACACTAGCATTTCTGGTGTTCTGAATCTCAGTGCTAACTTTACTCTATCAAGAGTATATAAAGGCTTTACATCTATTTCAGAGCCTTCTTTCATATTTTTGGTGTCTGCTGCATAAGAATAGCATTATTATATTATTCTGCTTGGTATTATATATGGGAACACATTAATAATTGTAGCAACAATCTGGCTTTCACATGAGCTATAAAACTTTAATATATTTTGGATTTTTCTTACTGATATACTCCGTATTTATGAAAACAACATCGCTGAATGGTTAGGAAACTTGCTTTTCAATCTCAATGTTCCTGTTTGATCCCACAGCATAGCATCTTGGACAAGTGTTTATCTAGCATAGGCTTGTGAGTGAAATTGGGTAGATGGAAACAGTCTAGAAGCCCTTCAAATTAACTGTACCTAGCCTTGTCACATTTTGTGTTATGTTGAATCTTCTTGAAAATAATATTAAGAGTACATATGTTAGTGTAATACTCAGCTACTCATCAAAGTAATATGTAGGCTGTTCTATTGATAGAACAACTTGGACATTCATCAACAAACTCAATGAAGGTCCATTTTATTCCACATTTATAATGGAAATCTTATTTTACCAGGAACTTAGCTCTATTTTAAGCCCCTGATTAATTCTTGGTCAATTAATCCTCATAAATGGGTGTGGAGATCCTGCAGTATTCTTTCTTCCATTCAAAAGATCTGAATTGTTGTACCTCTCTAAAAATTCAATATACCATTTCAAACATTTCAAAACCAAATATGCTTTTATTTAATCTAATTTATTATTATAGGAAATAAGTATATTCCTTATTTTCTTCACTTTGGTGCTTACAATCTGGTAAACGATTGTCATGTATTTCATTTAATAAACACATGCATTATTTCATTGTTGTTGTTGTTGTTCATATCTCACTGAGGTCAACTGTGCTGTTCATCCTTCTGGTGTCTATAAAATAAAGTACCATATATTGGGGCCAATATATTTGACTTTTCCCTTCTCCACCAAATTGTTGCCTTAGTGCATAAGTTAGACACCATTATTTATCTTCATTATAGCCCTCTAGTTCATTATAGAGGAGTTTCAAGTCAGTAGTTCAGAGGAAGTCCTGTATGCTGATGGTCTGGCTCTTATAGTTGAATATATGAAAGAATTAAAGAAGAAATTCCAGTCGTAGATACTAAATCTAGATTCAAAAGGACTCTAAGTAAACCTTACAAAGACTAAAGTTTTAATAAGTAGGAAAGAAGGCAAGAGTCTGTTGTCATTAAGAGAATGGCTGTATTTAATATGAAGAAAAGGAATAAGCTGAAATTCTATTTAATGTCCTGAATGCAAAATATTAGTTTGAAAAAGGTGCAGGTTAACAGAAAAGGTATATTTTATATGTGGCAGATGCATGGAAGTAGTCCTCTTCTTTCATATGAAACGGTAATCACATGGCATTCATCAGGTACTGCAACAAGCTCACAGTAGTGGGATTAGGGTGCACGAGGTCCACACACTCAGGTTGACGGATATTTGGGCACTCATTCAGTATGTATTTTACAGTTTGTTCTGGTGAGCCACAATGGTAAGCTGCCGATGGCTGCAGTTTTTAGACTTGACACTATGTCTGTTTATTTTCATCCTGCCAAAAGGGATAAAAAAGCCCCAAACATAATTCAATTATACTTTGCTACCCAAGAGAAATTGAGAACGTGTTTAATATAAAACTGTTGATGAAGTGTGATAAGAAAATCTGGCCAAACTCCTTTCTTATGCAGTATGCCCAGAACCCAACTTAATCTTTCATGGCTATACTATTCCCAATATCTACCCTATTAATATCATAATAGATTCTTAGGTTATGCCTTCCTCTCACTTCCCTTAATTTATATTTTTTTGCTTCTATTTTATGATTTTATGTCACCTACACATGAGTTTCCTCGATCCAATGAACAGTATTCCTTCCATTTGTCTCGATCTAGTATTATCACTCTAAGATCTGTTAAATTTCCTCCCGTGTCAGCACATAGCATATTCAGATACATTGTTGCAGGATGACCTTTACTTCTATGACCATGCGTAGGCTTCCATAAAAGAACACAGCTGACGCACTTGCTTTGTAACAATGTCCTGCAAAACCTATCCTTAGACGAACAATATCCAACACGGGAGGACTATCCAGATAGAGTTCTCCATTTGTGACTCTCTGTTGCTAAGATATGTTGAAAGCATGTTTCAGGAGTCTTGTGTAACATCCATTTAGTCTTTTTTCAACGGTTTTATTAAGAATATCATGGTAAAAGTGATGTCTGATGATGGCGAAACCGATTTCTTTGAAATTAAGAATGGAGTACTTCAGCGTGATACTCTATTTCCATACATTTTATAATTGTTTCTACTTTAGGCACAAGGCCAGCAATTACCCAGTGCATTACTGGTACTTTATTTTATCGACCCCGTAAGGATGAAAGGCAAAGTCAACCTCGGCGGGATTTGAACTCAGATCGTAAAGGGACGTAACTATGCTGGAAAGCATGGTGTCCGACCCTCCACCGATACTGCCAATCCACCGCACATTTTATAATGATAGATTATGTTGTTAGATGTACTGTTCAAGGTCATGAGAATTGTGGTTTTACTTTAAACTGAACCACTGCTAGGAAACAACTTCATCACAAATTCATTGACATGAATTATGCAGATGACATCTGTCTAATATCAAACAATATAGCAGATGCTCAAACTCTTTTCATTTGGCTGGAAGAGGCAATGATAAAAGTAGGGTTGAAAATAAATGAGACCAAGACCAAATTTATGATATTTAATACACATGGTCAGCTGAGTGCTTCAAATGGCGAAACTATTAAAGAAGTTTCTGATTCAAATATCTCGGAGGTTGGATCTCGTCAACAGAAAAAGAAATCAACATCAGAAAAGCCTTAACATGGTCGGCCATAAACAAACTTAATAAAATATGACAACTATCTCTCTCAAGGAGACTAAAGCATATGTTCTTCAAAGCTACAGCTGAAAGTGTGTTACTCTATGGGTCAGAAGCATGTTATCTATAATTAAAAAAAACGTAAGAAAAAAACTTAGTACATAGCTATTTAATTCGAAATCCATTTTTGTTTTGAACTGGTTTTCTACACACAACATGTATGCCAGCCTTTTATGTTCTGTATTAGTCACAGCTCTATCCACTCACAGTCCTTCATTCTTCCAATTTCAATGGATTCTCTATAAACTCTGTATGTGTTGACTAACAGCCTACTTTTGAAATTTATATGCAAGTGTACCCTCAAAGTTGTTCTGAAGGAGATTCAGTTTGTTAAGGCTGGTTCTTGATTGAGAAATTAATATGGAAGTGTACCCTTAACTCTTCAGCACTTAAACTGGCCATATCCGGCCAGAATTATCTCACCTCTTTCTGTTGAAACCAGCCATAACTGGCCTCTCCTACCAACTTTAAGGTATTGTTCTCAAAATAAATAATATCAAAATCTCATAGATTCGATAATATGTGAGGTAAAGCCATTACCATGGAAATATATTAGTATATATAGAGTAATGTACATGCTAAAGGGTTAAAGTTGTTCGGAAGGAGATTCTGTATGACACAATGTGTATTAAGGCTGGTTTTTACTTGATTGGGAAATTAATGTGGAAGTGGCTGAGTATTCCTACATTCTTCCAATCTTCATGGATCCTTTATAAACTGTGTTGAGTCAGTTCCAATGATAAATCTACTTGTTAATTTAATTTAGATTCCACAGACATGTGTACCCTTAACCCTTTAGCATTTACATTACTCTATATTTACTATTATATTTTCATGGTAAAGGTTTTTCCTCACATAATATTGAATCTATGAGATTTTGATATGATTTATTTTGAGGACAATACCTTAACATCAGTATTAATAGCCAGTTATGGCTGGTTTGAACAGAAGGAGATGAGAAAATTCTGACCGAATACAGCTGGTTTAAATGCTAAAGAGTTAAAGTTGTTTTAAAGGAGATTCTGTATGATATGGTGTGTGATAAGGTTGGTTCTTTAAATTTACAGGTACAACTCATTTTTTCTAGTTGAGGGGACTGGAGCAATGTGAAATGACATTTTCTTCAAGGACACAATGTGCCACCTGAAATATAACTCATGACCTTAGGATTGTAAGCTGAACACTTTAACCCCTAAGCCATACAACTATAATGTAACAATACATATTGTTTAGGATTAAGAGAAAAAAGTAAATGTGGTAAGATGAGAAAAATGAATGAAATACCAAACATAAATAATTTAAGATAAAAGTCAATGTTAAAATAAATAAATTTTATTGTTCCATAAAATTGCATTTTTCTCTTTTTTCAAAATTTTAATTGCATGATTCGTCTTGCATTAGTTAGATCAATACATGATGTAGTTAGTCTAACTTTGGTAAAGTCGGTGGATTAGTCAGGGCTGAGAAAATACCATGACTCCAAAAAATTGCCACATGGCAGTCGTCTCATTTATACAATGGATTCGATGGCTTCTTGAACATGATGATCTGTAGTCACGCACAGTTTATATATATATATATATATAATTCACATATATTATTTATGTATATACATGATGTTCACATACAGTTATATGTGTATATATATATATATATATAATGATCACACAGTTATATGTGTGTATATATATATATATATATATATATATATATATATATATAATGATCACACAGTTATATGTGTATATATATATATATATATATATATAATGATCACACAGTTATATGTGTATATATATATATGTATATATATATATATATATATAATGATCACACAGTTATATGTGTATATATATATATATATATATATATATATATATAATGATCACACAGTTATATGTGTATATATATATGATCACACAGTTATATATGTATATATATATATGATGATCACACAGTTATATATGTATATATATATATATATAAATATGATGATCACACAGTTATATATATATATATATATATATATAATTCACACACAATATATATATATATGCGTATGTGTGTGAATTTATGGGTTAAAATTGATCACATTTCTAACAAAAATGATAATCATTACATAGATTAGACACACACAAAGGCAAATCTAACAATGAGATTTCTATTACTTTTCTCTTAGTCTTAGCTGACCTAAATAATTTATCAGAAGATTGTCTGATTTTTGAGAAATTTCATCTAACAAAAATCAAACAAAATAGTAATAATAAATAATACACAAACATGTGCAAATATATTTTTTCCTTCCACCACCCTATGCACAACTAAACACAACAAGCTTAAAATAGCCCAAAACACATCACACAGAAAACAATTACCCAGTAAAATAAAATTAAAATTAAAACCAACTCATTACACTGTTAATAAGTGGATAAACATGACTGGGCCACAATCACCCTCAATATCTGGTTTCTGTCAAGTTGTGGTTACTAGATAAATTAGTACCAGATTCTCTGTAGTAAACTAAATACTTAATTGTATCAATAGAAAAACTCTTCATACTAGAGACCTTTTAAACACACACATATATATTATATATACAAGGTGGACATTAAATGGCAATGATATATATATATATATGCTTCTTTTGAAACATTTAATTAGTAACAGATTAGTATTGTTACTTCTTTATTTTTGGCAGGGAGTAAATAAGTCACAAGTTAAAAAGTGTTAAATTTAAAACACAGAAATAAATAAATAAAAAATTGGGATGCAGGTCAGCAGAAATTGTGCACATGTATGTGACACACATAATGACATGCAGTGTAGAAATTAACAGCAGCAACAACCATCCAACACAAGTTAGTATAATTAACATCTGATGGAGTATTATTGAAAACAAAATAAATTTAAAACAAAGTAGAAAAATGTTTCCCTTTAACCATTATAGAATTATATAGATTACAGTAAAAATATTGGCGAGTCGGTTAAAGAAAATGAAAATGATTAAATGATTAGGAAATGGTTTTTTTTTAACAATGACAGTAAATGTCTATATATTTGTGTGTATATATATATATATATATATACATGTATGTGTGTGTATATATATATATATATATATATATATATATAAAGGGCATCTCCTGATACTTAAGCTACAGCATGCAAAACAATATAATTGAAGTAGGTACATATATCATGTATGTCCTCTTTCTAACTGTCTCTCATAAAACAAAATATCTATTTTAAAATCAGATTTATTATTTTCATTCATTTATGTCTTAAACAAGCCTTGCATCCGTGCAGAAAATGCCACTTTATATATATATGCGTAGGTGGGACTAAGTATGTTCGACTCAATGTTAACAATCTTGCTGAGAAAGCAACAATAGATATTTTTTTTTAAAATCCACATTAGATATTAACCTGTAAAGAGTAATTGAGAAATTAATAAATATCACAGCACTACTCAACCTTATTATTTTGTATAAAGAGAGCATCACTCACCATTATATGTTGGGCTTTTTATCACACACTTAAAAATTGCACACAGAAAGACTCTTCTGCATTTTCTCCATATATACATCACTGCTAGTATGTGTAATCAAATATTGAAATATAATTTGAGCATATATATTCACATTCACACACTTGTATGATGAAGCACTCATGCCAACACACAAAGCCAATGGCATTAATGCATATACTATATAATTTGATTAATTCTTCCATATATATATATGCCAACAATAGTTCGATCAATTCCATTTTCGATCATTTCAGAATAACTTCTCCAAGAGAGATATACTTAGTATATAAACAGTCTATTTTTAAAACCATTGAGTGAGTTACAAATTTTGAATTTTAAAGCTAACTTAAATTTAATAGCGTCAATGCATGTATGGAAAATAGTCTATTAAGTTGGGGATATAAGTCTCTGGATGGAAAAAGGTGTACAGTGTCACCCATGGGGCACAAACTCACACATGCTATATACCATGTGGCTGCGATGGGTAACACTATTCACTTTTTTCTGTTGAGGGGCTTATATGCCTAACTTATTGAACTATTTATCAGTCAAAAATGTGCAATGAAGCCATTAACTTTAAGTTAGCTTTAAAATTTATACTTTGTATATATTTAAAAAAAGGTTTTTCTGGGTAACATGTAGAAATGTTTGTAGGTCAGCTACAAACATAACTAAAAAAAACCACAGAAATTTTTTGGAAGAATGACTGTTTGATTTTATTGTAATTTTGAGTTGTTAGTAAAAAAAATATTGAATGGTATTAAGTTAGGATTAGGGTCTTTATGTTATTTTAATCTATGAAAGGAAAACTGGAAAATATAGGACCTCCAGAATTAAATACAAATAGAAAATATAGAACCAAAAAACCCCTTAAGCAAGTGATTACTCATATAAGGTTTAATATTCTACTCAATGTGAATAGAATAAGATATTTGCAATGAATTCTCTATGGTAGCAGCAGATTAAAGACCAATTCTCTATGAGAGCAGCAGTACAGCAGCTTTGAGAACCTGATATAGCACAAACATCACATGACATTGAGAACATCAATAGCTTCCATAGAACAAACAAAAAGTTATTAGTCAAACATTTAGCCAAGAATGATGGGATCAAGCATTCTGATTATTTGCCATTGGTACTGTGTTAGAATGTAGCAATCCAAAACGTTGTTTCTGTTTCCTTTGTTCAGTCATCTAATGGAAGAAAAAGAGAAACAATATAAATTCAAAAGTGAAGTTGATGATGAACAAAGCACTATTAATTTAAAAAAACAACAACAACAAAAACCTAAGTCAATGAGAGAGCCTCTATGTAGCCACTAAAGCTGCAAAAAAGAGCAACAAAATCTCCCTAAAATAATTTCCTGCTGTATTAAAAAAAATGATGCATTGAGGGATGTAGTTGTAAATAAAATATAAATAAAGTATTGGATGGTAAGGACTGGAATGTCTTTGATCATAGAATGTCTTCTATTAAGGCTGACCTGGACTAAACAATAGCAACAACCCTGCTGATCTGAAGAAGGATTTTTTTTATTCACTTAATCAGAAGACATGGGAGTGCCTGTGACCCTTTTCAGGAGTTCTGTGATTAGAGGGAGAAAGAGATGAAGATATCCCTCAGCTGGAGACCTGGCTTGAATGCTTGGAACAAAGTGGACTCTACATCTAAGAGTCACTTAATCTGATCAATGAATTAAGTCTACTACCCAAATAGGCCATGGCAAGATTGAACTCAGAATGCCAAATTCCAGAACAAATTCTGCCAGTCATATCCTTGACCGATACTTTAATGGACCTGGAAGGATGAAAGGTAAACTTGATCTCAGCAGGATTTAAAATCAGATTGCAAGGAGCTGAAATAAATGCTGTAAGGCATTTTGTTTGACACTTTAATGATCTTACCAATTTGGCAATATTGTTGAGAATTTATCCAAAAGTAAACTTACTTGTTCTTTGAGGTCTATGAGTTGTTGTGTGAGAGTAAGGACCAATTTATTTGTGTTATCAAGCTGCTGCTGTAAATTCCGTAGCTCATTCTGTTCCCCATCACTCTCCTCTGCTGTCAAAGACATGGCTCGCATACGAGGGAACCAATCCAAGTTTTTATCCTGCAATGGAAACCTCATGTGATATAACATTTTAAATATAATTTTCTTTCTACTGATGTCATATGAAGGAAGAAACTAAACCCAAAACTAATGGTTGTAGATTGACTTCCTTCATAACAATTAAAAAAACATGTGAAAAGTAAGAATCTTTAACTGAGAAATAAATTTATCCTAGTTGAAATTAAATATATTGTTTTAAGATAATTATTGACTAACCTTGATCATTGCATAGACATAACTTTCTGGTCCAGTAAATTCAGTTGGATCTTTTACTTTGACCAAAACAATGAAGAATAAATAATACCACATACAATGTTCTGTTTTTAAATGTTCCTCAAAAGACACTGCTTTGTTGTCAAATGATGATCTGTCCAAACCTAATGATAATAAAATATCAGATGATAATACTTCTGTAAAAGATTTTCATAAATTACTTAAGGGCTGGGAAAGAGAAATAACAAAACTGTGATAAATGAAAACAATACTCCAAACAGAATTCCACTGCTAATGGATAATCAAGTAAAAATCTATCCATTTAGTTAGATTTAATTCTTAAATAGTCATAAGTTTTGATAATGACTGAATGGTATAGTCCAGCATTTCTCAATCGGTGTTCTCTAGAACCCTAGGGTTTGTAGCAGAGCTATTATCATGGCGCGTAACAATAATCTATCCATACGTGATTTGGTTACTGTAGACCAATCGTAAGTCATGCATGGATATTATCAACTTCCGCCCAGCTAGAAGATTTTCCTGCTTCTTTTGTTTTGCACTCTAAACAGTTGCTGCCTAAACATGAGGAAGTCAACATCCATTTTCCTTTCAGTATCAACAACTAGCCAACATGTAATGGTAACATTCAACTTCGGCCTGGTCGGCCACATGTCATGCCTTCTTCGCATATTACTCTTGATTTGTTTGTTCTCTTTATTTGGCATGCCAACACAACTTTTATAATCCTTTCGGTTTGTAAATAAATAGTGTAAAAAGTCCTAAAGTCTTATGGACGTGATGTGGGGAAAATAGTTTTCCCAAGGTTCTTATCACTACAACAGCAAATACTCTTCTTTCGTGGTGATAATAACAACTAACTTCAACTTCTACGTTACATTCACATTTACTACAAACAACATTCACTTTTGGCTAACATTGCCTCGCACATAGCAACAAAACATTACATTTCTTGATAGTAACACACAAGGAATTCACAAATAACAATTTGATAACAATATTCCTCTTATTCCTATTATGCCAACACAACATAATATTATCTTCATCGCTATAGGTTCTACGAGAAACAGTAATAAATAAGCTAATGCATTTTTTAGTAATTTCTTTTTAATTTGTAAATTTACTATACCCATACAGCATATTGTTGGAAAATACTTGGTTATTATAATAAAGGCTTCAACCTCTTATATCATTTAAAACTAGATCTAGATAATTACCTGTAATAATGGTATATATGAATTTTTATGCAGGAGTTCCCTGAGACATGAAAAGTATTTCAAAGGTTCCACAAGGTTGAGAAATGCTGGTATAGTCTGTATATGTCAGTAAATTATGTATATGTCAGTAAATTTAAGGGATAAAAAATTAGTCATCCTTTTTGGATGTTGATAGTAGAGTACACAGGATGAAATTAAATATATTTTCATCAACTTTCTGACTTTATACTATCAATGGATAAGAGAACAATATCTCAACTGCTTTTCTATTATGCAATACTAAGAAAGATCAACAATAAGGGGACACACAGAACATGTATGGAACAACAAGGAAACAAAGAAAGAAAAGGTTTGGAACAACAGGAAAACCCACAAAGAACAAGTATGGAAAAACAGAAGAAACACACACAGATCGAGTATGGAACAACAACAGGGAAAAAGAAAAAGTATAGAACAACAGGGAGACACAGAAAGTAAAAAGTATGGAATAACAACAGGGAAACACAAAGAACAAGTATGTAACAACAGGGAAACACAAAGAAAAAAGTTTGGAATAACAACAGGAACAAAAGAAAAAGTATGGAACAACAGGGAGACACAGAACGAAAACGTATGGAATACACATTGACTTACCACAAATAAAACAAGTGTTCTTTAATATTTCTTCTTTTTGCTGTTTTTCACTTCTCAGATCAGCAAAGGTGTCAATTATGACACCAAATATTAAGTTCAAGACAATAATGATTACAATGAAGAAGAATAAAAGGTCGTAGATGACTCGTGCAACAAATAGTGGTTCCTGGCAGTGGTAAAAAGGTAAAATAAATTAATAAATAAACAGAATTCTATTTAAAAAACAAAACAAAACAAAAATAAAAAGACTTCAGTTATTGTGAAATGAATCAATGATCATAATGTCTAGCTATGGAATAAGAACCTGAATTGTTCACTGGACCAAGCAATGTGACACTACAAATAAATATGGTGAGAAACTTGAGGCTATAGTGTTTGGTAAGATGACTCAGTCTGGACTATGACAACCTCTCTAGTGCTGGTGCTATGATAAAATGAACCCAGTACACTCTGTGATAGTGGTGGTGCCACAAAAAACACTGTAAAGTGGTTAGTGTTAAAGAGGGCATCTAGACATTGAAACCATGTCAAATATGGAATATATGAATAAAATAAGGTCACTCTGATCCATCTGGTCTTAGAGTGGGACAACCTGTCTAACCCATACCAGCCTGGAAAGCAGATGTAAAATGATCATGATGTTGAATAGTCAGACTGAAGATAATATTTATTAACAGTAAAACAGAAATGTTAACCTCAGTAATTTATTCTCTAAATAATTCTATTTTTCTATGCTGACTAATGTACAATATTGCACATTTACTTAGTAATTCTCTCATCATTACTTTGGCAAGTCTATGCTTAGCTGATGAGCTTGTGATAAGATGAAAATATGTCCAGAATTATTTTCCATACTTGCTAAAACAATAAACATAATATTAGTGATAGACTAAAATTCTATTATTCCTTGGCACATAGTTATTCCTAATTAGCTTTTTAATGTCCTCTGCATTAAATATGTTAATAATATTTGATTTATTTTTTGTTTTGGTTATGCTTTTCAAATGGAGCAACCATATCTATAAAATCTTTAACCCTTTTGATACCAAATTACCTGAAACTACCCCTAGTTATACAATTAAAAAAACTATTAATTTTAAAGTGTTTATATTTATCTTAAAACCTTCCATTATAATAAAGGGCGGTGGATTGGCAGTATCGGTAGAGGGTTTGACGCCATGCTTTCCAGCATAGTTACGTCCCTTTATGATCTGAGTTCAAATCCCGCCGAGGTTGACTTTGCCTTTCATCCTTACGGGGTCGATAAAATAAAGTACCAGTAATGCACTGGGTAATTGCTGGCCTTGTGCCTAAAGTAGAAACAATTATAATTTAATCTAAGAACTTTTGTTAAGTTTTGTTACAAAACACCAGCTTAATAAAATTTCATTTTATAAAAAACTTTCTAGTTTGATGTTGAATTAGAATGATAAACCCATACTTAAATGGAAAATGGTAAAAGTGCTTTTTTCCTCTTCTCAGAAAAATCTCTGGTGTTGGATATTCAAGACATTATGACAGCATCAAAATTCATTTCAGCTTCTCAATGTCCTCCTGAAGTATTTCTTTAACTTTCGATAAGCTTTATCACACTTGTCGTTTACAATAATATATTGTAAATATATATCTTGCATTCAGATCAGATTGTTTGATACTTTTAACTCCATTGATTTCTACATCCAGAATACATATCTGACGTGACTTTTGGATCTTTTCAACAGCTTCTTTACTTGTGCCATAATAATTGCCAGAAAATGTAGCGCTTTCCAAAAACTTTTTATTCGGTATCATTTCCTCAAATTCTTTATGAGAGCTAAAATGGTAATCTTTGCCATCAACTTCTCCAGTTCATGGTTTCTTGTGGTGTGAGAAACGCTGAAGGTGAAGTTTGTCAGATAATCTTTAATAAGTAACTAAACTTGGGTGCTCCTCCTGACCCCTGACGGTCCACTAATGGCAATAGTTTTTATATTACTCAAGCCTAAACTAGCCATTTACCCAGTCAAAATTAAAACCACAACAGAAAAACACCTTTGTATCAAAGCCCTTTTTGAATGCATTTATATATATATATATATATATATATATATATATATATATATATATATAGAGAGAGAGAGAGAGAGAGAGAGAGAGATAATTGTAATCAAAAGCCAAGGCCTAATGAAATGTCTCAAAATTAAGCTGATAACACAATGAGATATTTATGTACTAGTAGAAGAGATTACTCTTAATTATCCAAGAAAGTTATTATTTTTAGATATTTTCTTTTCTTTTATAAGTTAGTTTGAAACACAGAGGGAGTAAGATACAAAGAAAAACAAACTTCAGTCTATATAATATACATGAAGACACAGATAGACAAAAAAAAAAAAAAAAATATATATATATATCAAAATCTCAGAGAACAAACATATCAGCATTTGTTTAAATGGGGTTTCTTCTCTGAAGGCCTTCTGCTGTCCAGCTCTCCTGAGAGTTTCTAATCCCTGTAGGTCTTCCCAGTGTCTACTAAGTGAACAATGACATAACAAATTATCAAGACTCAATAGTTTAAAATATAGTCAAGACAGACCTACTGACAAATGTGACTATTATCTCAGACAACAATGTCCTTTTAGAGTTCCATAGATTTGCTAAGTATAAGGACTTGCAGATAGAAATAACAAAACCCTGCTAGATAAAAGCAAAGTCCAAACAGAATTCCCCAAACAACTGATAATCTCTAAAGTGGAGGAATGTTGATTATTCAAGAAGAAAGTGGTTATCTCCTCTCTCTCCTCAACGTCACAATACTATCTACTCTCAGGTCTCTATATAATAAGCTCTCACCTTACTACTGGGCTTGCGTAAAACATCCCCAATACCTCCACCATTCCGTAGTCCTTGATTGAGTGATGTAACAATACACATGATCAGGGAATCGCAAGCTCGTTGTTTGTCTTCAACATCATCATCTCTTGATTCATCTGCGAAAATTCAATATGTAATAAGCACAACTAGAATAATGTGATTGGGTTACACATAGTACATGTGTGTAGGTGTGTGTATATACACACACACATATATATATATATAACAGGTACAGATTACACGTAATCTGACCTAAGGTAACCTTAGACGATATATATATATATATATAGTTAGTAAATGAAACAATACAAAACAAACACAGTAATGCAAAAATACAGTTATAGTAGGTTCATGCTTGGATGAAGTGCTGAGGGTTTAACATTTCGGACAGAAGTCCTTCATCAGGAAAATTCAGATAAGGAGAGAACAGGTAGATGTAAGAGTAGTGTGTGAAGGTTAGGGAAGATAAATGAGTCAAAGAGGTGGAGGGTGTGGTTGGTATTGGATATGTGGGAGGGGTTTTGAACAAAGAGAAGTATGGAATGAGCGAGGAGGGGGTGACAGATGGAACAGAGGGGAAGAAAGGTTTGGGGTAGGTTGTGGATTGGGGAGACGGTGGAGTGGAGAGTGATGCACATGGAATAACAAGAGGAATGGGTGAGGATGTGTTCGGTGTAGGGTTAAGAGTGAGGGGAGGTGCGGAAGCAGAGGCAGAATCCCCAGGGAATGAGATGGAGATGAAGGTAGTGGCTGAGGAATTGGGTATGGCTGGAATGCCAAGTTTTGGTGAAGAGGAGGTATGAGAGTTTTAGTACTGGTTGGAGATAGCAGGGGGGTGGGGGCGAAGTGGGGTGAGGAAGTGTTTAAGGCAGGAGTTGAGGTGGTGGTGGAAGGATTTTAGTTTACCCTTGGTGGGTGAGGAGTAATGAGGAGGGTGACAGGGGAGGAATGCCCTGTAGGGAGAGAAGGCAAGGAATGGAGTACAATTGAGAAAAAGAAAAAGGAAAAGTGATAGAAGAAGGTCATGGCAAATTGGAGCAGTACGAAGGCAGTTCAAAGTCTGGAGATCTGAAGGCTGGTAAATCCTTGGTAATCCATTATCCATGTATGGAAAGCAGGTGGGCCACGTAAGTGTGGAAAAATAGTTAATAAATGAAACAAAACAAAACAAACATTTTGTTACTCATGTCATGCTCCAGCACTTTATCACATACTACTATAAGCTAAACCCTTTTTATATTTTATTGTTAAAACATCTTGGAAGATAAAACATCTTAGATATTAGAGTAACAATTAGGCTTATCAGCGAGAAACAACAGCTGAATACTATAAACTGACAATTATTGACTAGTTATCTTTACTCTGATGTCTATTACTTAGAGTAAAGGCAACGCTGAGGTTAGCTTTGTCTTTCATCCTTACGGAGTCGATAAATAAAGCATTGGGGTAATTGCTGGCCTTGTGCCAAAAGTAAAAACATTACTTAGAGTAAAGGGTTAAGATTCCCTTCTGTCACAAATGACTACGGGTTTTGCAGCTAGAAAGTTTCCCTCCAAAGCACAACCCCAAGCAAGGAGTTTTTCTGGTAGACTAGGTCCATACATACCAGTCTCCCCTTTCCATGCTACTGATGTTGTCAAAAGGAAAGGTAAAGGTTGATACAGCTTAGCATCAGTGATGTTGCAACTCCTTTTTCCAGCTGAATGACTTAGAGCAATGTGAAATAAAGTTAATAATAGAATAGATACTATATATATCGATATAATGCACTTTATGTCCCACATTGTCAGGTGTTCTTCCTATCTTTATTGTAGTTTTTATTTCTTTGAGACATATGTTAGTTGTGCTGATATATATTTATCATGATTGGAAATGCTGCAGGTTTTCCCCTGTCTGTCTTCTTCAACTTTAAAATAAATTGTATTTTGAACTTGTTTTTGCTAGAGTTAGATACTGAATTCAGAACATGGAGAACATGACTAGCTGTCTGGTTCTCAGTTTCCTCTCCATAAAAAAAAAACAACTACCTTTGATTTCTCTATATTTCTGCTGGGTGTTTGATTACATGCAACCATCAAGAATGACAACTTCATTATGTAATACTAGCAGAAAAACCAC
Organism: Eledone cirrhosa; assembly: GCA_964016885.1. Taxonomy (NCBI): domain Eukaryota; kingdom Metazoa; phylum Mollusca; class Cephalopoda; order Octopoda; family Eledonidae; genus Eledone; species Eledone cirrhosa. The sequence continues at coordinate 43,670,747 of OZ024745.1, read as the reverse complement.
CCTATTGATATTATATGCAAGTATATATGAATGTAGATACGATACATCAAATAAAATCATATACACAGAAATTGAACGAAGACTATGTTACACTCTCTTATGTAATCAGTAACGTAATCCATGATACATTAAAAAACGACAATATTATATATAAACTGCATTAGGAGAAAATTAGTGATGGAAATATATGAATATTTATTTAAACGATTGCTAACCGGAAGTGTTAACATTTGAAAATTTTAAAGAAGTGAATCTTAAAATAAACAATAAAATATATTTAATCAACAGCCACGAAATTTAGTAGATAAATTATGTAATATTCATTCATTATTTATTCAAAGTAATCCAACTTATTTTACTAATGGGATAAAAAATTATAAACCGTACGCAGTCCCGCGCTCCTTACTTTATTATAGTTTAGATACATGTGTTCATATAGGAAAGCACGCACTTCTGTTTACTTTCATTAGTAAATAATAAATACTTTGTTCTGGAACATGGCAATGTGAAATTTTTCATCATTCTTTTGTTTAGGATATGTAAATATTTTGGCATCATTACCAGTCTGGTGTAGGTAATAATTCTTTTTACTTTGAGCACAAATCCAGTAATTTCGGATGCAGAAAGGTCGATTATAGCAATTCCAATATATTACTTTTCTAGTTCTTTATTTTATCAATCCCAGAAACTATGAAAGGAAAAATTGACCCTATCAGAATTTGAACTCAGACCATAGAAATACTGCAAATCATTTTTCTAATGATTCTGTCAATCCACCATCCTATACTAATAATATATTATATGATTTCATTCAGTTTTGTATTCAACAATTATAATAAGCCTGACAAAACACTCATTTTCCCATACATCATGCTTTGGCCTATAACTGTGATTGAAATAATACTAAAGGAAAGGCAATGCATATAGCTGAGAGATTTTTTTCCCCAAGATTTTATTGCCTGTACAATTAATCAAAGTGTACACATTTTTGGGGGACATCCTGTATACGTGTCTTTTACTGAAACGTATAAGATGACTAAATTGGTCATTACATTAATTCTCTGCCCATTTTACTGTCAAATGACAATACCAATAGAAAAATTACATAACATGTTTAAATTTCTAGGTTAAGGATCTAAGATAAATACCACATTCTGCTTTATATATGGCTGAACCTTTTAACCCTTTAGCATTTACATTACTCTATATTTACTATTATATTTTCACAGTAAAGGCTTTATCTTACATAATACCGAATCTATGAGAATTTGATATTATTTATTTTGTGAATTGGCAGTATCGGTAGAGGGTCGGACACCATGCTTTGACGCATAGAGTTACGGCCCTTGCCATTCTGAGTTCAAATCCCGCCGAGGTTGACTTTGCCTTTCATCCTTACGGGGTCGATAAAATAAAGTACCAGTAATACACTGGGTAATTGCTGGCCTTGTGCCTAAAGTAGAAACAATTATTTATTTTGAGAACAATACCTTAACATCAGTATGAGTGGCTGGTTACAGCCGGTTTGAACAGAAAAAGGTGAGAGAATTCTGGCCACATATGGCCAGTTTAAATGCTAAAGGGTTAAACAAATGGCCAATTAGTCAATCTTAACCTCAGTTATGCACCTTTATACTGAGTGAAGGACAGAACAATATTTACCTGTGTTTTTGACAATTTTTCAGCTAAATCAGTTTTGACGGTAAAGGCTTTATCTCACATAATTATCTCACATGATATCGAATCTATGAGATTTTGATATTTATTTTGAGAACAATACCTTAATACCAGTATGAGTGGCTGGTTACAGCCGGTTTGAACAGAAAGAGTTGAGAGAATTCTGGCCAGTTTAAATGCTAAAGTGTTAAAGGAGAAGATAAATAACTACAATATGTGGCAGGAGAGAACTGTTCAGCCAAGTATGAAAAAAAAAAAGACCATATATAAAATGGTTGTGATGATCACAAGGAAGAAGCTAAATGTGTGTGCATATTAAGTTTCAAGCAGGCTGATGCAGATTACTATTTTTCTTGGATTCTGTCTTTTCTTTAACAAATTATTAAATTTGGTACATGTAGTCTTGCTGTAAATCTATCAAACATTTACATGTATTTAGAAAACTCACACAGTGCTTGATGACTGATCCATATAAGAGTTAAATGGATAATCATCATCATCATCATCTTCGTTTAACGTCCATTTTCCACACTAGCATGGGTTAGACGATAATATGCTAGCTATTAATTTTCTAGTCTTATCCTAGAATTTTAATTAAAAACTTCTGTTACACCTAAACTAATTTATTTTACATATATTGAATTAAATAATGGTTTCTGATTTAGGCACAAGACCAATAATTTTAAGGGAGGGGAAAGTTAGTTAATTTTACCCCAGTGCATTACTGGTGCTTTATTTTATCGACCCCCGCAAGGATGAAAGGCAAAGCTAACCTCGGCGGGATTTGAATCAAATAATGCCTATGCATTACCTCATGATTCCTTAGCATTAATTTTCAAATATTTTTATCAAGCATGTGTTAGCCACTTGTTTGAGACAGATTTCTATGAGGAATGAATAAAGCTATATTGTTCTAGAAATTTTATAAAAGTGGGGCTAAATATGTTTCTATATATGGAATTTCAAGTTATACAAGTTCTGAATTTAAAGATCTGAAGGAAGACTGAAATTGTTTATTAGTAATTTGATTTACCATAAATTAGGTTAACAAAATAAAGTAAGAATTAATTGTAGAGAAGAATACAAGAATATTAGAGAGTAAATAAACAATTGCATTTTTAGGGGCATTGAGCAAATTATGAATTTTGAACGTATGTTAGCTTAAGTCAACTGTTTCAATACAGTACTTTTACTATGAAAAACAGTCGAACAATTTGTGCATATAAACCAATAGAGACAGAAAAAGGTGAAAAAGTCCCATAGTTAATGTTATTCACTTTTAGAGGCTTATATGCCCAATGTGTTCAACTATTTTTCATAGTCAAAAACCTGCATTAAAGCACTTAATTTTAAGTTAACATACATTTAAAATTAAATATTAAAGAGGTTTAAGTTGTGTATGAGATAAGAATTATAGATACGAGGGTGAGCTGAAAAGTTCATAGGCTGACTATGAAGGAGTGACGCTAGAGCTGTGAAATCTTGCATGCATTAATTTTTCAACTCTTCTTATTGATAACTGCATTGTTTCTTTCCAGAGACTATGTTGAAAAATAAACCTCATTTGATCATTCCATGAGAGTATCTTGGCCAGCCTATGAACTTTTCAGCTGACCCTCATATAATGGAGCATGCAATAAATGAGAATACATAATCTAGTTAACATTCAGATGATTGCTCAAGTTATGAAGTCAACACATATTCATCAATAGTTCTGAAAAACTAAGATTGACTAGTCAGATGTTTTTATAGAGATGTGTGTGTTTCTGACATAAAAAAAAAATCATGTGTTTCTGACATTACTGTAGAGAATATTTTAAAAAGAACAGAGAAGGTACAAATAATGACCTATTGATCAAATACCTTATTAATTAAATACAATTTGAAGGAATAACCTAGATTGTGAGTTTCCTCAAGAACTGCTTCAGAATTGTAAATTCCTTATCTTTTTAGCATTTACATTATTCTACTATTATATTTTTATGGTAAAGGCTTTATCTTACATAATTATTTCAATATATCGAATTTACAAGATTTTGATGATGATATTATTTATTTTGAGAACAATACCTTAATGTCAGTATGAGTGGCTGGTTATGACTGGTTTGATCAGAAAGAGGTGAGAGAATTCTGGCTGGATATGGCCGGTTTAAATGCTAAAGGGTTAATGTGTTCCTTAAAATTCTATTTTCACTCCAGTAATACACTGGGTAATTGCTGGCCTTGTGCCAAAAGTAGAAACAATTATTTATTACCTTGATCAAGGTAATAAATAATTGTTTCTACTTTTGGCACAAGGCCAGCAATTACCCAGTGCATTACTGGTACTTTATTTTATTGACCCCATAAGGATGACAAGTAAAGTTAACCTCGGCGGGATTTGAACTCTTGCCATTCTGAGTTCAAATCCCGCCGAGGTTAACTTTGCCTTTCATCCTTACGGGGTCGATAAAATAAAGTACCAGTAATGCACTGGGTGATTGCTGGCCTTGTGCCAAAAGTAGAAACAATTATTTATTACCTTGATTTAATTGATATTTATATCTCATTAAAGCAATGTTTAGATCTAACTTTGTTAAAGTTAATAATTCAGTCTTCTAATAAAGCAAAGATCCACTGAAGAAAATATAGAATTTATGAAATATAACGAACATAAAATGTGGATTGTCATTACTAGCACACTCATCTGGCTATTGAGTTGATTACTATATCCTATTCCTAATTATCCCAATTTGTTACGAGCAGAACTGGTTTGTATCAGCTCAAGTGTTACAAAGTAACAGCATATATATAATGTATTTACATGAAGATTTATTTAAAAACAAAACAAAATCTATGCAAAATTATTCTGAAAATCTGCATCTCTCGATTACCTGCAGTAAATACTCTTTCTACATCTTAAAAATACACATCCATTTTGATTTACATAGAATTTAATATCGTTTATATTTTCTATTAAGAATCAAACAAAAAGGGAAGATAGATTTCACAGTTTATAGGTACATTCTTGATTATGAAGAGAGTACATAGAACAAACTGGTTAAGTAAATTAAAAAGGTAAATGGTCTTTTATTCATGATGGAGTTGTAATAATGCTTTTCTGGCACACAGTGTGTCTTAGGCATCTTAATTCTGGCAGAACCCATCCCTCCCTAGGTCTGAATATAGCCGATTTCTTAGTTAGATAGACAAGCAGAGATAGATAGATAGACACACAAACACACACTCACACACACACACACACACATATATATATATATATATATATATATATATATATATATATTAGAGAGAGAGAGAGAGAGAATCTATCCTAACATTGGACTGGTACATATTTATTAACCATGAAAGGATGAAAGACAAAATTGACCTCAGCATGATTTGAACTCAGTGAGCTGGAATAAATAGCTAAACATTTATTAATCCAATATCCTAACAACATTTCCAGTTCAACATGTTTAGATTTAGCATTATCCTGATGCAGCCTTCAAACTGAATTAGAACTGAAGGTAAGAAAATTACATTTATTAAATCATTTAATGTATATATTTTAATTGTAAATAATAAGTGTCTTGTATTCTAATAACAAATTTTATTTGTCTTTTCATATTGCTGTAAATAAAGTAAAAAAAGATGAAAGATTCACCTTTATGCCACCAGTTCCAGTGGCCCCATGATTTAGTTACAGAGCAGCTGTCATTATTGGAGCAAGTGTCAGATGTAATATTAGAAACAGTGTCATCTGAAATTAGTACAAAATAGTGCATATAAAAGATTTGAAGTAGTGAAAATAACTATTTATAGCAACAAATATCACATTACAAATCCAGGGAAGTTCCTTCTTGATAATGCTAACAAAGTTTTAAAAATTATTTAATATCGAAATTATATTTCTGTAAATGTTTTCTGGGGAAAAAAACTAAATAAACATAAGATTTTGTTGCTATTTAATAGTCACAAGAAACCATAAAGTAACTAGTTGTTATGAAGGGGTTGGTCATGAACAACTAGTTGCTTTGAAGAGATCACCAGTAACTAGCTATTTTGAAGAAGTCACTAGTAAAAGTTGCTTTGAAGAGTCCCTAGCAACTAGTTGCTATGAAGAGGTCACTAGCAATTAACTGCTATGAAGAGGTGCCTAGCAACTAGTTGCTATGAAGAGGTGCCTAGCAACTAGTTGCTATGAAGAGGTGCCTAGCAACTAGTTGCTATGAAGAGATCCCTAGCAGCTAGTCGCTATGACGAGGTCCCTAGCAACTAGTTTCTATGAAGAGGTCCCAAGCAAATAATTGCTATAAAGAGGTGCTTAGCAAATAGTTGCTATAAAGAGTTCACCAGTAAGTAGTTGTGATGAAAGGGCACCAGCAACTAATTGCTATGAAGAAGTCCTTAGCAAGAAATTACTTAGTGACAGTCAGAGCAATTCGAGTATAGTTAGTACATGAGAAAATAACAGAGATTAGTGTGAAGAGATCAGACAGAACATATATGTTATAGAGGCATCAGACAGAACATATATGTTATAGAGACATCAGACAGAACATATATGTTATAGAGAGATCAGACAGAACATATATGTTATAGAGAGATCAGACAGAACATATATGTTATAGAGACATCAGACAGAACATATATGTTATAGAGAGATCAGACAGAACATATATGTTATAGAGAGATCAGACAGAACATATATGTTATAGAGAGATCAGATAGAACATGTATGTTATAGTGAGATCAGATAGAACATATATGTTATAGAGAGATCAGATAGAACATATATGTTATAGAGAGATCAAATAGAACATATATGTTATAGAGAGATCAGATAGAACATATATGTTATAGAGAGATCAGATAGAACATATATGTTATAGTGAGATCAGATAGAACATATATGTTATAGAGAGATCAGACAGAACATATATGTTATAGAGAGATCAGATAGAACATATATGTTATAGAGAGATCAGATAGAACATATATGTTATAGAGAGATCAGATAGAACATATATGTTATAGAGAGATCAGACAGAACATATATGTTATAGAGAGATCAGATAGAACATATATGTTATAGAGAGATCAGACAGAACATATATGTTATAGAGAGATCAGACAGAACATATATGTTATAGAGAGATCAGATAGAACATATATGTTATAGAGAGATCAGATAGAACATATATGTTATAGAGTGATCAGATATATATGCTATAGAGAGATCAGATAGAACATATATGTTATAGAGAGATCAGACAGAACATATATGTTATAGAGAGATCAGATAAAACATATATGTTATAGAGAGATCAGATAGAACATATATGTTATAGAGTGATCAGATATATATGTTATAGAGAGATCAGATAGAACATATATGTTATAGAGAGATCAGACAGAACATATATGTTATAGAGAGATCAGATAGAACATATATGTTATAGAGAGATCAGATATATATGTTATAGAGAGATCAGATAGAACATATATGTTATAGAGAGATCAGACAGAACATATATGTTATAGAGAGATCAGATAGAACCTATATGTTATAAAGAGATCAGAGAGAACATATATGTTATAGAGAGATCAGATAGAACATATATGTTATAGAGAGATCAGATAGAATATATATGTTATAGTGAGATCAGATAGAACATATATGTTATAGAGAGATCAGATAGAACATATATGTTATAAAGAGCTCAGATAGAACATATATGTTATAAAGAGCTCAGATAGAACATATATGTTATAGAGAGATCAGACAGAACATATATGTTATAAAGAGATCAGATAGAACATATATGTTATAGAGAGATCAGACAGAACATATATGTCATAGAGAGATCAGACAGAACATATATGTTATAGTGAGATCAGATAGAACATATATGTTATAGAGAGATCAGATAGAACATATATGTTATAGAGAGATCAGATAGAACATATATGTTATAAAGAGATCAGATAGAACATATATATTATAGAGAGATCAGATAGAACATATATGTTATAGAGAGATCAGATAGAACATATATGTTATAGAGAGATCAGATAGAACATATATGTTATAGAGAGATCAGATAGAACATATATGTTATACAGAGCTCAGATAGAACATATATGTTATAGAGAGATCAGATAGAACATATATTTTATAAAGAGATCAGATAGAACATATATGTTATAAAGAGCTCAGATAGAACATATATGTTATAGAGAGATCAGATAGAACATATATGTTATAAAGAGATCAGATAGAACATATATGTTATAGAGAGATCAGATAGAACATATATGTTATAGAGAGATCAGATAGAACATATATGTTATAAAGAGCTCAGATAGAACATATATGTTATAGAGAGATCAGATAGAACATATAAGTTATAAAGAGCTCAGATAGAACATATATGTTATAGAGAGTTCAGATAGAACATATATGTTATAAAGAGATCAGACAGAACATATATGTTATAGAGAGATCAGATAGAACATATATGTTATAAAGAGCTCAGATAGAACATATATGTTATAGAGAGATCAGATAGAACATATATGTTATAAAGAGATCAGATAGAACATATATGTTATAGAGAGATCAGATAGAACATATATGTTATAGAGAGATCAGATAGAACATATATGTTATAAAGAGCTCAGATAGAACATATATGTTATAGAGAGATCAGATAGAACATATAAGTTATAAAGAGCTCAGATAGAACATATATGTTATAGAGAGTTCAGATAGAACATATATGTTATAAAGAGATCAGACAGAACATATATGTTATAGAGAGATCAGATAGAACATATATGTTATAGTGAGATCAGATAGAACATATATGTTATAAAAAGATCAGACAGAACATATATGTTATAGAGAGATCAGACAGAACATATATGTTATAGAGAGATCAGATAGAACATATATGTTATAGAGAGATCAGATATAACATATATGTCATAGAGAGATCAGATAGAACATATATGTTATAAAGAGATCAGACAGAACATATATGTTATAGAGAGATCAGATAGAACATATATGTTATAGAGAGATCAGATAGAACATATATGTTATAGAGAGATCAGATAGAACATATATGTTATAGAGAGATCAGATAGAACATATATGTTATAGAGAGATCAGACAGAACATATATGTTATAGAGAGATCAGATAGAACATATATGTTATAAAGAGATCAGATAGAACATATATGTTATAAAGAGATCAGATAGAACATATATGTTATAAAGAGATCAGACAGAACATATATGTTATAGAGAGATCAGACAGAACATATATGTTATAAAGAGATCAGACAGAACATACATGTTATAGAGAGATCAGATAGAACATATATGTTATAAAGAGATCAGACAGAACATATATGTTATAGAGAGATCAGATAGAACATATATGTTATAGAGAGATCAGACAGAACATATATGTTATAGAGAGATTAGATAGAACATATATGTTATAGAGAGATCAGACAGAACATATATGTTATAGAGAGATCAGATAGAACATATATGTTATAGAGAGATCAGATAGAACATATATGTTATAGAGAGATCAGACAGAACATATATGTTATAAAGAGATCAGACAGAACATATATGTTATAGAGAGATCAGATAGAACATATAAGTTATAAAGAGATCAGACAGAACATATATGTTATAAAGAGATCAGATAGAACATATATGTTATAGAGAGATCAGATATAACATATATGTTATAGAGAGATCAGACAGAACATATATGTTATAGAGAGATCAGACAGAACATATATGTTATAGAGAGATCAAAAAGAACATATATGTTATAAAGAGATCAGACAGAACATATATGTTATAGAGAGATCAGATAGAACATATATGTTATAGAGAGATCAGATAGAACATATATGTTATAAAGAGATCAGATAGAACATATATGTTATAGAGAGATCAGATAGAACATATATGTTATAGAGAGATCAGACATATATGTTATAAATAGATCAGATAGAACATATATGTTATAGAGAGATCAGACATATATGTTATAGAGAGATCAGATAGAACATATATGTTATAGAGAGATCAGATAGAACATATATGTTATAGAGAGATCTGATAGAACATATATGTTATAAAGAGATCAGATAGAACATATATGTTATAGAGAGATCAGATAGAACATATATGTTATAGAGAGATCAGACAGAACATATATGTTATAGAGAGATCAGATAGAACATATATGTTATAGAGAGATCAGACAGAACATATATGTTATAGAGAGATCAGACGGAACATATATGTTATAGAGAGATCAGATAGAACATATATGTTATAAAGAGATCAGACAGAACATATATGTTATAGAGAGATCAGACATATATGTTATAGAGAGATCAGATAGAACATACATGTTATAAAGAGATCAGACAGAACATATATGTTATAGAGAGATCAGATAGAACATATATGTTATAGAGAGCTCAGATAGAACATATATGTTATAGAGAGATCAGATAGAACATATATGTTATAGAGAGATCAGATAGAACATATATGTTATAGTGAGATCAGATAGAACATATATGTTATAGAGAGATCAGATAGAACATATATGTTATAGAGAGATCAGACAGAACATATATGTTATAAAGAGATCAGACAGAACATATATGTTATAGAGAGATCAGACAGAACATATATGTTATAGAGAGATCAGATAGAACATATATGTTATAAAGAGATCAGACAGAACATATATGTTATAGAGAGATCAGATAGAACATATATGTTATAGAGAGCTCAGATAGAACATATATGTTATAGAGAGATCAGATAGAACATATATGTTATAGAGAGATCATATAGAACATATATGTTATAGTGAGATCAGATAGAATATATATGTTATAAAGAGATCAGACAGAACATATATGTTATAGAGAGATCAGATAGAACATATATGTTATAAAGAGATCAGATAGAACATATATGTTATAGAGAGATCAGATAGAACATATATGTTATAGAGAGATCAGACAGAACATATATGTTATAATGAGATCAGACAGAACATATATGTTATAGAGAGATCAGACAGAACATATATGTTATAGAGAGATCAGATAGAACATATATGTTATAGAGAGATCAGATAGAACATATATGTTATAAAGAGATCAGATAGAACATATATGTTATAGAGAGATCAGATAGAACATATATGTTATAAAGAGATCAGATAGAACATATATGTTATAGAGAGATCAGATAGAACATATATGTTATAAAGAGATCAGATAGAACATATATGTTATAGAGAGATCAGATAGAACATATATGTTATAAAGAGATCAGATAGAACATATATGTTATAGAGAGATCAGATAGAACATATATGTTATAGAGAGATCAGACAGAACATATATGTTATAAAGAGATCAGACAGAACATATATGTTATAGAGAGATCAGACAGAACATATATGTTATAGAGAGATCAGATAGAACATATATGTTATAGAAAGATCAGATAGAACATATATGTTATAAAGAGATCAGATAGAACATATATGTTATAGAGAGATCAGATAGAACATATATGTTATAAAGAGATCAGATAGAACATATATGTTATAGAGAGATCAGATAGAACATATATGTTATAGAGAGTTCAGATAGAACATATATGTTATAGAGAGATCAGATAGAACATATATGTTATAAAGAGATCAGATAGAACATATATGTTATAGAGAGATCAAATAGAACATATATGTTATAGAGAGATCAGACATATATGTTATAGAGAGATCAGACATATATGTTATAGAGAGATCAGACATATATGTTATAGAGAGATCAGATAGAACATACATGTTATAAAGAGCTCAGATAGAACATATATGTTATAGAGAGATCAGATAGAACATATATGTTATAGAGAGATCAGATAGAACATATATGTTATAGAGAGATCAGACAGAACATATATGTTATAGAGAGATCAGATAGAACATATATGTTATAGAGAGATCAGATAGAACATATACGTTATAGAGAGATCAGACAGAACATATATGTTATAGAGAGATCAGATAGAACATATATGTTATAGAGAGATCAGATAGAACATATATGTTATAAAGAGATCAGATAGAACATATATGTTATAGAGAGATCAGACAGAACATATATGTTATAGAGAGATCAGATAGAACATATATGTTATAGAGAGATCAGATAGAACATATATATTATAAAGAGATCAGATAGAACATATATGTTATAGAGAGATCAGATAGAACATATATGTTATAGAGAGATCAGATAGAACATATATGTTATAGAGAGATCAGATAGAACATATATGTTATAAAGAGATCAGATAGAACATATATGTTATAGAGAGATCAGATAGAACATATATGTTATAGAGAGATCAGATAGAACATATATGTTATAGAGAGATCAGATAGAACATATATGTTATAGAGAGATCAGATAGAACATATATGTTATAAAGAGATCAGATAGAACATATATGTTATAGAGAGATCAGATAGAACATATATGTTATAGAGAGATCAGACATATATGTTATAGAGAGATCAGATAGAACATATATGTTATAGAGAGATCAGACATATATGTTATAGAGAGATCAGATAGAACATATATGTTATAAAGAGCTCAGATAGAACATATATGTTATAGAGAGATCAGATAGAACATATATGTTATAGAGAGATCAGATAGAACATATATGTTATAGAGAGATCAGACAGAACATATATGTTATAGAGAGATCAGATAGAACATATATGTTATAGAGAGATCAGATAGAACATATATGTTATAGAGAGATCAGACAGAACATATATGTTATAGAGAGATCAGATAGAACATATATGTTATAGAGAGTTCAGATAGAACATATATGTTATAAAGAGATCAGACAGAACATATATGTTATAGAGAGATCAGATAGAACATATATGTTATAGTGAGATCAGATAGAACATATATGTTATAAAGAGATCAGACAGAACATATATGTTATAGAGAGATCAGACAGAACATATATGTTATAGAGAGATCAGACAGAACATATATGTTATAGAGAGATCAGATAGAACATATATGTTATAGAGAGATCAGATAGAACATATATGTTATAGAGAGATCAGATAGAACATATATGTTATAAAGAGATCAGATAGAACATATATGTTATAGAGAGATCAGATAGAACATATATGTTATAAAGAGATCAGACAGAACATATATGTTATAGAGAGATCAGATAGAACATATATGTTATAGAGAGATCAGATATAACATATATGTTATAGAGAGATCAGACAGAACATATATGTTATAGAGAGATCAGACAGAACATATATGTTATAGAGAGATCAGGCAGAACATATATGTTATAGAGAGATCAGATAGAACATATATGTTATAGAGAGATCAGATAGAACATATATGTTATAAAGAGATCAGACAGAACATATATGTTATAAAGAGATCAGATAGAACATATATGTTATAGAGAGATCAGACAGAACATATATGTTATAGAGAGATCAGATAGAACATATATGTTATAGAGAGATCAAAAAGAACATATATGTTATAAAGAGATCAGACAGAACATATATGTTATAGAGAGATCAGATAGAACATATATGTTATAGAGAGATCAGATAGAACATATATGTTATAAAGAGATCAGATAGAACATATATGTTATAGAGAGATCAGATAGAACATATATGTTATAGAGAGATCAGATAGAACATATATGTTATAGAGAGATCAGATAGAACATATATGTTATAGAGAGATCAGATAGAACATATATGTTATAAAGAGATCAGACGGAACATATATGTTATAGAGAGATCAGATAGAACATATATGTTATAGAGAGATCAGATAGAACATATATGTTATAGAGAGATCAGATAGAACATATATGTTATAAAGAGATCAGACAGAACATATATGTTATAAAGAGTTCAGATAGAACATATATGTTATAGAGAGATCAGACAGAACATATATGTTATAGAGAGATCAGATAGAACATATATGTTATAGAGAGATCAGATAGAACATATATGTTATAGAGAGATCAGATAGAACATATATGTTATAAAGAGATCAGATAGAACATATATGTTATAGAGAGATCAGATAGAACATATATGTTATAGAGAGATCAGATAGAACATATATGTTATAGAGACATCAGATAGAACATATATGTTATAGAGAGATCAGACAGAACATATATGTTATAGAGAGATCAGATAGAACATATATGTTATAGAGAGATCAGATAGAACATATATGTTATAGAGAGATCAGATAGAACATATATGTTATAGAGAGATCAGATAGAACATATATGTTATAAAGAGATCAGATAGAACATATATGTTATAAAGAGATCAGATAGAACATATATGTTATAGAGAGATCAGATAGAACATATATGTTATAAAGAGATCAGACGGAACATATATGTTATAGAGAGATCAGATAGAACATATATGTTATAGAGAGATCAGACAGAACATATATGTTATAGAGAGATCAGATAGAACATATATGTTATAGAGAGATCAGATAGAACATATATGTTATAGACAGATCAGATAGAACATATATGTTATAGAGAGATCAGATAGAACATATATGTTATAAAGAGATCAGATAGAACATATATGTTATAGAGAGATCAGATAGAACATATATGTTATAGAGAGATCAGACATATATATTATAGAGAGATCAGATAGAACATATATGTTATAGAGAGATCAGATAGAACATATATGTTATAGAGAGATCAGATAGAACATATATGTTATAAAGAGATCAGACAGAACATATATGTTATAGAGAGATCAGATAGAACATATATGTTATAGTGAGATCAGATAGAACATATATGTTATAAAGAGATCAGACAGAACATATATGTTATAGAGAGATCAGATAGAACATATATGTTATAGAGAGATCAGATAGAACATATATGTTATAGAGAGATCAGACAGAACATATATGTTATAGAGAGATCAGATAGAACATATATGTTATAGAGAGATCAGATAGAACATATATGTTATAGAGAGATCAGACATATATATTATAGAGAGATCAGATAGAACATATATGTTATAAAGAAATCAGACAGAACATATATGTTATAGAGAGATCAGATAGAACATATATGTTATAAAGAGATCAGATAGAACATATATGTTATAGAGAGATCAGACAGAACATATATGTTATAAAGAGATCAGATAGAACATATATGTTATAAAGAGATCAGACAGAACATATATGTTATAGAGAGATCAGACAGAACATATATATTATAAAGATATCAGATAGAACATATATGTTATAAAGAGATCAGATAGAACATATATGTTATAGAGAGATCAGACAGAACATATATGTTATAAAGAGATCAGACAGAACATATATGTTATAGAGAGATCAGATAGAACATATATGTTATAGAGAGATCAGACAGAACATATATATTATAAAGATATCAGATAGAACATATATGTTATAAAGATATCAGATAGAACATATATGTTATAAAGAGATCAGATAGAACATAAATGTTATAAAGAGATCAGACAGAACATATATGTTATAGAGAGATCAGACATATATGTTATAGAGAGATCAGATAGAACATATATGTTATAAAGAGATCAGACAGAACATATATGTTATAGAGAGATCAGATAGAACATATATGTTATAGAGAGATCAGATAGAACATATATGTTATAAAGAGATCAGATAGAACATATATGTTATAGAGAGATCAGATAGAACATATATGTTATAGAGAGATCAGACATATATGTTATAGAGAGATCAGATAGAACATATATGTTATAAAGAGATCAGATAGAACATATATGTTATAGAGAGATCAGACAGAACATATATGTTATAGAGAGATCAGATAGAACATATATGTTATAGAGAGATCAGACAGAACATATATGTTATAGAGACATCAGACAGAACATATATGTTATAGAGAGATCAGACAGAACATATATGTTATAAAGAGATCAGACAGAACATATATGTTATAGAGAGATCAGATAGAACATATATGTTATAAAGAGATCAGATAGAACATATATGTTATAGAGAGATCAGATAGAACATATATGTTATAAAGAGATCAGATAGAACATATATGTTATAGAGAGATCAGATAGAACATACATGTTATAGAGAGATCAGACATATATTTTATAGAGAGATCAGATAGAATATATATGTTATAAAGAGATCAGACAGAACATATATGTTATAGAGAGATCAGATAGAACATATATGTTATAGAGAGATCAGATAGAACATATATGTTATAAAGAGATCAGACATATATGTTATAGAGAGATCAGATAGAACATATATGTTATAAAGAGATCAGACAGAACATATATGTTATAGAGAGATCAGATAGAACATATATGTTATAGAGAGATCAGATAGAACATATATGTTATAAAGAGATCAGATAGAACATATATGTTATAGAGAGATCAGATAGAACATATATGTTATAGAGAGATCAGACATATATGTTATAGAGAGGTCAGATAGAACATATATGTTATAAAGAGATCAGATAGAACATATATGTTATAGAGACATCAGACAGAACATATATGTTATAGAGAGATCAGACAGAACATATATGTTATAGAGAGATCAGATAGAACATATATGTTATAGAGACATCAGACAGAACATATATGTTATAGAGAGATCAGACAGAACATATATGTTATAAAGAGATCAGATAGAACATATATGTTATAGAGAGATCAGATAGAACATATATGTTATAGAGACATCAGACAGAACATATATGTTATAGAGACATCAGACAGAACATATATGTTATAGAGAGATCAGACGGAACATATATGTTATAGAGAGATCAGATAGAACATATATGTTATAGAGAGATCAGATAGAACATATATGTTATAAAGAAATCAGACAGAACATATATGTTATAGAGAGATCAGATAGAACATATATGTTATAGAGAGATCAGATAGAACATATATGTTATAGAGAGATCAGATAGAACATATATGTTATAAAGAGATCAGATAGAACATATATGTTATAGAGAGATCAGACAGAACATATATGTTATAAAGAGATCAGATAGAACATATATGTTATAAAGAGATCAGACAGAACATATATGTTATAGAGAGATCAGATAGAACATATATGTTATAAAGAGATCAGATAGAACATATATGTTATAGAGAGATCAGACAGAACATATATGTTATAAAGAGATCAGATAGAACATATATGTTATAAAGAGATCAGACAGAACATATATGTTATAGAGAGATCAGATAGAACATATATGTTATAAAGAGATCAGATAGAACATATATGTTATAGAGAGATCGGACAGAACATATATGTTATAAAGAGATCAGATAGAACATATATGTTATAAAGAGATCAGATAGAACATATATGTTATAGAGAGATCAGACAGAACATATATGTTATAGAGAGATCAGATAGAACATATATGTTATAGAGAGATCAGATAGAACATATATGTTATAGAGAGATCAGATAGAACATATATGTTATAAAGAGATCAGACAGAACATATATGTTATAAAGAGTTCAGATAGAACATATATGTTATAGAGAGATCAGATAGAACATATATGTTATAGAGAGATCAGATAGAACATATATGTTATAAAGAGATCAGATAGAACATATATGTTATAGAGAGATCAGATAGAACATATATGTTATAGTGAGATCAGATAGAACATATATGTTATAGAGAGATCAGATAGAACATATATGTTATAGTGAGATCAGATAGAACATATATGTTATAGAGAGATCAGATAGAACATATATGTTATAGAGAGATCAGATAGAACATATATGTTATAAAGAGATCAGATAGAACATATATGTTATAGAGAGATCAGACAGAACATATATGTTATAGAGAGATCAGATAGAACATATATGTTATAGAGAGATCAGATAGAACATATATGTTATAGAGAGATCAGATAGAACATATATGTTATAGAGAGATCAGATAGAACATATATGTTATAGAGAGATCAGATAGAACATATATGTTATAGAGAGATCAGACATATATTTTATAGAGAGATCAGATAGAATATATATGTTATAAAGAGATCAGACAGAACATATATGTTATAGAGAGATCAGATAGAACATATATGTTATAGAGAGATCAGATAGAACATATATGTTATAGAGAGATCAGACATATATGTTATAGAGAGATCAGATAGAACATATATGTTATAAAGAGATCAGACAGAACATATATGTTATAGAGAGATCAGATAGAACATATATGTTATAGAGAGATCAGATAGAACATATATGTTATAAAGAGATCAGATAGAACATATATGTTATAGAGAGATCAGATAGAACATATATGTTATAGAGAGATCAGACATATATGTTATAGAGAGATCAGATAGAACATATATGTTATAAAGAGATCAGATAGAACATATATGTTATAGAGAGATCAGACAGAACATATATGTTATAGAGAGATCAGATAGAACATATAAGTTATAGAGAGATCAGACAGAACATATATGTTATAGAGAGATCAGACAGAACATATATTTTATAAAGAGATCAGATAGAACATATATGTTATAGAGACATCAGACAGAACATATATGTTATAGAGAGATCAGACAGAACATATATGTTATAGAGAGATCAGATAGAACATATATGTTATAGAGACATCAGACAGAACATATATGTTATAGAGAGATCAGACAGAACATATATGTTATAAAGAGATCAGATAGAACATATATGTTATAGAGAGATCAGATAGAACATATATGTTATAGAGACATCAGACAGAACATATATGTTATAGAGAGATCAGACGGAACATATATGTTATAGAGAGATCAGATAGAACATATATGTTATAGAGAGATCAGATAGAACATATATGTTATAAAGAAATCAGACAGAACATATATGTTATAGAGAGATCAGATAGAACATATATGTTATAGAGAGATCAGATAGAACATATATGTTATAGAGAGATCAGATAGAACATATATGTTATAAAGAGATCAGATAGAACATATATGTTATAGAGAGATCAGACAGAACATATATGTTATAAAGAGATCAGATAGAACATATATGTTATAAAGAGATCAGACAGAACATATATGTTATAGAGAGATCAGATAGAACATATATGTTATAAAGAGATCAGATAGAACATATATGTTATAGAGAGATCGGACAGAACATATATGTTATAAAGAGATCAGATAGAACATATATGTTATAAAGAGATCAGATAGAACATATATGTTATAGAGAGATCAGACAGAACATATATGTTATAGAGAGATCAGATAGAACATATATGTTATAGAGAGATCAGATAGAACATATATGTTATAGAGAGATCAGATAGAACATATATGTTATAAAGAGATCAGATAGAACATATATGTTATAAAGAGATCAGACAGAACATATATGTTATAAAGAGTTCAGATAGAACATATATGTTATAGAGAGATCAGATAGAACATATATGTTATAGAGAGATCAGATAGAACATATATGTTATAAAGAGATCAGATAGAACATATATGTTATAGAGAGATCAGATAGAACATATATGTTATAGTGAGATCAGATAGAACATATATGTTATAGAGAGATCAGATAGAACATATATGTTATAGTGAGATCAGATAGAACATATATGTTATAGAGAGATCAGATAGAACATATATGTTATAGAGAGATCAGATAGAACATATATGTTATAAAGAGATCAGATAGAACATATATGTTATAGAGAGATCAGACAGAACATATATGTTATAGAGAGATCAGATAGAACATATATGTTATAGAGAGATCAGATAGAACATATATGTTATAGAGAGATCAGATAGAACATATATGTTATAGAGAGATCAGATAGAACATATATGTTATAGAGAGATCAGATAGAACATATATGTTATAGAGAGATCAGATAGAACATATATGTTATAAAGAGATCAGACATATATGTTATAGTGAGATCAGATAGAACATATATGTTATAGAGAGTTAAGATAGAACATATATGTTATAGAGAGATCAGATAGAACATATATGTTATAGAGAGATCAGACAGAACATATATGTTATAGAGAGATCAGATAGAACATATATGTTATAGAGAGATCAGATAGAACATATATGTTATAAAGAGATCAGATAGAACATATATGTTATAAAGAGATCAGATAGAACATATATGTTATAAAGAGATCAGATAGAACATATATGTTATAGAGAGATCAGACAGAACATATATGTTATAGAGAGATCAGACATATATGTTATAGAGAGATCAGATAGAACATATATGTTATAGAGAGATCAGATAGAACATATATGTTATAGAGAGATCAGATAGAACATATATGTTATAGAGAGATCAGACAGAACATATATGTTATAGAGAGATCAGATAGAACATATATGTTATAAAGAGATCAGACATATATGTTATAGAGAGATCAGATAGAACATATATGTTATAGAGAGATCAGATAGAACATATATGTTATAGAGAGATTAGACAGAACATATATGTTATAGAGAGATCAGATAGAACATATATGTTATAGAGAGATCAGATAGAACATATATGTTATAAAGAGATCAGACATATATGTTATAGAGAGATCAGATAGAACATATATGTTATAGAGAGATCAGATAGAACATATATGTTATAAAGAGATCAGATAGAACATATATGTTATAGAGAGATCAGACAGAACATATATGTTATAGAGAGATCAGATAGAACATATATGTTATAGAGAGATCAGATAGAACATATATGTTATAGAGAGATCAGATAGAACATATATGTTATAGAGAGATCAGATAGAACATATATGTTATAGAGAGATTAGACAGAACATATATGTTATAGAGAGATCAGATAGAACATATATGTTATAGAGAGATCAGATAGAACATATATGTTATAAAGAGATCAGATAGAACATATATGTTATAGAGAGATCAGATAGAACATATATGTTATAAAGAGATCAGATAGAACATATATGTTATAGTGAGATCATAGTAGTAGTTACTATGAAGAGATCAGATATAAACCAGTGGCTTTAAAGATAGTAGCCAGTTGTTATGGAGATAGCAGCCAGTTTGTTTAGGTCAGAGGTTCTCAAACTTTTTGGGTCACTGCACCCCCTCACTGCCAAGTAATACAAAAAAACGGCCCCCCCTCCCAACCCTATTTCCAGAGAGACCTGCCTACACGCAAATTGTAAATAATATAAAATAAATTAAATCATTAATTTATATGATAAATATATATAATATATACTATGTATAAATAAATATTATATATTTTTTATTTTACTATATATAGCAGAAAAAGCTTGGACGCTCAGGGATAGCGATCAAAAGTTTACCCTAAAATGGGAGAAATTAGCTAAAACCCAAAGCTTTTCCAGGAGCCAAAATTTCTGCAAATTGTGTAATCTTGAGATTTATTACATAATCACACACAAGAAGAAACTGCTGAATAACAGAATTGAACGAACATTATTCTGCCGTCACAGAATTAAAACCCTTTTTTCCCACTACAAGCCGAATATTACATAAAAGAGGGACATCCCCCCAACTATATAAACCTCAATCTAGTTAGAAAAATATAAAAACAATCTCTTCTCAACATATATTAATAACCTTAAATTACCACACTAATAATGGAAAGATATGCTGATGAGAATAGGTGCAAATATGCGATAATGAATGTGTCTAAAAACGTCCATAAATATGTATATATATGTTGGCGGTACTCAGTAACAGAGAAGACCCGCCTTACCTAAATATATAGTAAAACCTACTCCAACCAGTAGGCATCTCTAACAAAATACACCCCGTCCCACCCCCACCACCCCACCCCATCCACACCACCCCGTTCTATGTAAAGTTATGTTGGTGCCGCGCCATAGGCCGAAACAAATGAGATCGTGTAGGTGTCACGACAAAAAAACACACAGTCCACGTTGTAATGTGGCCGTGTAGGCAACACGGTAAAAACCTCCCAGACCCACACTGTAAATGTGGTTGGTGTTAGGAAGGGCATCCAACTGTAGAAAACCTGCCAGACAGTCCTATGCGAGCAAGACAATCACTCTTGCCTCAAGTGGGACTACCCCCGTCCAAACCCATGCAAGCGTGGAACACGGACGTTAAACGTTGATGATGATGATGATGATGATGATGTGAAAATGTATATAAATAAGTAAATATATATATATGTTTGATGTGTATAGTTAGATGTAAGTGTATTCATGTATTAAAGTGCTTATATATATATATATATATATATATATATATATGTGTATATATATATATATATATATAGATGTGTATGTATATGTATATGTGTACACATAGACTAGAGTATGTATGTATATATGTGTGTGTCTATACGTGTGTATATAAAGATAAGTTGAGTATGAAAATGTATACACATGAACGCGTATGTATGTACATGAATACATGTGTGTATATATATATGTATGCATGTGTATATGTATGTAAGTATGAATATGTGAATGTGAGTATATGTATTTTGTAGAGGTGTGCAAATATATTTGTGTGTGAATGCGTGGGTGAAAGGATCCGTACACTTGAAAGAAAAATTTAAGTCTGAATGTTAATTAAGTGCAAACACAAAACCAACCACGCATATCTTTACTATCTCTAATCCTTCTATAGATTTAGAAAAATAACCAATAATATATTCTATAAAAATGTCAAAACAACAGATGGGAATCTAATTACTCACTGCCACCAAAAATTCTCACTGCTATCAAAAAACCACTCCCTCAACTATTCTTCTAACAACTTCACGCCTCCCTCCTAATATTCTCTATAAAAACCAAATAGGTCCTCAGTAATATTATTCTGATGAAATGACAGTAAATAATAACATTGAAATATTGAATGTCTGCATAACCAATACTTTGTAGATAGCAGCTGTTTTCAGGTTATGTAACTGTTATAGAAACACGTGTCAATAAATTCCTTTCAACTAAACTGTATCCATTCAAATCTTTCTATATATATATATATATATATAATATAAAATCAAAAGATGGTTAAAAGAGTTCCATGTATTTTATTATGCTCATTTCAAAAACAAATATCATCTTGGGATGATATTTGCTTTCTCATCAGATAAAATAGGGAGACATGATATTTTATCTGATGAGAACGCAAATATCATTCCATGATGATATTTGTTTTTGAAATGTGCATAATAAAATACATGGAACTCTTTTAACCATCTTTTATATTATTTATACTCCAGTCCTATAAACTGTTGAGTGCTACTTATCCGATATTTGCATTGCTTTATTGTGCTACAATAAAACTCACCTCCTATATATATATATATATATATATATATATATATATATATATGTATCATTTGATATTTAATATACTATTATATCATCTCTACTGCCCCTCTCAGGACCTTCTCAATACCCCCGGGGGGTGGTAGTCCCCACTTTGAGAACCTCTGGTTTAGGTGAAGAGAGAGAAGCAGGAAGATGAGATTAGATAGTAACTAATGTGAAGAAGTAACAGACACTAGAAATAGATCACAGAAACCAGTCAGTGCAAAAGAAGAGACCATTTGACAACCAGTTGCTATAAAGAAGCTAGATAGTAACCAGATGTTATGAAAAGATCATACAGCAACCAGGAAGTGCAACAAGGTTACTCTGAAAGTTGCATAACAGTAGGAAGTATGACGACAGTCTGACAGCTTCAATATTTTTCATGTAGCTCAGTTATACATATTCAATTAAATTATGTATTCTGGGCCCCTTCAAGTTTCATATGTACTGTATTATATTAGTTTTTATATTGATGCAAAATATAGTACAAATCTTAGTTTGGGGGTACAGACACATGAAAATCTTCATGATTGAAGTTTAAAAAAGATTTGACATAAATTTATGAAATACAAAAACTAATGGTATACAGAAACTAATAAATATGATAAGATTACTGATCTGACGAGAACAAGTTTGCCACTAGTTAGTATGAAAAATGGCTTCCCTTAGCAAAAGAAACTGTTTTAGAGAAAAATTAATAATGTATGGAATGTATTATAAAAATGAATAGAGATTAAAGAAAATATAAAATAAAATAGGAAATATTCTGTTTGGGAATGAACTGAAGCCTTACTTGGAATTTCCGCCAAATGCTCCACTTCCATCATAAAATCATCTCGGAAGAAGACGTAACCAATGATAGAGAAGAGGTAGATTAAAATAACGGCAAGAACCGTTGTCAGGATGATTGAGCGTCCATTTCTTGTAACAGACTTTATCACATTAAGTAGGGTTTCTTCTCTGTAGACAACATCGAGAAGCTGGCAAAATAAACAAAAATACATAATATTAATGATTTAAAAAAAATTTTTATATACAACGAAAATCATTTTATTATTAGCCATATGCATTTGACACATTGCTTCATGGCATAGAGTTATTAGCCATATTGATAAAATATAAATGGAGAAAGCAGACTTTGATAACATCAATTTTTTTATACATGTTATAAAGATCTTTTTTTTTATTATCATTTTCCTTATATATATATATATATATATATATATATGGCTGAGTGGTTAGAGAATTGGATTCCCAATCATGAGGTCGGCAGGTTGTCAGTTTGATTCCCGGACCAGGTGATGCGTTATGTCTTTGAGCAAGACACTTTATTTTATGTTGCTCTTTTTATCTGGATTTGTGGCCGATTTAGTTGTTGAATGTCATCAAAACTCTTTCACCACACATTCTGAGACACAAAGTAACAACAAAAGTAGTCTCTGAGGAGGTCACAGAATGTGTGACAAAAGAGCTTTGATGATAATTCTGTTAGTAGACTAACCAGCTGAGAAATAATAATAAACTGTAACCCATGCTAGCGTGGAAGATGGACGTTAAACAAAGATGATGATGATGGAGTGAAATCCAACAGGTACGTTTGTTTTTTATTGGCAGCATGACCCTCGCAAAGGATAACAATATCTGTTTAACACATGTTTTCAGATAAAAAATCTTGCAAAACAAATACAAAATCGAAGTATATATATATATATATATATATGTGTGTGTGTGAAAGATACAACATCCCCCTTCAAGAAACCACTGGTAAATGAAATAATTATCTTATGTTGTTTATTACATAACTATATATATATAGAACACCTTATACATATCACTAATTGGTCGAGAAAATATTGTAATCTGGAGATTTATAAAATCTCAAGCAACTTAGATATAAGGAACCTGACACACACACACACACATATATATATAGAGAGAGAGAACACTTACAAGAAGACTGTAAAAAAACTCATGAACACAGAGGCCCAACACACAGAGCAACAAATAGATAATATGGTAAACAAGTTCAAAGTCCATCAACAGGTGTTTAAAGGAGCGTGTGAAACTGCCCCTGTTTCCCATTAAGCTGATAATGAATATACCTTTGTTCAACACCTGTAAAAGAAAACAAATAATGGCATGTAGTGATAGTGTTGGGTATAATAATAGGACATATATAATATGGTGATAAAATTGGTTATAGTAGTCAAGTAGTGGGTATATGTAACAATGGTATATTGAATATAGAAGTTGTATATATAGCATCATGGAAGTATTAGTAACAGTAATACTGCATATAGTCTGTATATAGTTACAGTTGTTGTGTATGTAGCATAGTGGTAGTGTTGTATATAGCTATGTGCACATGATATATTGTCATTGTATAAGAAGGTATAGTACTAGTGATGTATATGAAGTAGTGTAAATGATGTAGTGGCACTATTGTTGTTTTGTAGCTTTGTTTTATGGCTTGGTCAGAAAAAGGAAAGCACCCATGAACATTTTTGCAGGATCTCTGAGATTGGTTGGGGAAAAGGTAAGAAAGAGCACAACTGAAGGGTTGATACAATATGAAGTAATGACTCAAGATATTGAATTGTCTTCAGTTCAGAGATGTGGTTGGAATGCTTGCTAGAGAGTAGACTCTGCTCAAAGCACCCAAAGACCAAGTGGTAGTCTTAAAGTGGGTGATATGATATTTTATACAGTATTAATATTATGTGATATCATTGAATATAATAGCTTTGTGTGTAGTGTAGTAGTGATATTAGATGTAGTAGCAGTGTGGTAAGATGGAATGTTTCTTTTTAGAATTATTTAGCTGGAAAAGAAAGAAAGGTTACACACATGATCTTTGTAGGTCTTCCCAGATTAATGATTAATGCTTGTAGTAAAAACATAGAAAAGTAGGGATTTTCAGGGAGTTACACTTTTAAGGAGGAATAATTGGTCAAAGTATTTAGTAATGACAAAACAAAGAGATGTGTATATATTATGTGGTATTTGACAGAGGTTGTAGTTAACTTGATATTCAGACTAGCAAAAATTGTTATAATAGCTGTAGAAGAAACAGCACCAGAATAGTGGTGCTTTCCTGTAGTTGTTGTGGTTGTAAATACACGTTGTCCAGCTTCTGATGGTAGGTGGCCATTTTGTATTGTAGACAGGTTTTTCATTTTTTCTATAGCCATAACACTTGGTGGTTTGGAGATTATGGGCTTGGGTTGTGTAAGGTTAGAAGAAAGACATCTACAAGATGGTATCAATCCCACACATAGCTGTCCTGAATATGTCAGGAGTGTTCCAATCAGGAATACAGGTCTATGATGATCTTAACTGGTGTAGACAATTCAAGATATAGCTTTTGTCTCATCAGTGCCTGTGTATGAGTGTAAGCATAAAGAGGAGTTATATACATTGAAGTCATCTAAAATAATGACATCATACAGAGAAATGAGCTGAGCTGAGATAGTTGTCTTCAATGCAGTGCACTTGCTAGTTGAACAACTGTTAGTATTTTAAGAAGTTTAGAGAGTAGTATGACCCAAGAGAAATGGAAGAGAGGAAACATAGTCAGAGTAACTGAAACATGTTGATCCTAATCATATGAGAGCTATAGGTGGTCAAGAGAGTGGATGGTACAATAGTGCAGATACAATATTTCATAAAGTATTTGAATACAGAATGTGGCTAACATAACAAGGATGACTCAGAGACAAATGATACAATATTTGTATGTCAAAAAGGAATAAATTATGTGACAATTTTAGTTGAAGGTAATGGCAAGGATCAAAGGCTATAAACATTGGAGTGGTAGGAAATATGATTTTTGCTAGGATTTAAATACAATCAGTGGCAATCTCAACTTTTTAATGGTTTAGTCAAGAACAAAAGAAAGGGTTCATGTACTTCATAGACTGATTAGACCAAAGTATCTATTTTGATATCTACTGTTTTTTCCATGTCTTTGATCCTGTCTAATCCATTAATTATCTTAAAGTACTGAGGACATAATACGTATAACACGACACGGAAACCTCTCTAGTTCTGGTGTCACAAAGAAATGTACTCAAGTACATCCTGTTAGGTGGTTGGCATTAGGAAGGATACCCAGCTATAGAAACCCCGAAAAATATGGAACATAATGAATTAGATATATCTTTCCAGCCATGACAACCTGTACAACTCATGCCAGCATGGAAAATGAACATAAAACAACAAGGATGATGATTTTCAGCTGGATAAATTGGAGATAGTTGCTTCTGACAGGACCCACTGGAAGGTGTGCTTCCACGACATCCCAGGAATACGTGGGTGAAGAGGAAGAAGATATTGTTTTACCAGTATCCTTATCTATAATATTTAAGCTAGTTAATTAATTCTATTAATTCTATTAATGAAAGATTAATAGAATTCAAGTTAGTAATTTCTTTTAAAAATAAATGAAATAAATGAATTATTACATTTAAGGCCCCTAAAAGCCAGAGTGTTGGTGCCAAACCAACAGAGTAAATAAGTCGTAATATTGTTGAAACAATCAGAGTTCGAATGCCTGCTGGTCGAGGAACCATAATGACAATGACTAAGGACGCAAACATGGCTGCCCACACCAATCCTGAGAGGCGGGAATCCAATTCTGGAACAGAAAAGACTTTCCAATTAAAAAAAGCGTATAACAGATGCAACTATTTATCAATAATGTTTAGATTCTTTCTACCTTTTATGAGAAGAAACTTTCTTGCTTCACCCTTTAACTTTCTGTACATACATGACATGCCTTTAATTGGTTTTATAGTAACAGTTGAATAGATGATCAGGCTTTTACCTGACTTTTAGATTTCTTAATTTTGCTTAACATATTTGAAAACTGCTTTATCCCCTTGGCACTGCAGGTGACTGAAGGCACCAATAGATTAATCTCCCCTTAATTCATAATAGAGTATCAAGGGAAGCAATTCAGCCTCCAGAAGGTTAAGCTTATATGATACAGGTAAATTAATCAATAGACATAAACATTCATGTGTAAAATTCACCACATATTTCAAGTATCTTATATATTTCTATTTGAGAATGACCTTAGTAGAACAATGAAAATGTTAGAAGTTCACAAACATACCTTTCGTGGACTGTCCAAAAGGATAGAAAAAGGCAACTAATAAATTCATGAGAACAGCCAGATTGAATGAAATATTGCCCCAAAGTAGCATATGACTACTAAACCAGAATAGTAAAGAATTGGCTGAAATATATATGAAAATAAGTTTTAAAATATATACATGAGTAAATGCAATGTTAAAATATGTATAAATACAATATGAAATGCATATCAATAATGAACAATTTAATGACAATTTAATTTCATATCAACTCACCACCAATATCAACTTAATACCTGTCCTTTTATTCAGACAACACTTGCACATCAAAAATACAGCCCATTCTATGAGTCCCTCTTAGCACTTTATCAAACATGTGTCCTTCAGTCATATTATTGTTTCATAATTCAAAGTTTTTCATGCACACTCATTTCCTTAACTCCATCCTCATTAAAATTTCTCTAAAGTTAACATTGCATATCCAACAGACAACTGTAAATTTATTCTGCTACACTCACTGTATATCCTTCTTAATATTAATTGCCCAATGTTTTATTATCATACACCATCACATTTCTTACAACTCATAAAAGACAAGTACAAGTTTTCAAGACACCTTTAATTCAATTAAATTTAATTTCAACAGGGATATATCCTCTACCTTTTCATAAACAACTTAACAACAGCCCAACATCAACTATTTATCAATAAATAATTTAGTATAAATTGACATCATCCTGACTCTTAATTTATGTACAATTATATTTCAATTGATGATAGTAAGTATTTCAATTTATGGTATTAATTATTTTAAAATTAACTCTGTTAACCCTTTAGTATTTACGTTATTCTATATTTACTATTGTATTTTCACAGTAAAGGCTTTATCTCACATAATATTGAATCTATGAGATTTAGATAGTATTTATTTTGAAAACAATACCTTAATGTAGGTATGAGTGGCTGGTTACAGTCAGTTTGAACAGAAAGAGCCGAGAGAATTCTGTCCGGATATGGCCGGTTTAAATGCTAAAAGGTTAAACTAAATGTAAAAATAAACATGGTGAGAGGTTGGAGATTACAGTGTTGGCAATTGAATGGAGACAATATATGGTTTTAGAGAAATTTTCAGTTTGGGTGAATCTGAAACAAGCTCTCTAGTGTTGGTGCCATGATAAACAGTATCCACTACACTCTGTAAAGTGGTAGTGGTGGTACTACAAGAAAAATGTACCTAGTATACCCTGTAAGGTAGTTGGTGTTAGGGAGGGTATCTAGCTATAGAAACTATATCAGATATAGAATATATGAGCAAGATGAGGTTGCTTAGATCCATCTAGTCTCTGACCATGATAACCCATCAAACCTATGCTAGCATGGAAAGCAGATGTATGATGATGATGGTGATGATATGTCTGTTGTTGTAATTTGAATAAAGAAAAAAATACAAAAAAAACAAGAATAGATAAAGATCATACCGCGAAGTTGTTTCTGCCACTTCATTTCAGCAAACATATCTTCATGTCGCTCAAAGAAATCAGCTACTTTGCTCCCTTGATCATCTCTTTCCGCAGTATAATAGACTTTATTTTTAGTTTCATCTGTTAAATATTCACAGATCTCTGGGATTGGAAAAACTATTCTTTCTAGGGTCCTGTCATTTCGCACAATCTGTAATAAAAATGAAAAGAAAACATATGGTAGTGATTATTTTGAACAACAGAAATAAAGGTCTCATTTTACTGCATCGTATAACCCATCTTACAGTGTAATATATGACTTGATAGAAAGTAATGGACATTACAACAGTATATATTTGTACATCTTTCTATAAAAGTAATCATTTATATTCAAATGACAATATACTACGTTTATATAAATAGTGCATAAAGTATAAAATAGTACATGAAATAAATAGAAATAGTAAAGAGGTCTATATGTAACAATCTAATAACTACCACAGCTTTGCTTTTAACAGACTGCACTTTTAAAACATAATTTTACATGTTTTTTATGTAAATCGATTGAGATGGTGTTGAAAAATTTGGGTATGTGCATGAACTTTTAAAGTTAATATCTGAGAGCATGGATGAGAGGAGAAATACTTTTCTAAATACACATCTGTTCAAGTTTCAAGTTTAGGTAAGTATTTAAAACATGTTAAAAAACTAGACAACAACATATATAATTTACAAGTCTACTAACCTCAATTTGTGCAGTGTGTTTAGCATAAAAATCCAGTGCTTGATCTCCATAGATATCTTTACCAGTTGGTTTTAGCAGACTTGCCAGCTCTTTGTTATGTTGGGAAAGCTAAAAAAAAAATGTTATTCTTTATTTAATATCTCAACACCAGGTATCTACTTCCTGAGAAAAAGATAGCTTACCAAGAATCTTCTTTTTGCCTAAGAAATTTAACCCCTTCATTATGCAACAGTCTGAAACGTCCTGCTATTAGTTTTAAAGTGTTTATATTTAGCTAAAAACCTTCCATCATAATTGTATGTAAGAAATTATGCTCCAAACACCAGCTTAATAATGAAAAACTTACTTACATTACTAAATCCCTTCAAAATCTTGATTATTTTCAAAATTATTTGAAAATTGCAGACAGCAGTGTTTTTCATTAGAAATAAAGTAATGAAAGGGTTAAACTCTAAACTTTTCCAGAGAATGGATAGAGTGATGATGATGATGAAGAAAATAAGTAAACTGGTAGAAGTATATTGATATAAACACAAGGTCAGAGAGAGAGAGAGAGAGAGAGAGAGAGAGAGAGAGAGAGAGAGAGAGAGAGAGAGAGAAGAGCCATATAAATATAAAACAACCTGATGTGCTAATATGAATATATTGTGTCCAACAGCCTTTGGGGAAGCTTGTCCATCTGCATGTTCTTCCTCATCATCGGCATCACAGTCAATAACATCTTCTGAATGAAATGTTTCTTTGGCAACTTTTACCTATGAGTAACAGAATAGACATTATTTTAAGCAGTTCCAGTATGATCGTGGGATCTTGATCATAGAAAAGAAGCTGAATGAACCTTATAAAATGGTCATAGTTCTTTTATATTTAATATTGATACCTTTGGCTCAGAACCAAGGCCAATGCCTGTTCAAGAGTAGAATAATTGATTCAATCAACCTTAATATATTACTGGTACCCATTTCATTGACTCTTTGGAAATAAATGTTAGAGAAGACATTCATAGTATTTCAGTTCAGAACAAATGGGGTACTAAACTAGATAGTAAAAAAACTGTATCTTATTATTTATCGAGGAGCTTGGATGATTTGGGATGTTGGAATCCAAATGCAGAAACAATAATAGCTTTAGAAAATAGGGTAAAATACCTTTAGAGACAGAGTTTATTTCTCTGTAGTGGTTGTTGGCCACTTCTTTCTGTCTCCTCTTTTCTAAAGCGTTAACTTGACCCCACTATATTGGATATTTTAAGTTCTCTCTCATTAAAGAAACTGTTTTCTGCATGTGTATTGAATAGTTTCATGAGGTCAGACTTGAGCAAATTGTTTCAACAGCTCATGATTGGACTTTGTGCTAAAGTAATTTAATTTCATCTCACTGAGTACATGCAACAACACATTGCAATATACATGAAACATCCAATTGGGACCTGTACCTTATAAGATTGATCTTGACTTTTTCATATTCAAACAGTTGCAGAATGATTTGATGGAGGTGATTTATAGATAAACACAACCACGTGATTTTTCTGTTTTTATGCATCAAATTAATTCCTTCGCTGTTACATGAAAAGATTTCATCTCAGGACTGTCAACCATTAAATTGCTCATCAATTTCCTCTTTGTTCACTGCTCCAGTCGCTGCGGATCCACCGTGGACCCTTTCGGCCTCCAGTCGCTTTCCTGTCGCCACAGTGTCGGCTGCCTTCCATGCCATGCTGCCCTCAACGAGGTCACAAAGCATAGCTTGGATGCTGCAGGCTTCCCTTCCCAGCTCGAGCCGGTTGGGCTGGACCGAGGGGACGGCAAAAGGCCAGATGGCATGACCATCTTCCCGTTCCGCGGTGGCAAACCCCTCGTCTGGGATGCCACTTGCACCGACACTTTCTGCAGTCGCAATCTGGTGCAGTCTGAGATTAACCCGGGTTCCGCTGCATGTCCGGCTGAGGAGGCTAAACTCCTCAAATATCGGTCACTCTCTGACAGGTTTGCAGTTGTACCCCTAGCAGTTGTATTAGGTCTGTATTTTACCTGTTTTGCTGTGGGAACATTTCTCTGCCTTACCTTAGATATTACAATAGTGATAAAACACAAAATCATGTTTCCTTAGTCAAAAGTCTGACATGAAACTCAATTTTCTTTGTTTGTGATACTATATGAAAGTGGTACAGATTTTCAGCAAAGTTGTCATAACGAAGTTTATTAATGCATCTTACTAAATAAGAAGAATACTAGTGTCTGTGTCCTGCAAGCATGATCTAATAATCGAGCACTTTCACGGATTAGTGCTTAATTAAATACATTATATTAAATAAATTTTTAATTAAATATTTTGTACTGTATAATTGTCTGACTGTCATGCTTTGGGGACACTACATCAATTAGTTTAGAACGCAGTCACTTTGTTGCTTATGTGCTTCTTTAAATTTATGAACTATGTATAAAAGAGAAGAACTGAAACATTTTCTACTTTGCTTCATATAATATATTTTCTGGAAAAAAAAAATGAAATATAAAATTTTTCAAACAAAAAAACTCAACAAAGACTAGGTAATAAGATATCAACTATTTTAAAGCTATTTCTCTTTGTATTCATTTGTATAATTTTATCATTAACACAAGGAGTTTATCACTGGTGTTTTCCTAGTGTATCTGCTAGATGCGCTATTGCAAACTAATTATGAGTGTAAAACATCTTAACCCTTTAGCATTTACATTACTCTATATTTACTACTATATTTTCACAGTAAAGGTTTTACTTCACATAATTATCTCACATAATATTGAATCTATGTGATTTTGATATTATTTATTTTGAGAACAATACCTTAACATCAGTATGAGTGACCAGTTACAGCTGGTTTGAACAGAAAGAGATGAGAGAATACTGGCCGGATATGACCGGTTTAAATGCCAAAGGGTTAAACCACAAGGATAACTAAGGAATTCAGCTTGCACATTAAGATGTTTCACACTTATAATGTCTGAAAATGTAGCCCTTAATAAGTGCAACTGAGTTACATATACTTGAAGAGAACTGAAAAAATAAATCAGTTGAAATGTTAACATAAGAATAAATAAGCAATTGTTTATTTAAAAAAAAAATATTTAATAACATTTTTGAGACATTTAGAGATAAAATCCATATCTGGAATAATAAAATGTCATAAAACATATCAAAACAATATTTTAGATTTATTTTGACATATTTGCAGTATGAATTTCACCAAGCAAGACAGCATACAGAATGAGAAGCAAGTTATTGTTAAGGCCCAAAATCTAAAGCATCATTAAAAATTGAAGGATATTACCAGAATATATTAAATAATGACATTGGTAAAAGATGTATAAACTGAAAGCCTGAAGATATAAAATTCATGTTGAAATAATTCATTATTATTATTATTTTTTTAATAACTATTTTATACAACAAACAAAAGGTAATGTGGCATATTTATCACAAAATATATTTAGAATTTTTATCAATATGTTAATAAAATCAAATCAAATAAAACAAAGTTAAGAAACGATTTAGTTTTTCAGTAAAATAAACATTTTCAACAAAGCAAAGCCCACACATTTTACAGGAGAGAAATATAGACAATTGGATTGGTCCCTACACATTACTGGTATATCTTATTAATTGTAGTAGGTAAAAAAGAAAAAAAATTGATTCTTTTAGGATCTTAAATTATAACCAAGAGGGATGGGACTATTTAATGGCACATTTTGTTATTAGTCAAAAAAGAGAGACAATGCTTATGATATTTACAGGAACTTGTGAGGAATGTATGAAATGATTGAATGGGACTGCAGCTCTGGAGATGGATGCCTCTAGAAAGTGTTAGTGTAGGATTTGGATGATGAGAAGAGAGAAATATATTAGGTGGTATGCAGCTAAATAGTTCAGAGAACTAGAGCGTTTGTAATGTGGATAAAAGAGACACATGGAGAGGAAGCAATCCATATATAGACCAGGAGTAATTGAAGTATAAAGTTAGTGAATGAATCTTTGCTAATCAACCAAATAGCTCTGTGTGTATGGTTTTAAATATTTGTTTGAAGCAGCAATATGACATCTAGGCTGGAGCCACCTACATATATATGAAATCAGGATGCTATGAAGTTACATTGTGAAGTCTAATGATTTTGAGAGCATTAACTATGCATTGTTCACATGTAGGGAAGGTGTAGTTCAAGACAGTTTCCTTGATATTTGTACTAACTGAGTTTTGGTATTGACAAAAGAATATAGGTTACAATTTCCCCATTGTTTATATTGTCATATCTCTTATGTTTATGGCTATAATTTGAGAAGTGTGAGCTTGCAGAGTGTATAGTGAACAAAAGAATCCTTTGATTTCTAAAAGGTCACCATGCATGTCTTTTACTAGTGAATAAATGTTGCTCAGTTTGTGATGGTGAGTGATGTAGGCAGTATTTTATACTTTTAATGTTGCAACATAGCCATGAGTGAACTATTTGTAGGTTGAGGCTTGAGTGAAAGATGTGATGTGAAGTGTCATCCATACATTCATCTTGGATGAGTCAAAGATGAAGTTTGTTTAGCATCAAGAATAACGAACTAGTATTGAAATTGTGGAGTTGCAGCTGGTTAGCTGACTTTAAAAATTAGAGCGTTTGTCCTTGACATAATTGAAAAGTTCTCACAACTGTTTTTGGTGCATTTCAGAATCTAATAAGTACATCTTGTTATGGCACCAGCACTAGGGAGGGTGCCAGGTCATTGATTTGACTGAAGAGCCCTCCTTTCCCTATGATGAAACTAGTTGAATGCCAACCATTACATTGAAAGTACCATGTGCATTTTATATTGTGACTGACACTAGAGGGAGAAAGGGAGGGAAGACTTGTTCCAGAAGTTTTGGGTTGGTGAGGTGAGTGGTGAGGGTGAAACTGAGTGATGTGAGGGAAATGGGAGGATTAATGACTGAGAAAGTGAAGGGGCACAAAGATGATGAAACAGTAATAAAGAGTGATGAGGGGAATGATGAGAATTACTCCTGTCACATCCCACTACATGGTTTCCGCAGAGGGTGCAGTAGATATGCGATGGTGGAGCTGATGGTGGGTCGGGGTAAAGAGTGTAGTTGATAATGCATGCCTTTCGTACATAGCTCTCCATTTGAAAAGGCTACAAAATAACAGGACTGATAACACAACCTGCTTCTTTTTCTGATCCTGTGCAAAATGTATTGTTTGTTCACAGATTATTTATGACTTCAACTATATTCAATGCATATAAATTGAGTGCCATTTATTAAATGAATACATAAAAGTGTGGTAGAAAGATGTGATGTATATTTAATTAGTGGTCAGATAATCCACCAGGTAAGAGAAAATAATGGTTTGGTTAAGAACTGCATCTAGATAGGGATTGTTAGAGCTATCATTTTTACAGATGCCTAACACATGGTATAGATAGAAAGTCAGAAGGCAAAGTTAATAGACAGGAAAACTCATAGAACATAATATATATATAGATAAGGAAACAGCTAAAAATAATGAAGAAATCAATCAATTTATTAAGAGAAAATTAGTAAGATGAACACAGTACACAGAGCATCTAAATCATTACACCTGCAAGATAGAAAGTATGCTTAACATCAAGAGTATGTAGTATTTTCTCTTTTTCCAAATATAAGAAGCAGATGGATTAAAACAGAAATTCGATAAAGGTTCAGCACCACATTTTCACCACTAAAATAACACTTTATTAGCACTCATTATTAAAGCTCATAAAAAAACAACACAAATTAGCATGGTTAGTTATATATATATACATATATATAAGCAGTGATGTGCACAGACCTTCAAAAGGGCAGCGTTCAGTTGAAAAAATGCACACCCCTAACATTAAAAAAAACAAAATCCACAATCCCACATAGGATATATATATATATATACATACATATGTGGTTGACAGTTGAGAGAAAAGAGTACTCAATACCGAAGTAGAGTTTAAATATTTTATTAAGGCTAAATAGTGAGTTTTGTTACTCTAGAGTTTTGCCTGTTTATCACATAATAAAATGAACACTATATATATATATATATATATATATATATATATATATATATATATATATATACATATATATATATATACATGTATATATATAAAGCTAATTAAATAAAATAATTTCTATTGTAAGATTTTCACAAGATATGAAGATAGGGAAATATTGGAGTTTATTTACAATTATTATTCATTTTTATTTGTATTAACTTATATCTTGCACATCATATAAAAGTATTTAGTTGTATATACATTTGAATCTGGTATAACATGAAACTCTGAATTAGAGATTTATAGATATATATTGCAAGTTATATAATATGCTGGTTAGATGCAGCATAGCTGAGTGTTTAACCCTTTAGCTTTCATATTATTCTACATCTACTATTGTATTTTCCCAGAAAAGGCTTCATCTCACATAATTCTCTCACATAATATTGAATCTATGAAATTTTGATATTTATTTTGAGAACAATACTTAACGTCGGTATGAGTAGCTGGTTACAACTGGTTTGAACAGAAAGAGGTGATAGAATTCTGGCCAGATGTGGCTGGTTTAAATACTAAAGGGTTAAGAAGATCTCTTAAGAATCATGAGGTTCTGGGTTCAATCTCACAGCACAGCATCTTGGGTGTCTTCCTCCATAGCCTTTCATCCATCTGAGTCTTGTGAAGGAAACTGTTTTGAAGTTCATTATATGGATTGTAGCTGAAATTCAGCCCTGTTACATACTATGTCATGCTGAATCTCACATATCGATGGAATGCTCATTCACTTACACCTTAATTTAATGAGTAGACCAATTGGAACTCTCATTATGGAGTAGCAACAATGGAAAATTCAAAAGTAAAATGTATATCCTTAATCATCTACGATGACAGAGACACTAAAGAATAAGGAAGCTATCATATTTTAATAAATCAAAATAGCATTCTCCTGTTGACCTTGTGTTTGAAAATGTTTATCACTTCTTCATTATCAACAGTGATGACATTTTTAATGCTAAGCTTCTTCAGATCTTGATTTTGTTCTATTTATAATATAAACTTGATTTTCAAGGGATCAAATACATTCAAAGCTATTGATTAATGTTGGGAAAGCTATACCCTTTCCTGTTTATTTTGAATTGTTTATATTTATCTAAAAGTTATGTTCCAAACACCAGTTTAATAATGAAAAAGTTAGACACTGGCATGCCTGTGTCTACACAGACATACCTGTGTCTACACACATACCTGTGTCTAGACACACATACCTGTGTCTACACAGACATGCCTGTGTCTACACAGACATACCTGTGTCTACACACATACCTGTGTCTAGACACACATACCTGTGTCTACACAGACATACCTGTGTCTACACACATACCTGTGTCTAGACACACATACCTGTGTCTACACAGACATACCTGTGTCTACACAGACATACCTGTGTCTACACACATACCTGTGTCTAGACAGACATACCTGTGTCTACACAGACATACCTGTGTCTAGACACACATACCTGTGTCTAGACACACATACCTGTGTCTACACAGACATACCTGTGTCTACACAGACATACCTGTGTCTACACACATACCTGTGTCTAGACACATATACCTGTCTAGACACACATACCTGTGTCTAGACACATATACCCATGTCTAGACACACATACCTGTGTCTACACAGACATACCTGTGTCTACACACATACCTGTGTCTAGACACATACCTGTGTCTAGACACATATACCTGTGTCTAGACACATATACCTGTGTCTAGACACATATACCTGTGTCTAGACACACATACCTGTGTCTACACAGACATACCTGTGTCTAGACACACATACCTGTGTCTAGACACACATGCCTGTGTCTAGACACACATACCTGTGTCTACACAGACATACCTGTGTCTACACAGACATACCTGTGTCTAGACACACATACCTGTGTCTAGACACATATACCTGTGTCTACACAGACATACCTGTGTCTAGACAGACATACCTGTGTCTAGACACACATACCTGTGTCTAGACACATATACCTGTGTCTACACAGACATACCTGTGTCTACACACATACCTGTGTCTAGAAACACATACCTGTGTCTAGACACATACATACCTGTGTCTAGACGGACATACCTGTGTCTAGACACACATACCTGTGTCTAGACACACATACCTGTGTCTAGACACACATACCTGTGTCTACACAGACATACCTGTGTCTACACAGACATACCTTTGTCTAGACAGACATACTTGTGTACTCAATACAGTATCCTAAAGAATCTGAACATACAAATTAAAGATCATGTAAATGAACCGTAGTTAAATTGTTTGTCACTAAACATGTAGCAGTAGAGACTTCTAGCAATCCTGGTCCCTGTACCACCTCTCTACTCACTCTATTGGGGTGGAGTTGGCAGCAACCTGCAGGACAGAGACTATGATTGAGTTAGAATGGTTATTTCAATGCTTCTCTCTTGCTATCATCTGGAGCAATGTTTTATTCATTCTGTCTGTGATTGTGCATGCTAGAGAGTGTTTTCCCACACTGTCTGGGCTTGTATCATTGGGGTAATGATAGTACAAGCTGCTCATATCTATGGCATCTGTTGACACACACACACACACACATATATATACAAACTACACATGTTAAACTATTAATACAAATATTGTATTAAATTTGTCAAACTAATCTGCTGCTGTAATCTGTTTGTCATCCTTCTGGGATTAACAAATGAAAGTGATTAGTATATTAACTAAAACCACTTATACTAAATTGAAGAAACTAATACTGGATCACTCTAAATTATTAAGATACTCATAAAACATTTATTCATTTTACAAAACACCAAATTACTTATATTACATACACATTTCTATAGCTAACCGTAAGTCATTATTCACAATAAGATTCATTTGCTATAACCAAGAAGAACATCTGGCTTATTGGCAATGATTTCCACACAAACAGGTTTCAAACTTTAGTTCAACATCTACTGTTCCCTCTCTCTCGCTCGCTTACTCTGCCCCACCTAGACATGCTACCACAGCTTCTGCTCCTGCAAACCAACCAACACAGACTCACCCAACATACATGTCTCTATTTTTCTAAAGTGATCAGACCATACTATCTGAATTTCTTTTTATTACTAGAGTACAGTTGTTATAGTTTACAGTAATAAATGTAATATTGATGGGTTTTTTATAATATATTAAATAGAAAAAAAAAAAAAAAATTGGTTAAAACTAAATTAAATTTTGAGATGATCTAACAATGTGTCAATAATTCTTTATCAATTTTCAACTGACAAGGATATTTGTTCTACAGAATAGATTGATATTTGTCTCTGCTGAAATGACTTTCTTTTTGCAGAGAAACTATTAAGATTTAATGTAATATTTAGTTTAATTTATAATAGATTGATAGTAAAACACAATTTTATTAGGATTTACAGCTCAGTAACAAATTCTTTGTTTCACTCTCATTTAAAGATAATCAGGACTTGGCTTCTATCTTAAAACCAGATTTTTGTAATTGGCAAAAAACAGACAACCTTTTCAGATAAGGCAAATTAGGACATTAAAATCATTAAAAAGAAACATTAGATTATCAGATAATTCACACTCACACACATATATATATATAAATAATAGAATGTTGAAGTTTGCTTGAAGCATTGCCTATAGTATATAATGTAGAAAATGATATATATATATATATATAAGAAAGCTAAAACAATGCAAAGTGAACAGTAAAATGTAGGAAATTTTAAGTCCTGAAATATTAGGACAACAGAAAAAAAAAGATAGTGATAATAATAATAAATACCAGGTAATTAACTTTTTTGTTGCCTTCATTTTACCATCGATTTTGCATTGTCTTAGCTTTCTAATATATATCCCTTTCTAGATTATATATATATATATATATATATATATATATATATATATATACACACACACACATGTGTATGTGTGTGTGTTTTTTTGCATGTGTCTCTGTGTGTGTATGTATCATCATCATCATCATCATCGTTTAACGTCCATGTTCCGCGCTTGCATGGGTTTGGACGGGAGTTTTCCCACTTGAGGCAAGAGTGGTTGTCTTGCTCGCATAGGACTGTCTGGCGGGTTTTCTACAGCTGGATGCCCTTCCTAACACCAACCACATTTACAGTGTGGGACGGGGAGGTTTTTACCGTGTTGCCTACGCGGCCACATTACAGCGTGGACTGTGTGTTTTTTTGTCGTGACACCTACACGATCTCATTTGTTTCAGCCTGGATGTTGTGGCACCAACATAACTTTACATTGAAAAGGGTGGTGTGGATGGGTGGGGGTGGTGGGACGGGGGTGTATTTTGTTAGAGATGCCTACTGACTGTAGTAGGTTTTACTTTGTATTTAGGTAAGGCGGGTCTTCTCTATTACTGAGTGCCGCCAAAGATCTCGGTCCAGTGACATTGTCTTGGAGAGGTGTAAGTGTGTGAGGTCGGAATTTATCAGGTCGTCCCAGGTTTTTCTGGGTCTGCCTACTCCGTGGCTACCGTCTATCTTTATTGACCTGCACTTTGCTATACAGCTGTCGTCTTTCATGCGCATCACGTGTCCATACCAACGTAGCCTTCTCTCGAGTAAACAACATCTGATCCCTCTTATTTCTAATTTTTCCCTTAGTTCGTTTATGCTTTGCCGTTCGCGTATATTACTATTACACATCCAGCGGAGCATGCAAGCTTCGTTCCTCTCTAGTCTGCGTATATCCTCTGCACACAATGCCCAGGTCTCACTGCCATGCAACATTGCTGTTCGTATGCAGGCATCATACAGCCTGCCTTTCATTTTTAGGGAGAACCCTTTAGCGGCTAATAGTGGTATAAGCTCTCTGAACTTTTTCCATCCAGTTCTGACTCTAGCTACTGTACTTTCAGAGCTCCCTCCCCCACTGCTGATTTTGTCACCCAGGTAACGGAAGCTGTCCACTATTTCTATAGAACCCTCTGCGCAATTGAAAGAGCTAGTATTTTGTGTGCACTTGCTGCTACTTATTGCACCAGAGCACCGGCCACATGTAAAATCTATGTTCTTAGTTAGATTACCTGTGATCCCACTACATCTTTTATGCACCCATAGTTTGCATTTGGGACATAAAATGGAGTTTCTACCTTCGCCTTTCCTACACACTGAGCATGGCCATTTCCCGGAAGGGACCGGCGCCTTATTTTCTTTCCTACAAACTAGAACTTTAGTCTTAGCCAGGTTAATTTTAAGGCCTTTTGATTCTAGGCCGTGCTTCCATGTTTGGAATTTCTTCTCTAGCTCGGTCATTGATTCAGCTATGAGCGTTAGATCATCTGCGTATAGGATTTCCCATGGGCAGCCAGTCTTGAACTCCACTGTTATAGCCTGAAGGGCAATAACAAATAGTAGGGGGCTAAGAACAGAGCCCTGATGAACACCAACTTTTACGCTAAACTCTTCACTATATTCATTGTTAATTCTAACCTTGCTCACTGTTTCTTTATACATGGCTTGTATAGCTCTCACAAGCCATTCATCAACACCTAGTTTTCTAAGAGCCCACCAGATAATGGAACGGGGGACTCTGTCGAAGGCTTTCTCCAAGTCGACGAAAGCTAAGTATAGGGGTTTACTTTTAGCTAGGTATTTCTCCTGTAGTTGTCATACAATGAAAAGAGCGTCTGTGGTACTTTTGCCTGACACAAACCCGAACTGCATTTCATCTAGATCAATTCTCTCTCTGATTAGTTGCGCTATTACTTTTTCCGTGACCTTCATGACCTGGTCGATTAATTTAATGCCTCTATAGTTACTCCTATCTAGGGCGTCTCCTTTACCCTTGTATATATATATATATATATATATATATGTGTGTGTGTGTGTGTGTGTGTGTGTGTGTGTGTGTGTGTGTGTGTGTGTGTGTGTGTGTGTTGGTCATAGATGTGGAAAAATCATGAGACCAGAAATATTGACATTCTATATTTTGTTTATTAACAATTATTAATAATTCTTTCTAACACTTGTTTCGATATAACAACAATATTTTTTCGCCTATGAAATCTGAATTGTTGTGCAATAGATTACTTCAGACTGCTTGGAAATTATTGTCGCTGCATCTCTCCTATTCAGTGAAAAAATAATTATTATCTGTGTGAGTGAGAAATGGGTTTTATAGCTGTGATAACTTAAGCAGTATCAGTGGAAGCTGGCCAATTGGCATTTGACAATTGGTGGATGGTTTAGAGGCTGATGGTAATCCAATTGTTATACACACACTCATATATATATATACACACACATCCAAATATACAAAATATATGGTTTATTTAATGACTTCGTAATAATTAGAATGTCCTAATTTGCCTCATCTGGTGAGATTGCTGTTTTTTGCCAATTATCTTACAATTATAAAAATCTAGTTTTAAAAAATAAGGTCATCGAATTCACCATTCAGATGTAAATCATAATAAAATATATTCTCTACAGATTAACTATGATTAATATGTATCAAGTACTCATTTAAACTTGGTCTCCTTTGTTTTTCAACCAAGAAAATCCAAAATATTAAAAACATAACATATTTTTCTAAAACTTTCAAGACAGCAAGCAACTAGCCAATTCTATGCTCATTCCTGTAAGCAACAATTAATTACATACTAATTATTTTCAAAAG
Organism: Eledone cirrhosa; assembly: GCA_964016885.1. NCBI lineage: Eukaryota > Metazoa > Mollusca > Cephalopoda > Octopoda > Eledonidae > Eledone > Eledone cirrhosa. The sequence goes on along the minus strand of OZ024745.1, from coordinate 43,627,380 downwards.
AGTTATAAGAAAAGTTATCTAAATGAGTCGTGCTTAAAACTAAAATTCTAACAGCATTCCTAACTTAAGCCTTCTATAAAACTTACTGGACATAAACAGGAGGTACATTACTTTTTTCTTCATCACTGTAGTAAATCTTCTAAGACTTACCAAAATATAGATGGTGAAATTATCTTCCAATATATATCCAATAAATCTTTCAGAAGTCTTAGCAAACATAAAAGATGATGTATAAAATATTATTTCATAACAGTATGGAAGCAAATCCTTTAAACTGGCAATTTGTAAAGGATTAAAAAAAATATTTAAATCTCTAGATCCAAATTTAATTAAAAATGAAATAAATGATAATACTAGATATCTAATAAACTACGATCTGACACTACAAAGATATTCCTGTGAATTTCAGTAAAATATGAGAATAGCTACATTAGCAGATCTACTAAAGAATATCTAATACTGGACACTGACAATAATGTAATTGTAATAAAATAAATTTTACAAACTGAAGAACATATTCTACTGAAACATACACACACACATACACACACACACAGAAATGTCAAAAAGTAAAAAAAAAACAAAAAAAACAGCAAAATTTCTAATATAATTCACAGAAATGTCTAGAAAAAGTTGAAAACAATCAGCTGAAAAACAAAATTATTTTGCTAAACCTTTTCTGAATTGTTTTGATTTCAGTTTAAAAGCAAATGTTATCTATTTAGCAATGAGTAACAGATTATATATGAAACTTGGCAGTAAAGAAGGAGACACTGGCAGAAAAGGAAACCAGCAATATGTGGTTGTCAACTTTAAGCAGAAACATGCAATCTTTACAAATAACTCATACAAAGAAAGTAAAAATGAAAAAGCTGGCAAACAATAAAATTTGAGGCAAGAATCTTTTAGCGGTGGCACCTCGGGTTTTTGTGAGTTTTCATCCAGGATATCCTGCCTAAACACCATAACAATAGCAGCAACCTGCAAGAATGCAGTTTTGAGAAGCATCAGCAAACATCAATTAGTGTGAAGATGTGAAGGCAGACACAGGCAAACTGTGAAAACAAATGAATGGTACAAACTAATGTAAATTACCATGTGTATGGTAGTGTAATAATTAAAAATAAACGTTAAGGGACAATCCTTAGAAATCATAAGAAGCAAATAATTTGTTTTAATTTTGAATGAGAGACAAGGAAATTATTCATAGACTAAAAGTGAAAAAAATGAACGAGGAAAGTAAAACTTAATTGAAAAGATAATTTTGTCAATAATGGAAGAAGAAAAGGAAAATAAAAACAAAATGGATTTGATATGACTATTTTATAAACAGAAGAAAAATATTCAATATGGCAGCCAGTAGATGTAAGCAAAGATGTAGTGATTTTCATGGGAGTTATGTATGTGAAAAGGAAAATATGAACAGAAAGAGAATTAAGAAGAAGAGGGAATCATGCATAAGGGCTACAAATATACAACAAAAAGAAATAAACCTGGATTAGCAATACAATATCTCCTCTTTTAATGAGAAAAAGTCTTGCATTGGGAAATATTTTCCCTAAATTTTTTAGTTTCAATTCAGAAATCTTGATCAATGGAAGACTATATAACTTTTTGCCATTTTTTAAAGGCATTTTTAACATGAAAACAATTCAGAAACATCTGGAATGGATAATTAAGTTAAAACACCTGGGAAATATTTTATAAGGATTTTGCCATTGGCAGTTTTTATGTCCCTTTTAAAATTATGCAGCAAATTCAGCTGTTGTTTGACTCACCAAATGAGAAATTTATCTACTATGTAAATCAGTATTATTCTATTCAAACACATTATGCTTAGATTATTATTATTAAAGTAACAAATTGGTAGAGCCAGTAGAAGGGGGAAAAGATAACCTAAGTCAAACATGTTCAGGAAGGGATGAGGGAGAGATAAAAAGGAAGATAAGTATGATGTCATTGGTAAATGATGGCATATTGAGGTGGAAGTGGGAATGGAGGATGAGAAGTATGATGTCATGGGTAAATGATAGCTGATAGGGGTGGGAGTAAAGGATGAGAAGTATGGTGTCACCAATGTATGACAAGTATGGTATCATGGGTGTATGACAATTGTGATGGGAGTTGACAGAATGATGTGAGGGAGGAGAGGGGTGGGAGTTAGTCTCATATATGCTGAAAAATTAATTGAAAAATCAATGCCGCAGCTGCCACCACCAGTTACCAACCACCACCACCACCACCACCACTAAAATCACTATCATCATCTGTGTCAATAATTTCATGAAAATATAATCATAAAAACTAATGTGTTTTCAAAGTTTGGAACAAATTGAATTGTATGTGTTGCCTCTAAATACAATTAACTCTTAACATCCTGTAATGATTTAGCAAGAAATATTTAAAAACAGTTTTGTTAATTCAAATGTTTATAGTATATTTACTAAAGGACAGATCCTTGTGAAAATTTGCTGTAAACAAAAGTTAAGACTTCAATTTTGAATGTGATGCTGTCGTAGAGCTGTTTTGTACTTTTTAAGAATGTTTTGTTAATGCAGTTTCATTAAGTGTTAAAACCTTTCACCGAGTACTTAAAGGCTGCTAAAAGTCCAAAAATTGGTCTCTAATTCATTCTCTAAGTGTATCTCAGAATTTAAAAGTAATACTAATATCAACATTTCTTTGACTTTCAATAGAGAGAGCTGGTCCATAACTAGAGATATCTACTAAAGTAAGAAAAATATACTGAGATATAAGAATTATTCTAGAGTTAGTGATATCAATACATCAAGGGAATACTTACAAGTTGTTTGGGATTCATATTGTACAAAATTCTTTCAGCATTTTCACTGTCATGCCTGCTTTCCATGATTGCCAGGAGTAATTTAGAAGCATTGTCCTGTAAAGAATAGTTGTATAATGTTTGAAAGGAATCATAAGAAAAACAAAATTCTGTCTTTGATAGCCATCCATAAGGATAAAATTAATTCTCATTAAAATTATTTATACTATTCCAAAGAAACATGAGAACTAAGGCTGCACCAATAAGCAAACTGGCCGATTACTGATTAATTGCCTTATTGGACATTAAGATAGCTGATCATCTATAATCTAATCATATTGTGATATGAAAATGCACATTATAATTAATTGTAGACAATATTATAATATTTCATAATTAATCACAGAAAATAATATTAGGTGTCACTTATAGACATTAAAGATTGTGATTCAAGGAATCTGTGGCTTTATTTCCATTGTAGACATACATTGTGGTAAGAGAGCACAATGTAACATTTAGCTTGGCTAGCAAAAGGAAATCTCACACTGTAAACAAATGGTGAGAAACTGGTAATAGTAAAATGAAAGTGTAAATTGGAAATACCTTTAGTCGAAGGACTAAACCCATTCCCTGTTTTCCAAGGGAGTTAATATCATTAAGTAGTAGTGCAATGATTATGTCAATTCCATTACTTTCGTGCATGGCAATTGCATTCTGAAACAAACCATAGTTAAGAATATCAAGTATCTGATAAAATATAACAAGAGTGTTACTTGTTACAGGACATGTAACTTGGGGTGTATACATTTGTTACATATATTAATAAATATATATAAATGAATACATGAAAATGTGTGTGTGCAAGCACCCCCCCCCCTATAGTGTTCTCTATCTCTCTCTATCTCACTCACTCATTCTTTCCCAGTCACTTCACTCTGATGATGAATTTATTTAATGTTAATCCAAAGTTTATTAAACTCAAGAGAAATGTGGTAAAAACTGTACAATATAAATGTCATTAAAAAACCTTAAAGAAAGAGAAGGAAAAAGAGAAATACCAATTAAGCAAAAAAAGAAAGGGGGAGGGGTAGCAACAAATTCTTCAACCCAGTCTGAGCAGAATGTTTTAGCTGCACCCCATGGACAAAACAGCAAAGGACTTGCCACGGAGAATGGTCAGTGACACCTGTTGCAACAGCCACCCTACCTCACGGGGCTTCTTCCTCAGGTCAGGCGGGCTGCTGTCTTTCCGATTTTATGGAGGAAAAAGCAGTTTGAGGACTGATGACACCTGAGGCCTTGATGGTGACCAATGCAAAAAAGAAAGTGATCAGTCAAGCCCTGGTAGGAATAGCATCTAAATGGAATTAAAGCTAAAATGGAATTAAAACAAACACAAATATTGAAATTGCTATAATGATTCAAATTTGTGGAAGCAACCTACTCTAAAAATGAAATAAGTTTTAAAATTTACGATGAAATCTTACCTGGTTTTCATGACAAGGTCCCTGACAATATTCTGTTAGTGTAGTCAATGTTTGATTAATGAGATCGACATTTTGTTCGTTGATATACAAACCCAACAAACCTAGACCACCTGTAGTGCTTCCACAGATGCAGTCAAGAAATTGTAGCGTCTCACAAACTAAGTTGTAGTTGTTTTTGTTGTTTTGATTCCGTAAATAATTCTGAGGAAACAAATAGAAATAAATTAGACTGAAATTTCTTGTCTTTTTCTAACCAATTATTTATTTATGTAATGTGGTTGGTGTTAGGAAGGGCATCCAACCATAGAAACCAAAGCAGAAACAGTTCCATGCAAGCATGAAACATGGACATTAAATGATGATGAAGGGTGGTGCATTGGCAATATAATTAGCATTTTGGACATATTGCTTTGCAGTATCTAATTACAACTTTGTATGTTCTGAGATCAAATTTCAGTGAGGTCAACTTTGCTTTTCATCCTTCTAAGGTCAATAAAATAAAGTACCAGTTAAGTATTGGAGTCAATATAATCAACTTTCCTCTTCTTCAGAACTGCTGACCTTGTGCCAATGTTAAAAAGAAATATTACTTTTGAATAAAGGTTTCAAAACATTTGATTGAGTTGATCCAGTATATTGTTGGTGTTTGTTTTATTAACCCCACAGAGATGCAATGAAAATAGACATCTAAACATAAATATAAATAGACATTATATAAGGGAGAGAGAGAGGGGGGGTGAGAGGGAGAGAGAGAATGAGAGAGGTATAATATAGATATACACAGAGAAAGACAAAGGCAAGAATTTGAATAAGAATACTAGAGAATTATGTACACTAAGAGATATAGGCTAGTGAGTGATATGATTAATACATCAGGTTAGAAAGTGGAAGAACAATACAAGGAGAAAGAGAGTTGGAAAGGGAAGCAGTTCTTGGAAAGAAGCATTGGTCAGTGAGTGTGGGTAGTGAGAAACAATAAGATAACAGAAGAAAAAGTTAGGTCTAGTTTAAAGATAGTGAGGTCAGCAGAGTAGACAATGTTGAAGTAACAGTACAATAGTTAAAGATAGAGAGAGAGGATAAAAAGCAGATATAGACAAAAGAAGAGAAGAAACATATATAGATAGCAATAACTATTGTGTAATATGATGGCTGCAGCTTGAAAAAGTCTGTCTTCCCCATATTGGCATTTAGAGTGAGTTAGTGGTTGGCTTTATGGAATATGAGTCAGGAAATATGGAAGATGTTTGAGGTAGGAATTGGATCTAGTATAGATATTTAGTTTCTCATTAGCTATGTTTTAATGAGTGTATTAGTTTGGCATTTGATGATCTTATCCACTAGGTGTTTTGTTTATTATTGGCTTTGTTTTTGGAGTGTATTATTTATGTATAAGGACATTCAGTTCATTACTTTGTGTATTTATGTATCTGATGGTCCTATTGGATTATTTACATATATAGATAAGGAGAAAGTTAGGACAGAATGTGAAATTCCATGGTTAAGGAAAGGGAATGAGATGCGGAGGTAAAAAAGCTAAAACACAGATCTAAAGTGAATAGAATAAAATCAGTTTGTCTAGTTACCTGTAAGTCTCGATTGTGATTCTCACAAAGAAGCTGTAAAAACCTCAAGATTGGTTGGAGAACAGCAACCTGGGGAGACACTTTGTTTTTATCTTGTATCATTGTTTCCTCCCAGCTTGTTGTCTTGTTAGAATGAAACTCATCACCAGCTCCAATCTCTTCGGTATGACCAACCCCTCGGTTTAAAGAACTGTCTCCATCACTACTCAGAATTGAAATACCATCAGCACTTTTAACTGTAAAAAATAAATGTTTAAGAAAAATCATGAAATTAATTCTTTAACTTTTAAGAGTAAAAAAAACTAAATTAATCTAAATTCAGTTGTAATCTAAAATGAAGTCTTTTCATTTTGCTTAGAAATAAATAATATTTCCATACCTTTACTACCTTCTTTCTGAGGAGAATTGGTCGTTATTTTTTTGCAGCTCAGTGTATCACTGGTATTCACCATTATAGTGTTCTTTATTTCAGCTTCTGCTTCCCGCATTTTGTCATAAAACACCTTCACATATATTTCAGAGTTTTTGTCTTTAGTCAATCTGGTATACAAGGATTTCTGAAAGAATAACATTGTTATTGATTAACTACTATATGATACTCTTCTTCTTTAGATCCTTTTGCTCCCCATGGAACATTGGGTGATGAAAGATCTCTATTCTGCATGGTTACAAGCCCTGTCATGGATTTCCACCCAGGCCAGGTATCTACTCATCATTTCTGTAGCAATTTTGATCAATGGAGGTTGTTAACCTGCATTCCATCCCTCCTCTATTCTCAATATATATATATATAGTAATAATAATAATAAATATGAAGACTAAAATCCAAAGAGGGCTTGATAAGTTTCAGAAGATCCCGTTAAGGGTGAAAGCAACGATTCTTTGCTTAAACTTTAATCTGTTATTTTAATATATATATATATGTAGTAATAATTATTTTTACTTTTGGCACAAAGCCAGCAATTATCCCAGTGCATTACTGGTACTTTATTTTATCGACCCCGTAAGGATGAAGGGCAAAGTTAACCTCGGCGGGATTTGAACGCAGACCATAAAGGGCCGTAACTCTTTGTTGCAAAGCATGGCGTCTGACCCTCTACCGATACTGCCAATCCAAGAGGGCTCGATAAGTTTCAGAAGATCCCGTTAAGGGTAAAAGCAGCGATTCTTTGCTTAAACTTTAATCTGTTATTTTAATATATATATATTATATATACATACATACTAGCAGCAGTACCCAGCATTGCCTGGGTAGGTAAAATAATATCTGCTTTGATGAAAAGGTGTTGATCTTAGCGACTGCTTCTCGATGACTCATCTATGGCCACACACAGGCCATGCGGGGAAGGGTGGGGATGACCTCTATCACTGAGAAACGCGGGTGAATGACGAAGGGGCATGCTGGGGGAGGGAGGTAATGACTTCTAACACTAAGCCAAATTTCCTCACGCTACTTGATTGGAAACCGATGAATTCTCAAATACACAACTAAAAGCACAGACGACGTCAGTGGCCATCGTTTTGCCTTTGACCATCTATAAGATGTGCAATGATAGGTTCTATCGTAGTATAAAAGTTGAACCAAATAAATTGATTTATATGTGAGGTGGAGCCGAAGTTTCGAATTTGAACGAAATCGGTTGAAAAATGTGGGAGCTGGAGCCGAAAAGGTGGTATTTTCGAATATTTAAGCAGCTGCCATGCCGTTTCTCAACAAAAAATCCAAAATGTAAAGCCACTTTAAGACGTGAAATAATCAGATCTAGCGTAGTGTAAAATTTGAACAAAGTAGGTTGATTAATGTGGGAGCTAGAGCCGAAAGAGTGGAAATTTGAGTCTAAAAGTGGTATTTTTGAATATTTAAGCGGCTGCCACGCCGTCCCTGAACAACAAATGCAAAATATAAAGCCATTACAGGATGTGCAATGATAAATTCTATTTTGCTTTAAAATTTGAACGAAATCGGTGGCAAAATGTGGGAGCTAGAGACAAAAATCTTATTTTTCGATACCTAAAAAAAGGTACCCCCCCCCATCTATTTTTATCTGCAGAATGACCCCGGAATAAAAAAAACGATACGCTGATATATAGAAAGACTCCCCAATGACTAATCTATGAGCCTGTAAAGTTTCATGAAAATCGGTCGTAAGATGTAGGCCCCTATAGGTAATACACAGACACACATACTTAATTTTATATATATACAGATATATATCATTAACCCTTTTGCTACCAAACTGCTTGAAATCACACCTGCTTCTACGATACAAAACTTATTTATTTTAAAGTGTTCATATTTATCTAGAAAGCTTCCTTCACATTTTATGTAAGAACATTTAAGTTATGTTCCAAACACCAGTGTAATAATGAGAAAGTTAGTTATAACTTTCTCATTATTACTAACTCCCTCCAAATTCCTGATTGATTTCAAAATCATTTGAAAATCCTATGTAGTAGCTTTTATTAGAAATAATCTAATGAAAGGGTTAAATACAATGAAAACTAGATTATAGAGAAACATTTGAAAAAAAAAAAAAGCATGTGTTGGCTTGCCTGAATAACACTGTTGCCTCCTTCCAGTAGAGCAATTCCTAGTTCAACAGTTTGTAAGAATATCTGGTTACTAGCATTCTGGATAATGAGGTCCACGATAAGATCAGAGGCACCTTCCTTGTCTAGATGGCACTAAAAGATTGAAAACAAATTACATAATGTAATATTTAATAAACATTGGCAAAATTGGTTAATATCTTTGGCTTCAGCTAAGGGAGATCAAATAGGATCAGAAATGACAAAAAAGTTGACAAAAGACTAGTTATAATGATTTCTGGCACAAGGCCAGTAATTAGTAAGGAGAGGAAGTTGATATAAACCCTAGTATTTTACTGGTACTTTATTTTATTGACCTCAGAAAGATGAAAGGCAAAGTTGACCTTGGCAGGATTTGAATTCAGAATGCTTTTTTTTAGCCATAATAAAATGTTGTAAAGCATTTTGTCAGATGACCTAATGATTTTGCTAATCCAACACCTTGAGACTAAATATAATGAAACGTGATATACCTTTATACTTTAGTCACTCATAACTTTCAGTGGCATAGCAAGTGCTCTTAGTGCATAGGAACTAAGAGATTTTTGACACAACCACACCTTAATTTACAAACATAATAGGTCAGATGTAATTTGCACCTCTTCATAAATGTGTCCAGGTGTGACTGTTACACTTCTGAGTCCAATCAGCAAACTTCAATGCTGCTTCTTTATCATTATCTTGTAAATATTTTCATGGTCCTTGATCTGCTGAAATTTCTTCACTTGTTCTTCCTCTTAACCCTTTTGATAAAAACCCCACCTAAAACTGCCCTTGATTTATGATACTAAACTGCACATTTTAAAATGATTTTACTTATAATAAAACCTTCCATCATAATTCTATTTTAGAAGTTTTTGTTAAGTAATGTTTTAAATATCAGCTTGATAATTAAAAATTTAGCTATATTATAAAATTCCCCTAATTTTTTTGGATATTCTAAAAATTAACTGAAATACATAAACAGTATATCTCATTAGAAATACAGTAACGATCATTCTTTCAATGTAAGAAAAGTTTCTATTCTAATTGTTTTTTCCCCAAATGTCTAACTCTTTGATCTCTCTTCCTTCTTCTTGCTTCACTCATAGGTTAATTGGTGTAATCTTAATTCTTTTAACTCTTTTGCCAATCATTTTCTCATTTCAAAGGCAGCATGTTATAAGATTTTCCTCTTATTTACCTATTGTTTAGTAACTTGCAACAAATTAGGTGGTTACTTCGTGTCTGCTGTATTGCTGGATACTTGCCACTTTGTTGGAGTGACCTCCAATAAAAAAGAATATGAAAAAAAAAAAAAAACAGTAATACTTACTTGAACTTCATGGAGAGTCATTTCAGCTCGGCTGACCATAACAGAACCAGGCCCAATAATTCCTGTAGCTTTAATCTGCGATGAGTTGGCATTAATACTCTCACGCCTTGTTCGAAAATAATCTTTGCCATAATATTTTGTCAATAAACTCTGCCGTAGAGCCTCACCCTGCAATTGGATGAGGTAAACCTCATGTAACAACAATATTCACTCATCAATCTTAAGTATATATATATACATGACTTAGAATACAGAAATCAATTATTAATTCAAAATATCAACATTAGGCAAGATTAATCCCAAAATTAAGTTGAAATATTTCTTAGCTTGTATTTGATAGAAATGATGAAAAGAAACTAAGAATTTGTTTTTTAATGATTTAGAGCATTGAGTATGTAAACATTTCGTAAAACTGTAGGAATCTCAAATGCAGAAATGGCTGTAAAACAACCAGCTACTATGATGATTCTCATAACAGCTGGCTGTGTTACAGCTATTTCCATATTTGAGATTCCTACAATTTTACAAAATATTTTTTTTTTATCAGAAAAGGTTTTGATAAGAAAGAAGAAACAACAGAAATTTCAAGAAACTTAACTAATTACTAAACAGCCCCTGGTTCTATGATACAAAGCTGTTTGTTTTAAAGTTTGTATAGTTATCTAAAAACTTTTCATCATAATTTTATGTCAAGTTATACTCCAAATACCAGCTTAATAATAAGAAACTGATATTACTAAATGCCTTCAATTTCTTGATTATTTTCAAAATCATTTGAAAACCATAGGTAGTGTCTTTCATTAGAAATATGTTAATGAAGGGTTAAGAAGTCAAAGATGACAT
>OZ024745.1:43536778-43604278 GCA_964016885.1 Eledone cirrhosa | reverse complement strand
AATTAAATAAACCATTCTGCAATGAACATTTCATTGTTCTCAGCCAATTGGAAATTGGAACAATCCAAGTATACCTTTAAATAAATAGCATGATCTTGTAATGTTGCTGAGAAATAAAAATATAATTTAGGCAATCCCCAAATCCAAATAAGCAACATAATTATACATTAGATGATGCTACAGGATACATTATACTAATGTATACTTACTTACAAATAGTGAGAGTGATATTAATGTTTTTATATATAGGGGCTGGTAACTGAGTACATGAGATGAATTCTCACCTAAAAGTGTTATATTTTCTGCTGTTTTCATAATTAACCCTTTAACATTTACATTACTCTATATATACTATGGTATATCGAATATATTAGATTTTGATGTTTTTTTTTTTTTAGCAGTATGCAAGATCAATTATGGCTGGTTTGAACAGAAAGGGGTGAGAGAATTCTGGCTGGATACAATCATTTTAGATGCTAAAGAGTTAAACAACGCATTATTTCATTACCAAACAAAAGTATATTATAACGTACTTGGACAGAGTTACTTCATTAAAACTAAATAAAAGTAACTATTGTAAATATCACATCAAGACAGGTTATCAGTAAAAGAACATCATAGAATAGATACTATCTAGAATATATCTAATCAAGAATAACTTTAAAAATCAAGAAGAACAAATACAAATAAATATTTTTATAATTTCCTTTTGCACTTAATTAAACAGATATAGTCAAAATAGGAGCTTGAACAAAGTTACTATAGTATCAAATTATTTACTAATATCCTTGCTATTGCAATACTCTAATTTGATATTCAAGCTGATTTCAATTAAAGATGGGAATCTCATCCAGTAAAAGCTTTTCATACAAAGATTATTTTTAGTCATTTATAGAGAAAAAAAAGATTTAATTTAGAATTCATATTTTTATGAAGATGAAAAAAATATGATTGCATATAAGTGACAAAATATAACTTTTAGAATTTTAATAGCTTGGAATATGAATGATGTCTTGCTTACCCTCATGTTTGGAAAAAAAAAGAAAAGAAAAGCTAAATCAACAATAGTGATGGAAATGCAACAAAAATAAAATATCACTGAACTCAACATAAAGTAATCAAATAAAAAATACACAATATATTATATTTAATGAAATAATATAATACAGGAAATAAAAGAAAGCCGAAATGAACAGAAACATGTTGCAGATATAATCAGACATGCCATGACAAGCAGAAAAAGCAGAAAACAAAATCCATTTTCTACAACTATCCCGTCATAAGGTTACCTATCTAATGAAAAGGTTTATTATTCTCAATTTAAATGCATTATAAAGAAAAAGGAACTAAATATAGAAGATAATACTTCTGCAGCAGATAGATGATAGAAGAAACAAGCCAAACATTGAGGAGGTTCAATAGAATACTTCAAGGTCAATTATTTAGATTAGGGTTGGAGAGGAGGTTGAGAAAAAAAAAAGCATCCAACAGCAGCTTAAGGTTTAATGTTGAAAACAATATTCTGTTCCTTCTTTGGATTAACTAATATGTCTTCTTTTGAAAGACTGAAAAAAATAATTTTTAAGAATAGAAAATGTAAAATTGAAATGTGTGTCATGCAGACCAAGAGTAAAGGATTACAAAACATTCCATTCTAAATGGGAGTGGAAAGAAAGAAAGCAAAACAGAGTCGTTGGAAAATATTTGGTATAAGAGAAATAAGAGAGCAACATTTTAAGAAGCTTAAGCAGAAGAAATTTTCACTTAAACACAACCCAATATTTTGTGTGTAAGGCCAGTCTATTTGGTTACAAAAATGTGTGCATATGTGAGTATTTAGTTACCCAGACAAGTTAGAGCATCATTTATATGAATGGGGGAAAAAAAACGAGCGTATATATGATACTCTCCACACTGTGTGTATATGTGTATCATCAATGTCATCATTTTTATGTCCACTTATCTATGGTTGGGTGTGTTGTTTTGAAACTTTTTTACAGCTAGATGCTCTTCTTAATTCCAACGCATTTAGTTGCATCTTACGACATGCATGGATACCGTATGCTTATTCTAAAAACTGGGATATACAGAGCACTGTATGTGTGTATATATATATATATGTACAAACACACATACATGAATGGACCTGTTATTTTTATCTAAAGACATTCTTTCCAATTCCATCCCACCCGTCCCCTCAATCTATCTTTATTTCTCATTCTTTCTTCTGATGAAGGACTAGCGTCCGAAACATTAAGACCTTCTTCCTGCTATATCAAGCGTTAACCTAATATATACCTTCCATATACTGTACCGATTGTGTTGTTATTTCTGTTTACCATTTACATATTTTACATATATATATATTCTAAAGTGAAGGCGCGTGGCTGAGTGGTAAGAGAATTGAACTCTCAATCGTCAGGTTGTGAGTTCGATTCCTGGACCAGGCGATGCGTTATGTCCTTGGGCAAGACACTTTATTTCACGTTGCTCCTTCTACCTGGAGTTGCAACCGATAGATAGTATTAGCAATTGGAAAGACCAATGGAAACATTGTTTCCTCGGTTCGATTTGACGAAAGTCAATCGACTGTCATATATATATATATATATATATATATACACACATACATATGAACTGGGTGCATTTTATCATGGCATCAGTACAAGAGAGGTTGTCTCATGCTTGACCAGACTGAAGAGTCTTCTCAAACCCTATATTATCTCTGTTCAAACACCAACTCTCAAGCCTTCAGTCTCTCATGTTTACATTTACTTTTACTGTCTAAGTGCTTGTACTACTAGATGGGTCTTTTGTATTATAGCATATTGCCAATCAGCTTAGTCCTGTGTCATCTCCTTCATCTTTTACAACTTTATTCAATGTCTTCCTAGATCTCCCTCTTCCACAGGTTCCATCCATTTGAAGCACTTTTTAGACAACTTTCACTCTTTCCTTACACATCTCACGACCATATCAACACAATAATCTCTCTTGCATGTGCATTCAATTTGTTTTATGCTCAACTTTTCTCTCAGTTCACTTGTGCTCTGTTGTTGAGGCATACTAACATTACACATCCAACAAAGCAAGCATGTCTTATTTGTTTTTAGCCACCACAAATCTTCTTCACTCAAGGCTCACATCTCATTGCCCTGTCTCTGCCCTCAAAATGGCAGAGAATAAGGTTAGGTGGACATCTCTTGAAATCATCCCAAGTGCCAATAGGCATGAAGTGGACTAAATAATATATTATATATACACATACACCATCATCATCAACATCATTGTTTAATGTCTACTTTCCATACTTGCATGGGTTAGGTGGGTTGTCACATTTTGAGACAAGTCTGGTCAGGTGAATGTGTCTTGCTCATACGGAACTGTTTCTGGTTTGGTTTTTTACAGCGAGTTGCCATTCCTAACACCAACCACATTACAGTGTGGACTAGATGCTTTTTATTGTGGCACCAATATAACCATCTAACATGTTTTATATATATGGTGATCATATAATTAGCACCATTAAGTATAGTTTTTATCTGGCATGTTAGGGTATTCCTTTTAATAGTCTATCAAGCAAGATTAGGAAGCACACTGCCTGATTGAAATTAGCTTGTACTGGTTCATTTTTAAACTCACACAGTTTGTATAGAAGTTAAAATCTGAGAGAAATCATGAAAATAGCAAATAATTAGCTTAAGACAAAGTTAGCTTTATTAACAGTTTAACACAAATGAGATCATTCCACTGCAGATAAACTACATATAATTCTTCACATTTCTCTGAAAAAAAATGAAAAGTTTGAAGAACAGTCCTCTTAGGAACAACATTTGACTAAGCAATGAGCAGAATAACTTGACTTCAAGTTATAAACCAGATTATTAAGACAATGAACAATATTTTGTGCCACAAACAAACAAACAAATTTATCTACTATTCTATTTTATGAAAAGTTTAAAACAAATGTAGAACCAATTAAATAATCAGGACATTAGAGCAGAAAGGAGTATATTTGCTACATTACCCTTGTACAGTGAAATTATGGTTATAGTGTAGGACTATACTGAGTTGAATATAATGCATGATACATGTGAAATGCATTGTAAACAAACACTTTGACAATACACAACTTAACATTAACATGCATGATGCAGTCAGCAACTACATAAAGATATTGAATTTGAATGAAATATTTGAAGAGTCACCTTATACAAATAATAAAATTGGTCACACATTAAAAAAATAAGGAAATGTTTTTTCTCCAGAAAACAGGGTGGTGATTCAATAGCTGTAGACTTTGCTTAAAAGAATATGGAACCTCTTTCATGCATATTTGATAAAGATAAACATTCGTTTCTAATATATGACACTTTGCTACGATAACCATGCTATGTGTGAGCATCCAAAACTGGTTTGTCTCAATGAGTATCACATACAAACGATTTTTAGGAAGAAATATTGGTTTTGAAGGTAACAAGAATTGCAGTATTTTATATTTTGAAAGGAAATATTGATTGAATAGTTCAAAATATTACAATGCAACTAATAACATTTTAAATATTTCTTATTAGATCAACACAGAACATTACTTATTCATCTATAGTAAGTCACAAATATAGTCTTGTTAGTCTGAGAAGAAATGTTTAATCCACCAAGAAGTATAATTTAATCTTTAGTTTACTGAAATATTCCTATAGGTTAAATTATAGTTTGCAAATCAATTTTAGTATATCACATTAGGATATATTGTTTTCTTTTGACTGAGCACAACGCTGCATTTTCTAGGATGGAATTGATACTTGTATATTTTAATGCTTATTTTAGTGATCCAAAATAGTTCAAAAGCCAAATTAAGCATTGCATAGATTCAAACTCAGAATGAAGGGGGATAAAGCTAAATTATTGTATGGCATTCACTCCATCATTCTGCTGTTTACACTTACTCACTGTCCTAATTTTTTTAATATCAGAAAAATGAAAAAAAAAAGAAATTTACTTGCAGATAACCTAAGCTTCAACTCAAAATGGCTTTTCTTTACATCTAAAGCCTGAATAATTATTTGTAGTTAACAACAGAAGAACACAAAACTGGATGAATAACTTATTACCAAATAAACAGTACCTGTCTGAGATATTGTTAGCAGAAGAGATAAGCAATGTCAGGTTTACATCTTACTACAAATAACCTAACAACCAACTAGAGTTCAAGTGAAAAATAGATTATTTATGTTACATATCATAAGCTCTAACAAATTCATCATCACCATTATATATGTCTGCTCTCCATGCTAGCATAAGACAAGTTGGCTAGATCATCATGTTCTGAGACTAGTAAGGTCAGAGGATCACATTTTACTAATAAAGGTTATAAGATTTTATAAATTACTATATATATATATGAAGTCAGTTTAGTTTGAATTGATTTATCAATTATTTATCTGGAGCTGTGTTTGCAATTTTTGTTTTTGTGGCCCCAAAAAGCTGCTTCTCTTTTCTCATCAATTATATTTTATGTAACAGCAAAATATACATATGCAGTGCTTCTATAAGTTAGTGTAATTCTTCTTCCTCAAAATAGAAACCCCCACCTCTAGTCTTTCCTTCCTACTTGAAGTTCAAATTCAACATCGACTGGATTGACTTCATCAGTCTTGCACAACATGCAGATGCTTGAATCCCCATTCATTTTTCTCTGACTAAATAATAACGGGCAGTGAATTGGCAGTATCAGTAAAGGGTCGGACGCCATGCTTTGACGCATAGAGTTACGGCCCTTGCCATTCTGACTTCAAATCCCGCCGAGGTTAACTTTGCCTTTCATCCTTACGGGGTTGATAAAATAAAGTACCAGTAATGTACTGGGTAATTGCTGGCCTTGTGCCAAAAGTAGAAACAATAACAGTAATAATAGTATTATTTAGTATCTGCAGTATTATTTAACTCTTTTGATACTAAACCACTTGAAACTGGCCTGGATTTATTTTCTATATTATATATTTTGTATATAATGCAAACTTAAACAAAAGAAATCTTAGAGTAGACAAGCGTGAACAATTATTAAATTAATTTTGATGCACCTATGGAAAACAAGAAAGATAAGGTATTTAATTGATTCTTAAAGTCTAAGGTCTGTCTTAAGCCTGGAGACTAATTTTTAAATTTTATTTCAATTTTTCTTAAGATACATTCTAAATATCAGCTCCATAATGAAAAACTTAGTTATTTTATTACCTTCTCTAAATCTTTTGTTATTTTCAAATTTAATTGAAACACATAGGTTGGCTATTTCATTAGAAATATGGTAATGAAAGGGTTAGCATTTTTATTGAAATATAAATGTTATTTTGTGTGGAGCTATTGTAAGCAGCAACAACCAATATAACATTGACATAAGCAATAGAAGTAAATAATTTATTAAAATTAGGTTGAAATGAAATTTCTATATTATATATTTTGTATATAATGTAAATTTAACAAACAAAAGAAATCTTAGAGTCGACAAGCAATTATTAAATTAATGTTGATACACCCATGGAAAACAAGAAAGATAAGTTATTTTGTTGATTCTAAACGTTTAAAGTCTATCTGGAACCCTGAAGCTCATCAAACCAGTGCTTATCCTGGTTTCCATGGTGTTAAGCAACTGAGAGTACAAGACTCCCCACACAGAATTAAACCCCCAGCTATTGCTGGTTCTCATTTTCAGCTGAGTATACAGCAGCAATGTGAAATGAAGTGTTTTTTTTCAATTTTGTTGATTAAAAATGAATAGTAAATAACACTTAAATAGAATATTTTGGAGATACTATATCATGAAGTATCGATGGTAAATAATACATTTACAATAAAAAAAACTTTGATACTTAATATATACACTATTGGGGAGAAAAAGAAGTAAATATAAAAGTGTATTTTAAATAAATAATAGGACATAAATTATGACACGTAATTTAGTTCCAACACACAATTTCAAGTCAAATTTCTTGTCAAGCTGCAACAACATAGAAACGTTTG
Organism: Eledone cirrhosa; assembly: GCA_964016885.1. NCBI lineage: Eukaryota > Metazoa > Mollusca > Cephalopoda > Octopoda > Eledonidae > Eledone > Eledone cirrhosa. The sequence continues at coordinate 43,597,261 of OZ024745.1, read as the reverse complement.
CTTAAACTAAGAGGGTCGGACGCCATGCTTTGCAGCAAAGAGTTAACTTGAGGTTAACTTTGCCTTTCATCCTTACGGGGGTCGATAAAATAAAGTACCAGTAATACACTGGGGTAATTGCTGGCCTTGTGCCAAAAGTAGAAACAATTATTACTTAATCTTAGTGTTAATAGTTCTTCCATTGTTAGAATGTATTGGTTTCATCTCGAACTATAAAACTATGATATAAGAGAGAAAGAACCAGTATAGAAACCTCTAAAATCCAAAGAAAAAAAACAAACTTTGGATACTACATACAAAATAAATAACAAACATTTTATTGCCGTTAATAGCAATTTGTGCCTGCAAAATTCTGAAGATAATATGTATATTAAACCAGCATACAATAGATATTGTTTTCTGCATAAAACAAAACAAAAACACACCAAAAAGATATTGAAATCTATAAAATAAGTGAAAAGTATTATAATAAATATCAAGCTCTTTCAGTAATAACTACCGATATCAAATGTTAATAACAAATAAAAACAAGTGGAATAGATGAAAATTGAAAAAAAAAAAGTTTCATCCATTTCCAAATTAAATTTTAAAGAAAACACAAGTTCTATTTGCAAATAACTAAATTCTTATTTTTATAAATTTTTTTCTATGTAGGTGAAAATGTAAAACTACATATTTAGAATGCACATTTTTCATTGTGAGCAGAAATTCTAAGTTAGTAGCAAACAAATAAAATAAAATAGTAAAATAACAAACATCATTCAAAATGTGTATTTTATAATAAAACCTATGGCTTCAAAGAAACACAGAACAGAAGCTTGATAAAAAAAAAAATCCAATTTCTTTGAAAAACTTAAACACAAAATTAATACAACATTATGTTATAACCAACTACAGATACACTGAAACTCCAAAACACAGATCTGGGAACTAGATTCAGAATATACTTGAAGCAGCTGCATGTAATATTTTCTGACATATAGACAGAAATATTCACTTGCAGTAATTAACTGAACTTTAATAGAGTACTGATCAATTAAATTCATGAAGCCATCTGAAGAACAGATCGAAATATAACTGCAGAAGACTTTTTTTGTAGCATTAACAAATATGGTTTTAGAAAAAAAAAAAATATATATATCAGTCCAGAATTTAAGTTGTAAATGGGAATTATTAAGATATATACACAAAACAAAAGTTCACACCCAAAAATGTTTACTAAAACTAAGATATTTCATCATTTTTATTAATTAATAAAAAATAAAAAAAATGCGTGAAAATAAAACTATGAGGCATTGAAGACTTCAAATAAAAGAGTCAAACTTATATAATACCCCATGTATATCCCTTGGTTAAAGATACCTCAGACAACATTAAGTGCATATGTCAAATGTTACCACTAGACTCCATCTGGTAAATATAGTTACATACTTCATGATGATTATATTCAAAATCCTAACAGACTATATTTATTAGAGAAGGGTTTCTTAGAAAGTAAAAAGGTTTTCATTAAAATATTAACAACATTTTTACATACTTCTTATTCCTTTTGGCTTTCTTTATAATAGACATATATTGCAGTATTATATGGGGTTTTATTCAATAGAAAACATTGTTGAAAAGATTAATGTTTGAAGCCAATTTTCACAAGGAATAGAATATGGTTGATCAAACTGACCATGTATATTACTGAACTTATCAAATCCAGAGGAGAGGAATGCAAAGGGATATTTCAGATTGTAAAGAAATAATCCTAAATACTGAACAAACAATTACACAATATATTCATTTTCACTAAGAAATGTCAAGGGCTATCTTCCCTTTAAAGATACTGAAATAGAGAGATTAAATGGTATATATTATGAATTTATATATTAGACAGTATATATTATGGATTTATATCGAGGATGGGATGAGATGTAGAAAATTCATCATGTGAAATTAACAAATGTTGTTTCTATTCAGATAATTATCAAATGGACAGATGGAGTCAGGTGTGTAAATGATCATAAATAAGCATGGGGTAGTTTGGAAAGATGCAGCAATAGATTAACATAGAAGATTATAAATGGGAAAAAAAAACATAAACAACAAAATAACATATGGGGAGGAGGGTTTATAGCATGCATCCAAAAGAAGGCTAACACACAACAATAGCTTACCCGTCTGTGGTCATCAAGCTCTGTCTTATTAAGTGCCTTCAGGTCCACCTTACGATGGGCAGCAAAGGAAAGGTGTATAACAGTTTATTAGTTTGAAGGATAGGATAGGTAATGACGAGGTTAGGAAGAAAAGGGACACTTATACAATAGTTCAACAGAGTGTTTTCATGAAAGAAACCTTTCCACATGCGTGGCACTGGAAAAATGAAATAGCTTATGAAAAACAACACTTTTTACTGAAGCAGTTAGTAGTTGCACGAGAACAGTCACATTGGTTCCTTCATTCATGGAAACAATTTGAATCATACATATGAATCTAGCACACACATTCACTCATAAAATATATATACACACAGAAACTTCCATAAATTTACATGGGATGATATACAATGGTTTGTTAAGGAGTTCCAAGATTCCCCAAGCATTACAATCCTTTCCCAGTCACCTCATTAGAGAAATTTAGAAAATCTGTGCATCACTAATTGTTGGTAAAAAATATTTTTATGCACATACATACATTTTTAATCATACATTTTACAAAGGTACAATGGCTGTAAGGTCGATGTATGGGATTACTGATTACATAATCATAAATTCAAATATTACTGGAGCCATTATGCAGTACACTTGAGTAAGGAACATTGCTTTCCTTGTCTCAGTTTGTCAGACAAAAAGAAAAAAAAAAGAAAAAAAAAACAGCCCCCCAAAAAGAGCTGACCATCTCTGGTTAGCACAGAAAGATCTAACTATAAAGACAACTGGTCTTCCAAAAATTGAAAATTATTGAAAAACAGTATGTGTATACACCTCTCCCTCATATATATATATATATATATATATATATATATATATATATATGGGGGGGGGGGGGGCATATGTGTGTGCATGTATAAACATGGGTGTATAACTGTGTGTGTGTATGAGTGTGCACGTAGGTGTATGTGTGTGTATGTATAAATACACAATAAATACATTGATACAGCATGAAAATACTTTGAGTTTCATCCCATAGCAAAACTACATATATTTTAAACAAATTATTATATCTTGATATATATAGAGAGTTATAATTTTCATGCTGTGTTAGTAATTTCTTAATGCTAACGAAACTAAGAACAATATGCAAGCTATCTCATCCAACCATAAGGTAAGACATGTATTCTATATAGCTATTTGTCATTATTTTCTTGACATAAATAAACAAAAACAACAAAAACTTAATGAGTTTGAAACTATTCTGGGAGTTTCATTTCACATCATAGTTACAATATATGCTTTAATTGTATAAATATACTTTTATACAGGACATTATACACATGTATGATTCTGGTGTGAGAAGTACCATGGTGATGGCTGTGAGACATGGTCAGAAAATCTAGAGAATATGTAGAGGCTGAAGAGAAGTGGTCAAGATTCAGTTGAATGAACTAAGAGAGAAACTGTAGTGTGTAAGATAGGAGATTGTGCATGATAGACATGGTTTGTGTATGTGAGTGAGATGGTTATGGATGAAGAAGTGCCAGGAAATGCCAATGGAAGGAATCTGCAGTAGAAGCAGACCGATAAAAACACAAAAGGCTAAACCGCACAAAGGAGATGACAAAAGAAAATAAGTGGAGACTGGCTGTACTGGAGAGGACCTATTCAACACATGCAAGCATGGAAAAATTGATGTAAAATGATAAGGCTGACATATATAAATGTATTTGAAATTTGAAAATGTATGAATTCCAAATGCAGAAAATAATTGTACCAACAATTGATCACTATAAATAATAACTTAGAAAATCGAGTAAAATATCCAATTTTTTAAGCTACTACTTATAAATATCAACTATTGTTACAGTTATTTCTGCACACACACACACACACACATATATATATGGAGGCACGTGGCTTAGTGGTTAGAGCATTGGCCTATCGAAAGGTTGTGAGTTCAATTCTCAGACCAGGTGATGTGTTGTTTCCTTGAGCAAGACACTTTATTTCACATTGCTCCAGTTTACTCAGCTGTAGAAATGAGATGGTAGGGACTGGGGTCCATATCATTCCACTGTAAAGTGGTCGTGGAGGTGCCACGCCAAAAAAGCACCCAGCACTCACTGGAAATGAGGTTGGTGTCAGGAAGGGCATCCAGCTGTAGAAATCAAGCCAGAAGCAGTTCCCGTCCCACCCTTGTAAGCAGGGAAAAGCAGACATAAAATGATGATGATGATGATGATGATGATATATAATGTATGAAGCCACATTTTTGGCTTTTTGTAGCACTGAGAATATATGTATATATATATATATATATAAATATAATGAAAGTGCTCAAGTGCAAAAATGCTATAAAGATAGCTTATAAAATAGGGTGAGCACCCTTAAGAGACAGAAAAAGAAGTTGCTATTGGCCACTATGTGGAATTGAACCCCAAATCTTCCAGATAGCAGCTGATGGCAACTTCTTTTTCCATCTTTTAAGGGTCTTCACCCTATTTTATAAGCTATCTGTATAGGATTTCTATACTCACACCACACACACATATATATATGAATTATGAATGTTTGTTTGTATATATATATATGCACACACACACACAAATATTCATTTGTTTTTAATAACACTTAATTTCTCAGAATGGCAAATAGTTTTTAAAGCATTGGTCAAACAAATGAAATCCATAAAGGAAAAGAAAAGTATTGCATTATGGAACAGCTTGCTCATGAAACTAATGCGTACGTAGCTGAGCATTTCATAGACATGTGTACTTTTAACATAATTCCCAGGGAGATTCAGCATGACATATTGTGTGACAAGGCTGCCTGTTTAAATTACAGGCACAGTCCATCTGATGGGCTACCACATATTTTCTGTTAACTTAATTTCTTTCACAAGGTATGATTAGACCCAAAGCAATAGTAAATGAAATTTGTCCATGAAGCTCACGCTGTGGGATTTAACTTGGGACCTAATGATTATGAAGCAAACTTCTTTATCATTTAGCAATGCTGTAACTATGTATTTGATGATTGGTGATTGAACTGATCGAAACATAGTCATCATCATAATTTACTGTTCACTTTCCCTGGTAGAAAGAGTTGGATGGGTTGTCAATAGACCTATACTGACATCTCAGATAGGCTGGAGGCCTGCATCTGACACACAATCATGTATGCTACTGAGTGTATTTTATTGTGACACCGGCACTGGGGAGGTTATCATGTCTTTGACACACCTGAAGAGTCTTCCCTTAGCAGGTTTTATATGACTGAATGCTCTCCACCAACCACTTTACAAAGTGTACTCTGGTGTAGTAAATACAAACACTAAAGATAGGTCTAATAGTATAAAATATTATCTTTCTAATTCTAATAAATGTTACACAATCATTGTAAAATTATACAGATTTCTATTTTATAGATATAGCTCTAAGCTATTTTGTAAATGAATATATGTCAAGTCAGCTTTATATATAGTAAATCATTGTCATATACCATGCAATATATATTAATCTAGATATGTCATGCTATTCTAATATATTAAACTAGATAGGTATGAATCAAGCAGCTCTGATATATGTCAAGAGAATTTGAAATATACTGTTTTAAATAATAAATTTAAGATTAATAATGAGCAGTGGCTAATTGATGTATAACAGTCATGCAATAGATACTAAAGATGAGGAAATTCTATTGACATTTCACTGAAATAAAATATTAAAATGTTAGTTTGATATAGAGTGTGTATGTATTTATGGAACTGTGACTCCTGATGGAGTCCATCCTTCTCCATGTCTGAACACAGCCAATTTCTTCCTGAGAAGGAGAGAGAGTGAGAGAGAGGAACTGTGAAAGAGTCACAAAGAAGGAATGACACTAATACTGGACTGGTACTTTTTTTATTGATCTTTAAAGGATGAAAGGCAAAGTTGGCTTTAGAGGAATTTGCACTCAGAGTGCAGAGAGCTACAATGGATACCACAAAGCCTTCTATCTGATATTCTAATGATTCTGTCAATTTGCCACTTATAGAGTATTGGAAACACATTAATTTGAAGTTTGTACTCTGACACAGTAAGCATTACTTGCTAAAATTCAGAGTAAACAAAGGTGGATATAATTCAAAGAAATATTTTATTCAGTGATACAAAATGAAGTGTCAAAATTCAGCTATTGAAACTGAAAATACAAATAGATGAACAATTTTCATCGTCATCATTACAGCTAATATCTATTTTCTGGGTTGTCACATTCTGAAGCCAGAGCAGTTAGGGAGCCCTGTTTTGTTAATGCATTCAGTTTTTGGCTTGGCATATTACAGCTAGATGCCCTTCCTAATGCCAACCACCTCTCAGCATATACTGGGAGCATTTTATCATGACACCAACACTACCCATTTACAGAGTGGACAGTGTGTTTTTTGCTATGACTGCATCACCACCACCTTACATGGTAGATTGGATGCTTAAGAAAAAAGAAGAAACTTAGCATTATATAACAAATAAATGATTTTCTATTGTAATAATTTAATTCACTGATTAATAAATAACCAATGGATTCAATAAACAAAATCTACTGGCACTCCGTCAGTTACAACGAGTGTTCCAGTTGATATGCTGAATGGAGCAGCCTGCTTATGAAATTAATGTATAAGTGGCTGAGCATTCCACAGACATGAGTACACTTAACTTAGTTCTCAGAGAGATTAAGAACAACACAGAATGTGACAAGGCTAGTCCTTTGAATTACAGGTACAACTCATTTTTGCCAGCTGAGAGGACTGGAGCGATGTGAAGTAATGGAAATAGAACTTACGACCTTATGATTGTGAGCCAAATACCCTAACCGGTAAGCCACATGCCTTCACATTCAATAAACAAATTTAAAGTATAAAAAAGTCACAGGGATTTTATAAATCATTATGAAAAGAAAACAAAAGTGCTCCATGATCCATTGAACATTTTAAGTTTCTTCATGGAAAGAACATGAAAGAACCTTTTCTCTGGAACAAATTCAGAGAAATCCTACTTGATGTCTTCTTACAGTAAGAAAAGATGGAGACCTAGAGTATAAAGAAAGGAATTGGGAATTCCTCTGAGATTCTGAAAGCCATGGATTATATGATTTGAACAAGGTCCCAGCAAGATGGAAAGTGATGTGGTGGTGGAATGGTAGGGTATATAGAGCCATAAAAGCAAAAAGACAGGCTTGGAAAGACTAGGGACAAAAGGGGAAACAGTCTTCATGGACACGTCTCCCCTTTCCTTACCACCAGTGTTATCCAAGGGAAGGGCATGGGCCAATACAACTTGGCACCAGTGGGGCCATTGGAGTTTCCAGAACCCGGCTGGATCTAACATCAAACTGCTTTAGGGACTCCGACTCAAGATTTATCCTCCGGGTTTACTCCCTAGTGAGTATGCCACAAGGCAGCTGAGGTTTAAAATCAGAGTTTGCCTTCTCTTAGATGGACTGACCTCTAGGCTGATGAGTTCCATCTACCTGGGGCACTGGTTTGAAGGTGCCAGAACCTACCTATGCTACTTTTTCTGTCAGTAGGGACAGTTCCATCGGGCTTGCATGTTAAGCCCCATGAGAAGGCCAGGAGTTGTTTGGTTGCCAGGTTGCTATTTGAGGCACATGCTACAAGGAGCATTTTTTAAGCAGTGAGAGCTTATCTTCACTATCACCCCTTGACTTAGCAGTCTTGGAATCACATATTCATTTAAATTTTAAACTAATCTATCAATATTCATTTTTGTTTTCACTATAAAATAATATATATATATTTGATGTTTATCACATTATCTAAAAATGGAAAGAAAAGCTTACTTTTAGAATTAATTAAATTATTTAAGTACAATTTGGTAGTAAGGCTGGTCCAGCACTACTTTGTTGACATAATACATTGCATCTCTGGAAGTTTTGGAGCAACAGTTTGCCTGTGATTTTCCAGCACACTAGACATTATTGATAAGGTGCAGTATTTGTGGCTTCAATTTCTGCCAATAACAGCTCTGAATTTCTTCCACACTGTCCCCTTTCTGGTTATAACAGTTTCACTACATTCACCTCCACTACTAATGAGATCTCTTTTTTAACAAAAGCTTTCTACTACTTCCAGTGAACCGCCTGAATATTTGACAAAGTTTATCTCGTGTATATGTTTAAGTATGTTGAAATTGTAAGAGAGGCTATCATCTCTGAAGAGAAGCAATACAGAATGAAACAGTATGTATTTAAATAAAAGTGATTGGAGTAGAGTTAAAATGAGTAAAGGGGTCATTCTTGGACAAATACTTTCTATGGTGATATGTATAATGTTATTAGACACAACCCTTAATTATGTTGCAAATTACAACAAAAATAAAATAATTCATCATATACTTATAACTATACTTGTTATGGTTGCCCAAACTTCTAAAAATAACAGAAAAATCTTCAAGTTACACCCTATTGCCTTTAAAAAAAGGTGGGACACATTAGATACAGTCTGAATAATATGGGAGATGATCATGTCATAACTGGAATGTCTTTGTACATAGTTGTATCCAATTATCGTTAACCTAGGGTTAAATAACATAACAAAACTGTATTTGTTATTTAATGGTCAATCAAGTTATATATTCAGAATATTCAGGTTAACAACTTTATGTACACTATTATTTGAAACACCATCGTTAAGCAGAGTTTTCTAACATTCCCCATTACCCTATATTTTTATGTTTGAACCCATAACTCCCGATGAAGTCATAGGGGTGTCTTGGGCATGTCTTGGGCACTTTAAAACTGGCAGATCCAATCCCTTCTCCACATTACCCCATAACTGATATCAAATAAAATGAATAAATAATCAGATATATTGAAACTTGTATAATCCTACAATGACAATGACAGTAAAAACTTTTGCAATTTCTATTTCTAAGTTTATTGTCAACAGGTGATATCTTCGTCTTTAGTTCCTCTTGCTCCTCAAGGAGCATTGGGCAATGAGAAATCTCCATTCTGCATGGTTGCAAGCCTCGTAGGTCAGGTATCTGCTTATCATTTCTGTAACAATTTTGATTAATGGAGGTAAGGTTACTAGTCCTATACACCATCCTTCACAGGCTGAAACCTAACCCAACATTTTAATGTCAGACATAAACCTGGATAGGGCCTCATTTCAGGTACTGTTAGCTGGAGCCAGCTTAGCCTGGGGCTCAAATTGCTTCACTCTATTTTCAAAGGAACATTAGATAATGTTGTGTCCAGTTGATATACTTGAAGATGATTGAATTTATATCTGATATCAATCATCATCATCATCAATATAGTTGAAAATATGACTTTGATTTCTAAAAAGATATTGGTCATTCATCTAATAAAAAATGAAATTGAGGTAAGATAACCCAATGAGAGAAAATGGTAAAAGTAGAGTAATGATTGGTTAAATGTATACTTTTGAGTAAACTGTGATCAGAGAAAATAATAATAGAACTTTAACAATGTATATAACATACCTTAATCCCTAAATGAAGAAGAAAGTGGTGAAAAATTAGTAGTTATTAGAGTCTATACAAAATGAAAGACTATACAAGTTTTGGACAAATAGTATAAATGTTAGTAAGGTAATTATTTTTCAGACATAGACTATTTGATACAGTTGAAGAATTATATTCATTGCTTTAGCAGGGAGTATGTTGATGGAAACACCTATGATAATATCATATGAAATGCAACAGTCCATCAATTGTGGTGTTATGTATGTCATAAAGTATTGAATACTTAATAAATACATTGTTACATATATTTTAAAAAATTCAAGAATTCAATAACATTCAGAGATATTGCCTGACTAAATAGAATGGATAAATAATATGAAATATACTTATTTTTACCTTTTCTCCATAATCGATATCAACAGTCATCATTTTTTTTAAAGTTTGGAGTACCTTGATACATAATCTCTCTTCCTTCTCCTCCAGTAAACGTTCTGTGTGCTTGATCAGCCTGAAATCATCATAAGAGGTCAGTGTTGTTTGTTGGATGATAGTTTCTAATACGAAGACAAACTAGTTTTGATCCAGCTTTTGAGCTTTTACTTACTTTATTAATTTCATACAAATCCCTGTATTTACTATGTACTTCAAGAAATATTTTGCTCAGGTTATCCCCAAATAACAAAGATGAACCAGCCTGGCTCAATTTTTACATTGCTAAGTTTATACAGGACCACAAATGAATGAAGAAACGTCTCACTGAAAACTAAAATTGACTAAGGAAAGATTAAGTCAATACAGATTGCTCCCTATTGGGTATAGCCAAAAGGCTGAGGTTTAAAATCAGAGTTTGCCTTCTCTTAGATGGACTGCCCTCCTAGGCTGATGAGTTCCATCTACCCAGAGCATTCTTTATGCTTATGAAAAAAAGCAACATTTTGTGGTTTTAAAGTGTTTTTCACAAATAATTAAAAATAGAAGTAATTTCAACTAGAAAGTTACCTTGAGTTACATTGAGAATTACCTAATATGATATGCAGTGGTTTGGGGTTCAATCCCACTGCATGGTATCTTGGGCAAGTGTTTTCTATTAAATACTCATGTTGACTAAATCTTTGTAAGAGAAATTTAGTAGACAGAAACTATATGGATGCCTTTTAGATGAAACATTCCTAATCTGGATTGGTAAACTTAATCTGTTGCTGAGTTTAACATTACCAATTGGCTGAGGGGTGTCTCTAGGGGAATACATTCTGTTGCAATCATTTAGACCATGTCTATGGTCTAAAGATAGATTTCCCTCTTTCCTTCAACCATGGCAGGGAGACTGAAAAGGCTCATAGACCTGCCATTCTAGTATTTGTTCTGGCATTTACATAAAAAACACTACAATAATCCGAACTTATTAAAATACTTGCATTGAGTCTAATAAAGAAATGACTCAATCCACTGAAATACTTATATAGCATCAAAAAATATAATTACCAAAATTGTAAGCCCATAAGAGAGACACTACTTGGTTAATTTACCTGTTACAAATAGTAGCTAGATATTCCTCAAATCAGACCTATTGTTTTAAAAAAGAGGTACACAATAGATGATACAGCTCTAGATACACTATGTATATAGAAAAGTAAGGATGTTCACAGCTAGAATGGCTTTGATCAGAGGTTTACTTAATTACTGTTAACCTGAGGCTAAACACCAACAGTAATCAAAATTAAGCTATCATGTAAAAATAACTGCCATTAAAAAAATACTAAAGTACGACTGCCAGAGAAGACATATACAAGCAGATAACTAGACACAAACATAATTGCAGATGAATAGGTAAAAATAAAGTTATATAAATATAAATAGGTTTATGGATTGATGAAAATATACAGAATAAGACACATACCTAGAAATAAAACCTCCACTTTCACATTTGATACGAGCTTCTGTTCCATGAACAAACAAGAGCTCGGGATGGTGAAGGACATCAACAAGCACAGACATCTCAGCTTGGACTAAAGGTTTCAGCTGTTCTTCCAGAAGAGCTACAATTTCCTGTAAGTTAAAAGAAGCCATTTCTATATGAAGGGTAAATAAAATGATGCTTTTCATTTTTTAACACTTAGTAAGGTGGAAATACTTCAAATGAAGGAGAACAAATTTAATCTAAGTATGCCACAGAGGTCTCATATGCTTGCATATATGTATAGTTGCTTGTGTATAATACTCTGCTGTTATTGCTTTTTTTTTATAATTAAGTTAAAAGTTAGTAAACATACAAATACACACAATCTATATCAAGAAAAAAAAGAAAAACGTGGGAGAAGACATGCACACTCAATCATACACCATAATGAAAGGCACTGGAGTTTCTCTCTAATAATATTTTAGGCAAGCCAGCACACTTACAGCACTGCTGCATGTGATAGTAAGTCTAATATGCTGGAATAACCAAACACCCTCATCGACATCACCTCATACATTGGTAAGGCTGAGAGAGAGAAAAAAAACTTCTATTTCAAGCAGTAGATAGAATATCTAAGTGTAATGATATCCAGGTGTAATAACAGTTGTAATAAAAATAATGCCATTGTTTTATATTAATAAAAAATAAAAAAAATTACAAAAAGAATTGAAGAAAGAAATATTTCCTAGACTTAATTTTAGCAAAGTCAGTGTGTATAACATGAGGGCCCCTTAACTTGTGATGGAATCATAAGAGTGCTGTCCTGACACAGTGTGTCTTGGGCATTTTAAACTTGGTAGAGCCCACCCAACTCCAGGTTGGATCACTGCCTATTTCTTCCATAGAAAGTGAAAGAGAGAGAATGGGAGAGAGTGTGAGAGAGAGAGAGAGTGAGTGAGATATAGAGGGAGAGAAAGAGAGAGGAAGAACGAAAGAACAAACTCCAGTGCTGCATTGATACTTTATCGACCTTGAAAGGGTGAAAGGCCTGAGCAGGATTTGAACTCAATCATATTAAAGCATTTTAAAACTGCTGCTCTAACCACTCTGCCAATTCACCAGCTTTCACCACCTTCATATAACATCAAACAAAGTCACTCACCTGCAAACCCTCAATGATAACTCTGTAATCATGGGACACTGAAGAGGAATGAAGAGACTCTCGTTTTTTGCCAGTAGCTATCCAATGCTTGGTGTGTTTCATGACAATTTGAGATTTAGCAAATAAATTCTTTACTTGTGTGGCCAAATCAACAGGAATTGCAATACTTCGGTTCTTTGCTGAAACAAAAAAAAAATCAATAGAAAAACTTATGAAATTGAAAATTACATAATAAGAAATCTGAGTGTAGATTTCTTTAAATATTTTAATCAATGAAAGTCTTTAATGTCTCTAATATGGTATAAGTGAGAAAGTATGAAATGAGTGAAGTCTGGTAACATGTATTCCTAATTAGCAATATGTTGTGGTATAGATTATTAAGAGTTAGTATTAAAAAAAACCCCAAGTATAAATGAAAAATATTTTACCAATATCAGCAAGAGTTTTGATACAACTTTCAACATTGTATCGCTGTATACCATTCAGCCACAAACATTGGGATAGCCGGTGAACACCCTGAAGCAGTTTTATAAACACAGGTTGCCTTGTCTGTTAAAAAGAAATTCATATACTGACATGATTAGTAAATTAGTAACAACTATTGCAGTGTATCAATGAAATTTATATTCCACAAAGGATTCAACACTTACAGCATAGACAGAACAATAAATCTTTAAGAAGCTAAACTATTTATTTCTACAGTAAATGTTATAGTTTAAAGAGAACAAAAAAAAAAAAAAAAAAAAAAATCAGATGCATTAACATTTTCTATTATTTTTATAGTTCTCCTAATTAGTTGTTCAGTTAGTTTTGACCATCATGGTTATCTGTTAGAACACGAAAAGTGTGAAACAACAGAATGTTCACTTTTCGTGTTCTAACATATATGCCTAGCTTCTTTAAAAATTTTTCGGGGATAGCCGTGGTGGTGGTGATCATATGTCATTGGCTAATTTTCAACCAATCAGAGTACCTCTCTCTATATCTCTTCCACTGTTACTTACGCCTGTTTCTCTCTATCTGTTCCGTCTCTATATATATCTCTTACTCTTTCGCTTTGCACTCCTCCCCTTCAATACCATCTCTCCCCCTCTCTATATATTTGTTACTCTATCGCTGCACGCTCCTCTCCTTCAATATATCAATTACACACGCTTTACACTCCTTTATCCCCAGCGCCCCTATATATACACACCCCCCTCTCCCGCATCTATATTTTAATGTACCGTTGCACCGTGAATATATGTGTCTATATATATATACATATATATTGTATATACACATTCATGTATGTGTATACACACTCATGTATGTATATACACTGGTTTTATGTGTGTATTGTAAATTTGTACTGTTAAAACACGAAACTAACATTCGATTGACACTTTGATTACCTGTACAGGCAATAGTTATTAGAATGCTGTTGAAGTGTGTATATATTTTGGGGGGACATCCTGTATATACACACATTATATATAATACAATAAACAGATAAATACACACATATATATATGAGCTTATTTAATTATAAATATTGTGAATTTTTAACTCAGTTCAATTATATATATAAATGGCTTCTACAGGACTAGAACTGTTTCATTCGAAAGAAATCATCATAATATTGAGAGGGGGGACTAGATAAAATATTTCAAATCAAATGTGTATAAGTTATAAGTTAAAATGTATAAATAGAGACGATAGTGGAGGTATATCTGTTTAGTGGAACAGTAGACGATAGAATTAACTACAGACGAGAATCTCCCTTTAATGAAACAGCAGACGATAGAATTAAGGCAATTTAAATTTTAAGCATTTGCATTTTTGCCTTTCATCGTTACGGGGTCGATAAAATAAAGTACCAGTAATACACTGTCACTAGACGACTTTCAAATTGAATTGTTGGTTCCATTTCTTTAGTATTTTCAATTGTAGTTATCTACTTAAAAAGCGTTACACGGTTAGAGACATAATTCGTAAGTTATATCTTCCCTATTAAACCATTGCATTATTTCGCCTACAATAGAACAAAAATGAAATGTTCTTTAAAGAAACAGGAATATAACTTTATAAAAAAAAAAGTTGCATCCGCTTCTTTTATCATTGATAATTTTTTCGTTTTAATATTAATTGTTTTTTGTAGTTGTTTATATTAAAAATCTTACTGTAATATTTACTTAAACGAAGGCAGACATCTAAACTTATAGATTAATCTTGAGCGAAGGACTAGATAAATCTCTCTCTCTCTCTCTCTATATATATATATATATAAATATATATATATATATATATATATATATATAAACGAAGAATGATAACATTTCAAGCAAAGAGTTTAATTAGGTAATGACTTACAAATTTGTTTCAGTATATAGACAAAGCCTGAAGCGCTAATTATAATAATTAGTTAATAATATTACAAAATATATTAATATTATATTAAATATATACTGAAACCAATCAGTTTAGCAGAAAGTTTCCAGACAAGAAACACGCATATTTTGCTATCCTCAAACACGTTTACACATGGCATGAAATATAACTAATCCGAGATGGCTAGGTTTCATCTTCTAACTGGATATACGAAATCCATTATGTCTTGACAACAACATGAGGTAACATTATGTTATTCACAGACACACTTTGTACACTGTTCCATATCAGAATGTATTTCCTTCGTCACATTCACAAACAGTATTGAAAATATGTTCTTCGGCAAATAAAAATGTTTTGTTCATAATATTTCAACTAGCGATTGCTCTACTCCACGCACGACCACCATAAATTAATGACCAGCTCAACACAAGTATTGGTTGAGCGTCAGACACCATGCTTTGCAGTATTGTTATGGTCCTTTGCATTCTAAGTTCAAATCCTGCCGAGGTTAACTTCGACTTTCATACTTACTAATTCGATAAAATAAAGTACCAGTAATGGACTGCCGTAATGGATTTGTGCCGAAAAATAGAAACACTATTAATGTGCAATAAGAGCAAAATATAACGACATTGCTCAATTATTTTATCTAATGTTGTAATAACACAAGGAAATGTTGTTTGTGTATTTTTTTTTATATTTGCTCATAGGCTTTTACAATTTCGCTCAGCCAACAACTATTAAAAAGTGAGTTGCTTAAGATAACAATTTAATCACAAATTGTTGCTATCTTTTAATACACTCCAACAAGTCGTCAAATTATGTACAATAAAAACAAATCTTATTAATTTGCTCAGGGAATATAAAGAAAATGTATATACACTGATAATTGCAATTGTATGTAAATATTTTGTTTTTGTATTGTATATTTTATGTTTTCTATTATGTATAATATATTGATTTAATATTGATTGTTTTTTGTAGTTGTTTATATTAAAAGTCTGAAAATATTTTTATACATCTTACACTAATATTTATAAGATAATTTATAATAACAATTACATAATCTAATTACATTACAACGATAATTTATTATTAATATATATCCTGTTTAACTAGAGTTATTACAAGCGTTGCCTTAAAAAAATATTAAACTAGACATGAAAAATGCGCAAGCTCAAAAGTGCCACAGAATGTTACAATAAACCTTCAAAAGTGTGGGACTAGAGTTGTTGCTAAAAAATATTGTAATCATTATATATCGTACATTCTGTGGCATCCTTTATAAAAATAGCTTAAACCAACGAAGCCTTTATTTTTACGCTATTTCACTTAGTTAATTCTTAGAGTGTAACATATAAAAATAAATACATCTATGTTTAATGTAATAACAGCTATAAATAATTACGTAATATTATTATCATATACTCATAGTAACAAAATAATTGTGTTGAAACTTAATATGATGCTTATATGAACGATCAAATCTATAATGATAATTTCTTAAATATACTAATAGTAAAATAATTTAGTTATCTATTGTTACATTTTCATAGAACTATAATATTAACAATCGTATTGCATTATCAAATTTTTATCACTACAAACTTTCATATTGGAATTACCTTAAGCCACTTATTATTACTTCGCTTTCGTACTTTTACAGCTGTAGATATTGCGCTGTATCTTATATCTAATATCAATATCTCGTGGTAATTTGCATGAAGTGTAAAATAGGTTTATTAATAACTTTAATATGAAATGTATTATACAGGGCTGCGGAGTCGGCCAAAAATTGACTGGCTCCAACTCAGGATCCGATATTCCATTATTTCCTAAATTTCAGCTCCACAGCTCTGTTATTATATTAATTAATTTATTTTATAGTTGTAAATCATATTTTTATATGTTACACTCTAAGAATTAACTAAGTGAAATAGCGTAAAAATAAAGGCTTCGTTGGTTTAAGCTATTTTTATAAAGGATGCCACAGAATGTACGATATATAATGATTACAATATTTTTTAGCAACAACTCTAGTCCCACACTTTTGAAGGTTTATTATAACATTCTGTGGCACTTTTGAGCTTGCGCATTTTTCATGTCTAGTTATATATCTTTGTAATGTCAATCATTTTTGTATATATGAGAATAGTATATATTTTTTAACTAGACTGATGGAGACAGTCAGATAATATAGCTTGCTCAGCTTATATATTTTCAGCTACACTGATTGAGGGTGTATAATACAGCTTACTCAGCTTATATATTTTCAGCTACACTGATTGAGTGTGTATAATATAGCTTACCTATGTTATATATTTTCAGCTACACTGCTTGAGTGTGTATAATATAGCTTACCCATGTTATATATATTTAGTTACACTGATTGAGAGTGTATAATATAGCTTACCTATGTTATATATTTTCAGCTACACTGATTGAGTGTGTATAATATAGCTTACCCATGTTATATATTTTTAGTTACACCGATTGAGTGTGTATAATATAGCTTACCCATGTTATATATTTTTAATTACACTGATTGAGTGTGTATAATATAGCTTACCTATGTTATATATTTTCAGCTACACTGAAGAGAGTAAGGGGTGTTTAGACAATACATAATACCTACATATATTTTAAATATGGAGGCATTTAGATAACATAATTTGTCTGTGAGCACAAAGCAATTCTAGTTGCAAAAATATTTCAATAAATTTTTCAATATCTTAACAACCTGACTATGATATTTCTGCATAAGAAACTCATGCAATAGAACATGAAATAAAATCAAAGAAAAAAAATTGAAGCCTTACTTGTACAGCAGTACTTTGGTCAGAAAAAGGTGAATTAAAAAATGTTGTGATGATACTAGTTATTATAGTGGTGACATACTGTTCAAGGACAAGATCAGCATGTTGTCGGTCAGTTGTTGCATTGCTTACCTGAAAAGAGAATGATAAACATAAGCATAAAAGCTCCAGGTATAAAGCTGAATATTGCAAACATCCACAATCTGGAAAATTGATAGATTGTCAGAAGATACTAAAAGATAGCATAATTATATAGTAAAATTTATACTTGAAATCAAAGACAGAAATAAGAAGGAATAAGTAAGTTATAGAATGTCAACAGTAAGTAAGAGTGCAAAAATAATGCAAGCATAGAAGTTAAAATTTACTTACAATAGCCATGTCAAGCAAAAAATTTTCAAACAATTTCCATAAATGATTGCTTGTATAAATTTCCTTCATTTCAACTTCTGTATCTACATAGCAGTGGTTTAGAAAATTGATATATGCTATTTTTACCTGAAAAATATAGCACTAAACAGTTAAATAATTGTTTCTACATTTGGCGCAATTTGTAGTGAAGGGAATGATAATAATGTTTTCTGATTAAGGGACAAGGCCAACAATTTGGGGATGGGGAAAGTTGATTAAATTGACCCCAGTGCATTAGTGGTACTTTATTTTATCAATACCATAAGGATGAAAGACAAAGCTAACCTCAGCAGGATTTGAACTCTGAACGTAAAGGAAATGATAATAATAAGACAGTTAAATAATCATATGAAGTATGAATATAAACATTAAATAAAAATTGAATGATGTTAAAATCATTATCAGAGATAAAGATGGTAGAACCAACAGTGTACCTGACAAAAGATCTTAGTATTTAGCTACATCTATTTATGTTCTATGACTGTAACAAGAATGTATTTTTAATATTTTTTATTTAATAATAAATAATTGTTTCTACTTTTGGCACAAGGCCAGCAATTACCCAGTACATTACTGGTACTTTATTTTATCGACCCCGTAAGGATGAAAGGCAAAGTTAACCTCGGCGGGATTTGAACTCAGACCGTAAAGGGATGTAACTATGCTGGAAAGCATGGCGTCCGACTCTCTACTGATACTGCCAATCCACCGCCCTTATTTAATAATAAATAATAAAACCAAGGTTTCAGACAAAGTTTAACCCTGCATTCTTACATTTAATTTTTAGATGTGTATCAGTTATACCTTTTTAGCTTTTGATATTACAAGGTCACATGTGTATCAGTTATACCTTTTTAGCTTTTGATATTACAAGGTCACACTAACTTGTAAATCTAATCAAACTTTTTCAACTCTAGAGTAGACAGCAACAACCACAATTTTTTCTTCACTAAAACTTCTTTTAAAAAAAAAAAGTCAACCTAAACTACTTAATAAATGAAATAAAAAAAAAATGTGGTGAACCATTAAACGTATTTTCAACAATTGTGTATGTAAAACTGTCAAGATTGAAAAAAATAGCAACTCACCTCAGGAATACAGTTTTCATTAATCACAACTTTAACAATATCATCTAAAGGCAGCAGTGAGTGACATTTGATTTCTGTATATACATTCTTGCCTTCTGTACACAAAGCTAATAACTGTACTAAATTGATGTGGTAAGCCAGTGGACTCCGCTCATCAGAGCGATGGCGTTCAGATCGCATTAATTGTACCAAATTTTCAAACGAGGGTTTATCATTGTAAAACAAAAGTACTTCCTCTCCAACACTGATGAGCTACAGAAAGCCAAGAAAATAACAGTCAATCCAATATCTATTTGATCACTTGATATGTATTTTCTAAAGGGGAATCAAATCCTGATTTATTGCAAAAGAAAAAAAATATCAAAGAAACAATACATAAAATGTGCTCACTTCAGTCAATATTTGAAAACTAAAAGAAAAACCAGGCATCCATTTTCAATATGAAAATATAAAAATAAATTCATCAATCCTCCCAGAAAGATGAAAATCTACCAGTTAAAAATCTATCAGCATCTTCATTTTTCAATGGTATGAAATATGATTTTACAAGAAATTCAAATTACAGTTTCAACAAATTTAGTTCAGTGTATGTCAACATCATGTAAAATCCTTACCTCAGCCATTACCATGTCTTGACTTTTTCTGATGTATTGTCCTTCAGCTTTAACAATAGTTTGAAGAAACTTCAGATACTGAACATGCCTGCCATGTGTCTCTATACAATGAACAAAATGCTGCACAATGCGTTCAGAAATTTCATTGCATAATAGTGCATTATCTTCGAAAATGGATTTCATTGTCTGAGCTTCCAATAACTGAAAGGAGGTAAAAAGAATTGAGAAAAAAAAAGAAAGAAATACATTAACATTATCATCATTTAACTTCTGTTTTTCCTACTAGAACAGGTTGGATGGGTCATCACTGGCCAAGTCAGTACTTATCAGAGCTAGTGACCTCTCTGAAGAGCTGGAGGCCGGCATCTCGCATACATTCCTGTACTCTACAGAGTGTACTAGGTGCATTTTATCATGGCACAAACACTAGGGAGGCTGTTGTCTTCCCAACCTTTTTGTTTGGCAGGTTTTTTACAGCTGGAGGCCCTTCCTATTACCAACCCCTTTACTGGGTGTACTGGGTGTATTTATATCACCAACACTAGAGAGGGACACAACTGAAGAGTCCTTATGGCTCTTTTTTTAGCATGGTTTCTACAACCGGATGCTCTTCCTATAACCAACCACTTCTCAGTGTACTGAATTTATCATGGCATCAGCACTAGAGAGATTGTGGCATGATTGAAAAATCATTTCACCCCCTTTTTTTTTTTTGCAAGTAAAAAGTAAAAATGTATCAGTTAAAAATGTATTTTTAAAAGTACAGAGCTGTATTTCAAGGTTATAAACAACAATTCCATTTCCTGGGGGTAATTGAAAGAGTTAAAATACCAAGCTGAAAATCAAAGCAGGATGATCTGAATATAAAAATCAAACATATTTTCTCTAAAGTCAAACGAAACTAGAAAACCATTTAATGATTGATTAGTAGTGCCAGGTTATCAATAATATTAATAGTCAAATCTGCATAAATTACAAATAGTACAAAGATAAAGTAAAACTTGGTTGCCATCAGGTACAATAATAATAATTGTTTCTACTTTTGGCACAAGGCCAGCAATTACCCAGTACATTACTGGTACTTTATTCTATCGACCCCATAAGGATGAAAGGCAAAGTTAACCTCGGCGGGATTTGAACTCAGAATGGCAAGGGCCGTAACTCTATGCATAAAAGCAGGCGTCTGACCCTCTACCGATACTGCCAATTCACCAATAATAATAATGGTTTCTGTTTCAGGTACAAGGTCAACACTTTGTGGGGGGAAGGGAAAGTCAATTCAATCAATTCCAGTACTTGACTGGTACTTTATTTTATCACCCCTGAAAGGACGAAAGGCAAATTTGACCTTGGTGGGATTTGAAACCAAAATGTAGAAATATAATAATAATTATGATATAATATATTGGTAGCAATAGCTTAAATAACTTACTCCAGGGTTGAGGAAAAGGTCAACTTCTTTATGAAGCAAGACCTGATTTGCAGGATTTCCGAGACAAAAGCACTGAAGAAGTTCATGAGCCAGCCTAATAATTTCATGCATTCGGACATCTTTGTTCTGAAATATATGTAAAAGATAAACTTTATGATAGATATTAGGATATGTTTACTGAATTTAAGAAAAGAGTTAAAAATTAAAATAGTTTAATTGAAATTATATGCCAAGTGTTAAACTATGTCAATATATTAATAATAATAATGATAATAATGAAAATATTGTGTACAGTGCTCAGGTGCACTACAACTCATCAAAAGTGTATGTATAGTACATAGGGTAATGTACAAACGTCAGGAAAATGAACAGTGCATTATTCATGATATACACATGTGTGCATGTGTATGGAAGTGGGGCATCAGGTGTAGTTTTGGCAAATTTCGGGAAGCATGAGGGTTTTAAAGGATGCAGTGTCTCGGCAGCTAACAACTGACGCAGGCAGTTTGTTCCATGCTTCAGCAACTCTAAGCTTGAAAAAATGTTTCCGAAAGTCATATTACAAAGAATAGACTAAAAAGTAAAAAATTCCTCTGTTTTATAGAAGCAGATTTAGTTTAGTTTATATTCTATTTCATTAAAAAAGTTGTTATGGCTTATGTGACAAAAATTACGGCTGTGCTAAAAAACAGCAGCAATGGTAGATGGTTGTACTTTGAAAGTAAGAATTACTTAAAAGTTCTTTTTTTAATATTTTTATATACAGTTTCCAATATTACAAGAATTATATATCCAGGAAAATCCAGACATTTACATATTTAAGAGCAAGTAATTTTAGAACTGAATTCTTTTATTAATTCTAACCCCTTGGCCAAGGCATAGAGGTGGTAGATATTTTATGTTGACTGTATCTAGGTTTACTGCACAGCACAACCAAATATCCAATTTACATTTTAGTTAGTATTCCAGAACCCAATCACTGGCGAAATAGAACTTAATGAATCTAACAATAACATGAAATAAATAAATCACAAATTCAAAGTTCAGTTTATTTTTTTTAGAACACATAAAATGCTGAAGAAACTCACTTTATCAAAAGGAATTTGTAACAATTCCAAAACAACAGCGTGAGCAGCCATATTCCTAAGTAGTCGTTGTTCATGTTTCCTTGGTTTTTTAATCCCTTCTGAAGTTTCTTGGACACAAAGCTTAGTAAGACGTAACAGGATCTGTAGAAGAAACAAGATATTACTAAAGTCCATTTAAACAACCAAGATAAATCAATAATTGAAATGTGTTACCTAACCTTCTTACATTTATATTCCATACCATAGGATGAATTAGAGTGCAGAAATAATTGTTTTTACTTTTGGCACAATACCAGCAATTATCCCAGTGCATTACTGGTGCTTTATTTTAACGACCCCATAAAGATGAACGGCAAAGTTAACCTTGGTGGGATTTGAACTCAGACCATAAAGCGTCGTAACTCTATGTTGTAGGTGTATGACAAGTGTGGTGGGATTTGACAGGGTGATGTGTGTGTGGGGTGAACTGTGAAGTTGAGAACAACTACTAAGGAGGTATGACTGATGTGTTAGGGTCAAATCAAGTGGGGTAAGGAGTTATGACTAGCATCAGGAATCAAGAAGAGGGGTGATCCTGGATAGAATGGGAGAGAGGTAGGGTGATCCTGGATAGAGTAAGGGGTGTTAGGATTTAAGAGAGGTAGAGGTTTACAGTGATGATGAAACTAGCTACTAAGGAGTGATAATGGTGTTGGAGCATGAATGAGTTCTTTATGAGAATATATAAAAATCAAACAAATAAATAAATAATTTTTAAAGAAGTGTGCAATATCTGCTTAATGATATGAAAAATATAGGACTCACTTCTTTTTTCTTTTTGTAATTATCTTCTGCTGATCTATCAATATTAGGTCCCAAACCAAGATCAATAGCTGAACCTTGATCAGCTCCAAGTTCCTAGGTAAAAGGAAAACAATTGGCATACAGAATTGGAGATGAAGCTGAATTCTTTTTAAAATGCTGAACAGTATACGATTACAATTCTTCAGATTATTAATAACATATTTCCTTTTCCTTATTGTATTTCTAATTAATACTTTGTATTCGAATTAATTGATGAAGAATTTAGAAAGGATTTACTAAAATTATAATTTCATTAAGATGGTATTTGCAACATAACAAAATGCTCTTATATAGAATTACATAGGAAAGTTTTAATTTAAGTAGAAACACTTTAAAATGGGTGGCTCTGTTTCATAGCAACAGAAGTAGTTTAGGGCCGGTTGGTATAAAAAAAGTTAATGAAAATTTTTCAATATTTTTCTGCATTATATTTTGATTTGTTTTGGTTTAATGTTCAGTCGTCGTCATGTTTTGTTAATGAACATTGTAGCAGAATGAATTCAAAATAGGACCTAAACTAAACCAAAAGTAATGTTAGCATTGAGCTTACTTTATATGTACTTTATATGACCCGACCCCCCACGGGTACAAGCTGAAGCTGAAGCATATAGACAATATGCCCCCACACCCTCCTACTGCAAAGTGGTCATGGAGGTGCCATGGCAAAAAAGCACCCAGCCCACACTGTAAAGTGGATGTGTAGGCACCACGGAAAAAAAGCACCCAGCACTCACTGTAAATGAGGTTGGTGTTAGGAAGGGCATCCAGCTGTAGAAATCAAGCCAGAATCAGTTCCCGTATGAGCAAGGTATGGTCAGCCGACCGGACACTGCCTACAACAGGACAACTCGTCTAACCCATGCTAGCGTGGAAGACCGGACGTAAAACGATGATGATGATGTTAGCATTGAGCTTACTTTAATGTACTGATGTTAGCATTGAGTTTACTTTAATGTACTGATGTTAGCATTGAGTTTACTTTAATGTAATGATGTTAGCATTGAGTTTACTTTAATGTAATGATGTTAGCATTGAGTTTACTTTAATGTACTGATGTTAGCATTGAGTTTACTTTAATGTAATGATGTTAGCATTGAGTTTACTTTAATGTACTGATGTTAGCATTGAGTTTATTTTAATGTACTGATGTTAGCATTGAGTTTACTTTAATGTACTGATGTTAGCATTGAGTTTACTTTAATGTACTGATGTTAGCATTGAGTTTATTTTAATGTACTGATGTTAGCATTGAGTTTACTTTAATGTACTGATGTTAGCATTGAGTTTATTTTAATGTACTGATGTTAGCATTGAGTTTACTTTAATGTACTGATGTTAGCATTGAGCTTACTTTAATGTACTGATGTTAGCATTGAGTTTATTTTAATGTAATGATGTTAGCATTGAGTTTACTTTAATGTAATGATGTTAGCATTGAGTTTACTTTAATGTACTGATGTTAGCATTGAGTTTATTTTAATGTAATGATGTTAGCATTGAGTTTACTTTAATGTAATGATGTTAGCATTGAGTTTACTTTAATGTAATGATGTTAGCATTGAGTTTACTTTAATGTAATGATGTTAGCATTGAGCTTACTTTAATGATGTTAGCATTGAGTTTACTTTAATATAATGATGTTAGCATTGAGTTTACTTTAATGTAATGATGTTAGCATTGAGTTTACTTTAATGTAATGATGTTAGCATTGAGTTTACTTTAATGTAATGATGTTAGCATTGAGTTTACTTTAATGTACTGATGTTAGCATTGAGTTTACTTTAATGTAATGATGTTAGCATTGAGTTTATTTTAATGTAATGATGTTAGCATTGAGTTTACTTTAATGTAATGATGTTAGCATTGAGTTTACTTTAATGTAATGATGTTAGCATTGAGTTTACTTTAATGTAATGATGTTAGCATTGAGTTTACTTTAATGTAATGATGTTAGCATTGAGTTTACTTTAATGTAATGATGTTAGCATTGAGTTTACTTTAATGTAATGATGTTAGCATTGAGTTTACTTTAATGTAATGATGTTAGCATTGAGTTTACTTTAATGTAATGATGTTAGCATTGAGCTTACTTTAATGTACTGATGTTAGCATTGAGTTTACTTTAATGTAATGATGTTAGCATTGAGTTTACTTTAATGTAATGATGTTAGCATTGAGTTTACTTTAATGTAATGATGTTAGCATTGAGTTTACTTTAATGTACTGATGTTAGCATTGAGTTTATTTTAATGTACTGATGTTAGCATTGAGTTTACTTTAATGTACTGATGTTAGCATTGAGCTTACTTTAATGTACTGATGTTAGCATTGAGTTTATTTTAATGTAATGATGTTAGCATTGAGTTTACTTTAATGTAATGATGTTAGCATTGAGTTTACTTTAATGTAATGATGTTAGCATTGAGCTTACTTTAATGTACTGATGTTAGCATTGAGTTTATTTTAATGTAATGATGTTAGCATTGAGTTTACTTTAATGTAATGATGTTAGCATTGAGTTTACTTTAATGTAATGATGTTAGCATTGAGTTTACTTTAATGTAATGATGTTAGCATTGAGTTTACTTTAATGTAATGATGTTAGCATTGAGTTTACTTTAATGTAATGATGTTAGCATTGAGTTTACTTTAATGTAATGATGTTAGCATTGAGCTTACTTTAATGTACTGATGTTAGCATTGAGTTTACTTTAATGTAATGATGTTAGCATTGAGCTTACTTTAATGTACTGATGTTAGCATTGAGTTTACTTTAATGTACTGATGTTAGCATTGAGTTTACTTTAATGTAATGATGTTAGCATTGAGTTTACTTTAATGTAATGATGTTAGCATTGAGTTTACTTTAATGTAATGATGTTAGCATTGAGTTTACTTTAATGTACTGATGTTAGCATTGAGTTTACTTTAATGTAATGATGTTAGCATTGAGCTTACTTTAATGTAATGATGTTAGCATTGAGTTTATTTTAATGTACTGATGTTAGCATTGAGTTTACTTTAATGTAATGATGTTAGCATTGAGTTTACTTTAATGTAATGATGTTAGCATTGAGCTTACTTTAATGTAATGATGTTAGCATTGAGTTTATTTTAATGTACTGATGTTAGCATTGAGTTTACTTTAATGTAATGATGTTAGCATTGAGTTTACTTTAATGTAATGATGTTAGCATTGAGTTTACTTTAATGTAATGATGTTAGCATTGAGCTTACTTTAATGTAATGATGTTAGCATTGAGTTTATTTTAATGTACTGATGTTAGCATTGAGTTTACTTTAATGTAATGATGTTAGCATTGAGTTTACTTTAATGTAATGATGTTAGCATTGAGCTTACTTTAATGTAATGATGTTAGCATTGAGTTTACTTTAATGTACTGATGTTAGCATTGAGCTTACTTTAATGTAATGATGTTAGCATTGAGTTTATTTTAATGTACTGATGTTAGCATTGAGTTTACTTTAATGTAATGATGTTAGCATTGAGTTTACTTTAATGTAATGATGTTAGCATTGAGCTTACTTTAATGTACTGATGTTAGCACTGAGTTTACTTTAATGTACTGATGTTAGCATTGAGTTTACTTTAATGTAATGATGTTAGCATTGAGCTTACTTTAATGTAATGATGTTAGCATTGAGTTTACTTTAATGTAATGATGTTAGCATTGAGCTTACTTTAATGTAATGATGTTAGCATTGAGCTTACTTTAATGTAATGATGTTAGCATTGAGTTTACTTTAATGTACTGATGTTAGCATTGAGTTTATTTTAATGTACTGATGTTAGCATTGAGTTTACTTTAATGTACTGATGTTAGCATTGAGTTTACTTTAATGTACTGATGTTAGCATTGAGTTTA
Source organism: Eledone cirrhosa (assembly GCA_964016885.1). Taxonomy (NCBI): domain Eukaryota; kingdom Metazoa; phylum Mollusca; class Cephalopoda; order Octopoda; family Eledonidae; genus Eledone; species Eledone cirrhosa. Next base: position 43,570,019 of record OZ024745.1, on the reverse strand, counting down.
CTTTAATGTACTGATGTTAGCATTGAGTTTATTTTAATGTACTGATGTTAGCATTGAGCTTACTTTAATGTAATGATGTTAGCATTGAGTTTACTTTAATGTAATGATGTTAGCATTGAGTTTACTTTAATGTAATGATGTTAGCAATGAGTTTACTTTAATGTAATGATGTTAGCATTGAGCTTACTTTAATGTAATGATGTTAGCATTGAGTTTACTTTAATGTACTGATGTTAGCATTGAGCTTACTTTAATGTAATGATGTTAGCATTGAGTTTACTTTAATGTAATGATGTTAGCATTGAGTTTACTTTAATGTACTGATGTTAGCATTGAGTTTACTTTAATGTAATGATGTTAGCATTGAGCTTACTTTAATGTACTGATGTTAGCATTGAGTTTATTTTAATGTACTGATGTTAGCATTGAGCTTACTTTAATGTAATGATGTTAGCATTGAGTTTACTTTAATGTAATGATGTTAGCATTGAGTTTACTTTAATGTACTGATGTTAGCATTGAGTTTACTTTAATGTAATGATGTTAGCATTGAGCTTACTTTAATGTAATGATGTTAGCATTGAGTTTACTTTAATGTAATGATGTTAGCATTGAGTTTACTTTAATGTAATGATGTTAGGATTGAGTTTACTTTAATGTAATGATGTTAGCATTGAGTTTACTTTAATGTAATGATGTTAGCATTGAGTTTACTTTAATGTAATGATGTTAGCATTGAGCTTACTTTAATGTACTGATGTTAGCATTGAGTTTACTTTAATGTAATGATGTTAGCATTGAGCTTACTTTAATGTACTGATGTTAGCATTGAGTTTACTTTAATGTACTGATGTTAGCATTGAGTTTACTTTAATGTAATGATGTTAGCATTGAGTTTACTTTAATGTAATGATGTTAGCATTGAGTTTACTTTAATGTAATGATGTTAGCATTGAGTTTACTTTAATGTACTGATGTTAGCATTGAGTTTACTTTAATGTAATGATGTTAGCATTGAGCTTACTTTAATGTAATGATGTTAGCATTGAGTTTATTTTAATGTACTGATGTTAGCATTGAGTTTACTTTAATGTAATGATGTTAGCATTGAGTTTACTTTAATGTAATGATGTTAGCATTGAGCTTACTTTAATGTAATGATGTTAGCATTGAGTTTATTTTAATGTACTGATGTTAGCATTGAGTTTACTTTAATGTAATGATGTTAGCATTGAGTTTACTTTAATGTAATGATGTTAGCATTGAGTTTACTTTAATGTAATGATGTTAGCATTGAGCTTACTTTAATGTAATGATGTTAGCATTGAGTTTATTTTAATGTACTGATGTTAGCATTGAGTTTACTTTAATGTAATGATGTTAGCATTGAGTTTACTTTAATGTAATGATGTTAGCATTGAGCTTACTTTAATGTAATGATGTTAGCAATGAGTTTACTTTAATGTAATGATGTTAGCATTGAGCTTACTTTAATGTAATGATGTTAGCATTGAGTTTACTTTAATGTACTGATGTTAGCATTGAGCTTACTTTAATGTAATGATGTTAGCATTGAGTTTACTTTAATGTAATGATGTTAGCATTGAGCTTACTTTAATGTACTGATGTTAGCATTGAGTTTACTTTAATGTACTGATGTTAGCATTGAGTTTACTTTAATGTAATGATGTTAGCATTGAGTTTACTTTAATGTAATGATGTTAGCATTGAGTTTACTTTAATGTAATGATGTTAGCATTGAGTTTATTTTAATGTACTGATGTTAGCATTGAGTTTACTTTAATGAAATGATGTTAGCATTGAGTTTACTTTAATGTAATGATGTTAGCATTGAGTTTACTTTAATGTACTGATGTTAGCATTGAGTTTACTTTAATGTAATGATGTTAGCATTGAGTTTACTTTAATGTAATGATGTTAGCATTGAGTTTACTTTAATGTACTGATGTTAGCATTGAGTTTACTTTAATGTACTGATGTTAGCATTGAGTTTACTTTAATGTACTGATGTTAGCATTGAGTTTATTTTAATGTACTGATGTTAGCATTGAGTTTATTTTAATGTACTGATGTTAGCATTGAGTTTATTTTAATGTACTCATGTTAGTGATGTTAATGTTGAGTTTACTTCATTGTAGTGATGTTAATGTTGAGTTTACTTTAATGTACTGATCTTAGTGTTGAGCTTATTCTATATGTTCTGCTTGTCTCATTTCTCTATGTTTCTACTGTAGTTCTCTAAGCAGGATTAAAGAACAACTGTTTGAAATGTAGGTGTAGTTTTAAATATTAGAAATAGTTCCATCTCTAATAAGATTAATGGTCTGAAAAATTATAATCTTATGAACAATTCAACTTAGAAATTAAAGCTGAACAATGTTAAACATATACAGATGGATTTTTCTTCTGTAATACCAACATACTCATAATTACCCATACTAAAGTGTTCATATTTGAATAAAACAAAATCTCCTTACAAGAATAATATCATGAGATTTAAGTTGGGCAACACCAGCATAATACATAAATATATAAAATTAGAAACATTTTACTGAATCCTTTCAAAAAATCTTCATGATGTTATATATTGATTGAAACAATTAAAAATTTAATCACAATAATTATAGTTTAGTAAATTGGCTATTTTATGCCTTGAAAACTTTTTAAGAAAAAAAAAAAAAAAAAATCAATGAATGTTTTAACTCACCCAGGCATTTTGTTTTCGCATTTTAGACTCGCTTTTCTCCTGAAGAATTAAGAAAATTTGTTGTGTAATGTTAAACATAAAAGAATACATGTTTAAGATGAGAAAGTTGTTATGAAGGGTATTTCAAAATACAAGCTGACACTATAAATATTTAAGAATTTGTTTATTGATATTGAATTTTATAATTAATTTAAGAATTTAATTCTCATTGGTGTATAAAATTTGTTATCTTTCAACTAACCCTACAATTTTATCTTTCTAACATCAGGTGAATGCTAAAGGAGATTTACCTGTTAACTGTAGCAGGTAAAAGAGTTTCAGAATATTATAAAATCAGTTATATACCTAAAATTTTAAGGCCTTGAAGAATCACTGGAGTCACAAACATTTCCAACACTGCCAAATCCAAGTGAAGTAGCATTACATAAAGAGATTATTCTCACTATAAAAACTCATCCTTAATATCACTAACTTACACATTTCCCCTTTTCAACAATTCATATATTTCAACTACAATGCTTTATTTCATAATACAATCAAAGATTTTGGATTATGAGCAAAGTCAAACTTAAAAAAAGACGGTGTTAAATTTCAACTCAATGATAAGACAACAAACGACACACAGAAGAAGAAATAAAGTTAAATAAATATTAAAGTGAAGAAAAAGTTGATGAAATTTTTACTTTTTTTGAACTGCCCTCTTTTTCTTCTTTGATAGGTTTCTTCTTTTTGCCATCTGGTGGTTTAGCTTTGTATACCCACAATTCTGATTTCTCAACCAACAAACGCAGTTCATCCAAATCTCGTTTAATCTGTTTGTAATTTTCCACATCACTTGTAGACACTAATAGTTGGACCTTAGGAAATATAGATTATAGAAATTTAGAGATAGATTGCAGCAAAAAGTAAGATTTTTAAGTTACAGAAAAAATATATTTAAAATCAGAAGTTTTATAAGTTCATTTGGAGTTATTAAAAATGAAGTAATTGATTTCTAATTTTAAATATATATGAAATATATTGTAGATTATATAATAGTAAACTTAGCTCTAAGGTAATGACATAAGGTAGTTTGTAAGATATAAATAATGGCATATATTAACAGGTTTCTTTATCTTAGTAATAAGTGAAAGTATTACTTGAGATTAGTTGTGAGAGAGTTGACAAAATATAATATTCTATCTTAGTAACTCTTTTGTAACTTAGCTGACCATGTGTATAATGGAAACATTTAAGAGAGTTTTTTTTTTATTTTACAGTTAAAAAGAAAGACAATTATTTGAGAAAGCTAAAAGTCTAGTTGCTGTAGACTGATGCCTCAAGAAAGAAAACATTAAAAAAGAGTAACATTGATTCTTACTTGATTAAAGGCTTGAAGAACCTCTTGCCGTTGACTAAAATGCCTGAAGAGTAATTGGAGAGCTCCTGATACGACTGCAGGATAGTTGTGCATCACCAAGTTAAGAAGAACCCGGAGAAACATCTTGCCACCTTGCCCATCTAAATCTAATTCTGCTGTTTCCGAACTGGAGTAAAATATAAATAAATAATGCTTATAAAATATTAGTTATAAAACTCATGTTTTTTCACCATCACCATCATCATTTAACATCTGTTCTCCATGCTAACAAGGGGTTGGATGGGTTATCAGACCAATGCAGTATGATCTGTCCAACCTTTACTAGTGAGGAAGGATGGGGTAGGGGTGGTGGTATTGACTAGGTTTACTGTATATACTCACGTATAGGTCGCATACCCACTTTTCATTTAACAAATAGGCTATTTGCCATTGAGTTGCAGATAGGTCGCACTGAAATTTGGGCCATCAAACTACTATTTTTTATGATAATTGAAACTAATAACACTGTGTAACAAAAAAATTTTTTTCTCTGTTCCTGGCTTATAATCACTTTTTTTTGTGTTGCTTAGGTCCCAAATAAATAAAAAAAGTGCTATTAAACAGTTAAAAGTTTGGGTTTGTAAAAATTATAAGCTATTCACTAGAATTATTTGTATGCTGGATTTTACGTTGTATGTAAGTTTAATTTGCTTATGTTAAATGATTTTTTTAATATATGTTTCAGGTTAAATTAAAATTATAAAATAAAGAGTAATACCTAAAGAAAATTATAAAAGTGCAATAAAGTATAAAATTGTTAAAAAGTGGATTAAAGAGATTTATTGATACTGGGGTACCAGAAAAAGTTCCTCACTTCCCAAACCAAAAAGAAGTCAATGACTTGGTCAAGGATATGGGTCTGACCAAGTCCAATGCAGAGCTATTCATCTCCAGGATGAAGCAGCGGAACTTGGTCAAGGAGGAAGGGCAGGTGACAAGTCAGAGAAGTCGACCAAACCTTTCTCAGGCTTTTACACTCTTAGGGATGGCCTCTGTTTCTGCCATGACGTGCCTGGACTGTTTGACGTTATTGGGGTGCCATTTGTGCCCAAGGAGTGGCAGCTATTTATAGACAGCTCCACCACAAGTTTGAAGGTTGTCCTCCTCCACAATGGAAACAAGTTCCCGACACTGCCCCTAGTTCATTCAGGAGCTACTGGTTGATCCCAGGATTGTGCTCATGCCACCACTACACATTAAGTTGGGGTTGATGAAGCAGTTTGTGAAGGCTATCAACCAAGAATCAGCCGCTTTTAAGTACCTTCTTGAGTTCTTCCCCTAGTTATCTGAGGCCAAAATCAAAGGTGGAATTTTTGTTGGACCTCAGATAAAGAAGGTGTTTGAGTCTACTGAGTTCTCTAATAAGCTCAATTTGATTGAGAGAACAGCATGGAACTGTTTCAAAGCAGTTGTTAAGGGTTTCCAGGGCAACTACAGAGCTGAAAACTACCAGCAACTGGTGCAGGATCTGATAAAGCCTTTTGGCGCCATGGGATGCTGGACGCTCACCTGGAAAAATTCAAGGACAATATGGGCGCCCACTCAGAAGAACAAGGCGAACGATTCCACCAAGATGTGAAAGAGATAGAGTGGGGGTACCAGGGCCACTACAATGAAAAAATGACGGGGGACTATATCTGGGGGCTAGTGCGGGAATGCGACCTGGACTACAACCGCAAATCCAGGAAATCCAGTCATTTCTGACATGTATAAGTTGCTTTATAAATGTTATTTGTTTTTACTTGTTTGCTTTTGATAAGTTTGTGTAATAAAATAAATATATACTCTGTTGATTTAATTATATGAACTGATAAATTTTTTTTAAATGTGTTTTTTCTTGAAAAATATGAAAATTTCGAAATATCAAACTCCTGACCACAAACCCAAACTTCTGATTAAATAATAGTGTTTTTTTAATAATAATGGGATATAACAAACCAGGAAATGACACTTAGAACCGGGGAACAAAAAATATGTTACACGGTGTAATAAAAAATATTAACAAAGTTATTTTTATAAATACCCATCATTGATTAAGGCTATGAAACATCATTGGACAGTCTGATGTCGATCGGATAGGTTGCACCACAAAAATTTATACTTATTTATCGTTAAAAAAGTGCGACCTATACGCGAGTATATATGGTATATAATTTAGAAATATAATCCACAATTCTTTCAATTATTTTTTTTAGTCTATTATTGTTATCTATTATCCAAGATGGCCAATCAATAGACTCATCAGATCATCTGATACAAGGATTTGTGATACTTCATCCAGCTTCTTGCATTTGTTCAAGTCTTGCTGAGGTCAATTTAAGCTTTTCATCCTCTTGAAGTTGATAAATAATGTACCATTACAAAGCAGTGGATTAACTGAATTGTTAGAGCATTAGATAAGAAGAGGCCTTGTTAGAGCATTAACTAAGAAGTTCTTTGTGTTCTGAATTTAAATTCCATCTCCTACCACTGGCTTCCTTGTAATATGAAATTGATCCTTCAGGGACCAGATTCCCATAACTGTTTTCTGAGAGAGAGAGAGAGGAATTGACCCAAGGACTAGACTGGAGCTTATTTATTGACCTCCCAAAGAAAGATAAAGTTAGCCTCAGTGGGACAGATGGATTTGAATTCAGAATATAGAGAGCCAGAATGAATACTGCAATGTATTCTACTGACATCCTCACAACTATTGCCATTCCACTGCCTTTAATATAATCATAATCATCATCATCGTTTAATGTCCATCTTCCACGCTAGCATGGGTAGGACAGGTTGTCCCTTTGTGAGGGATCAGGTTCGGGGACCATGATTCGCTCACACAGAACTGATTTTGGCTTGGTTTCTATGGCTGGATGCCCTTTCTAACGCCAATCAAATTTACAGTGTTTGCTGGATGCTTTTTGCTGTGTCGCCTACACAACCACTTTATAACATGGACTGGGTGCTTTTTGTCGTGACACCTACATGACCACTTTACAGTAATAATATTTACATAAAATAATATTAATCACTGAATAATACTGACTTTAACTATTCCAATATACAGTTTATTTTAATTACTAAAAATTATATATTATATAATATTCAACCATAAGTTTGATCAGCTAGTCCAAGTTTTAGCAATATAGTTTAAATTAGATTTGAAATTGTTATTTAAGTTAACTGACAACTTACTATGAAATTTATGCATCTATAACAGTTTGAAAGAAATAAAATCTAACCTACCTCCCACCAAAGACATCTTCAGCTTGAGTTGCCATTCTATCAAAACCCAATGCTAGAATAAAGAAAAAAAAGGTGTATATCTATGTATATATATATATATATATATATATATATATATTATAAATTATTGAAGCTCTGGAAGTTTTTTGAAAATTGAAAATGTGAGAGTCTCAAATGCAAAAAATAACTGTAACAATACTTGAATACTTGATTACTATATTTAATAGTTGAGAAAATTGGGTATATAGCCGTTAGATATGGAAAAGAGTGGAGAGGGTGCTTTCACATAGGCATGCACTGCTATCATCTTTTTTCCATCTTTAAAGATAATATACCCAACTTTCTCAATTATTATCTGTCAATCAACTGTTATTTCTGTGTTTGGGACTGTTACATTTCCAAAGTATAAATATTTACACAAAATTTTGAAAATCAATATAAATACAAGCAAAGGGGTTCCTCTGAAGGGTCTTTGGAGTAACGTTACTCGATAGAGTGCATAGCTCAGAAATCAATGAGTCACTACAGGTAGAGCTGCTCTGAATTAAGAGATCATAGCATTTCAACTATGGGCATGTTGCTAGAATGTCTCAGGAAAGAATCACTGGACAGATTTTACAGGCAAACCAACTGGCAGGAGATCCAGGGGTAGACCCCAAGCAAGATGGTTGGATAACATCCATGAGCTTGGCTGGTCTTGCTTGGGGATCCAGCTGGATCAGTTGGAGACAGTTGCTTCTGACAGGACCTGTTAGACGGAGTGTTGAGGACTCTTCCCCCATGACCCTCTCAGGAATAAGTGGGTGAAGATGATAAAGAAAAAGAAGCAATGCAGCAACATATTTTGTTATTATCAATGTTACTTCATTTTAACCATTTGTTTCATCCTGGCATGGTTTCCTAATATCGTTTTAAAATAATTTTTAGAGAAAATTGTCTTTGATTTTTAATAAAAACATATTAAGTTTTATTTTTTTTCTGTCAATCATTCCATACAGTCCTTAATTTGTCTTTCCCACAAAATACCTTCAATCTATACAAGGAAACAACTGAAGAGTCCTCTCAAACTGTCATCTAGCAGGTTTTCCATGGCTGGGTGTCCTTCATACCACCAATCACTTTACTGTGTGTACTGGGGGAATTTATTGTTTCACCAGCACTAGAGAAGTTGCCATGCCTTTGACTCAAATGAATAGTCCTCTTGATTTTTGTTTGGCATGGTTTCTATGACTGGATACTCTTCAAATCATCAACCACTTTACAGAGTGTACTGGGTGTGTTTATCATATCACCAACACTAGAGAGTTTGTTGTGTCCTTGACACAACTGAAGAGTCCTCTGAAGCCTTAATCATGATTTCTACTGCTGGGTATTAAATACCTTTTTATACTTCACTGAATGATAGAATAAATGAAGAAATATTAACAGTTATATAGAGATACAGTTGCTTCATATCTGGAAAGCTACATGATGAAGATAATATATGTTCAATAAATGACTGATACATAATAATAATCATTTCTAAAATAGAGAAATTTGTCTATCCCTGAGTACACAATGAACAAATTTTATAATACACTACTAGATGAATGAAGAATATTCTCAGTCTAAAAAAAGTGTTGTGCACTTTTTTTGTTGTAAGAAATGTATTCATTATAATTGATTTTAATTAACAGAACTGATATAATCGAGTTTTGATATAGACTATATATAGAAGAATTCTGAACTCTTTTTCAGATAAATAGATTAATATGAAACTATTTTTAGTAGTAATTGATGATTAAATTTAGTGTGAACAAAGAATGTATAATGCATATTTAAACTGAAGAAGAACAAAAGGAAAGAGGATACAATAAGAAAGAAAAACTATATAAAAGAATGTAAGTGATGAGAAGGACTTGGTGGTCATACTTTTTTTTCTTTTTATTGTTTTGTACTTATGTGTATCAGTTTAAATACAAAAATATTTCAACTTAATATTAAAAAAACATCAACATTTCATTAGAATTCTGAAATAAATTAAAAGTAAAAAATAAAAATAAAATAAAAAGTTTAAAAAGATGGAATAAGCCAACTGAAAGATTAAAGAGAAATAAAAGACCTTGTGCTTCAGGTGCATCAGTTTTCTCCAGGAATTCCCTTTTGAATATGGTCAACAAACAAGTGATTCTATAATCCAAGCGTACATGAAGAATAAACTGCAATAAAGAGAGAGAAACATCATCATCTTCATTTGCAATAACTAATTAAGTCCTCTTACAGATAGAAAATATATATTACTGGCTCTAATATCTATAAATGAGGCCGTATCAATGTGCGACTCAGCTTGCTAGAAATAGCAGACAAATCTTTCATAAATCACATGCTATGGTCTTTAAAAGGCAAAAAAACTCAGCAGAGTTGTTAGAACATTGGATTGAATGATTTGCAGTAAATGTTCCGACTGTGCTCTGAATTCAAATCCCACTGAGGTCAACTTTGCCTTTCATCCTTTTGAGTTTGATAAAAAAAAGTACCAGTCCATTCCTGTTCAGTATTGGTGTTAATTCTTCCTCTATATCTCTTTCTCAATTCCTCTCTATCACTCATTCTCCTTCTCTGGAAGAAAACAGCTACGTTCAGACCTTGAAAGGAGATGGGCTCTACCAAATTTTAAAAATGTCCAAGAAGCCCTGTATGTCACTATGGTGCCCACTATGACTCCACCAGAACTTATGGTTACATACATACATGCAACTGAAGGGTCCTCTCAACCCTTTGTTTGACAAGCTCTCTACTGATGGATACCTTTTCTATCACCAATCACTTTAATTTCTCACTAAAATCTTAATTGTCATTTATTGAAAATTAGAGATTCAAAGTAGCTTCCTTGACCTCTGTCCTCACTATCTTAATTTTGTTTGATTAGCATTTCCTATTTTCTTAGTATACTTTATATTTTTTGTGAAATGTAACTAGTAACCACTGAAATGTAAGAGATCTGATCTGTGAATCACTGAAATAGCTCATGAAAAAAAGGAATTTATCATAAGTTAATAATTTCTAACAGGCACAAGATGGTCACACATTGTGGGAGAGAGATATAATTGATTATATCTTTATTCTATTCACCCGAAAATGATGAAAGCTAAAGTACCACTCAGTGGTGTTTGAAATCTATGAATTTATCAAACCAAAATTAAATACTAACCTGAAGTATAGTTATAATCTTTAACTTTGTGTCCATGATTATTGTGCAGTTTTTGTCTAGACTTTTCTTTGTTAATAAGTGGGCTGGTAGGCTGCTTTTCTCCTCGCTTTCTGTTATAAAAACATTTTTTTTTTTGCATAAAAAATTTTAAAAAAACATCTTTTGGGACAGTATAGAAGGTTATTAAATTTGATCTAAAATATTAGAACATTTTTCAATAAGAAACTTCATCCTGTCTAGACAATTCTTGAATTTTCTTATTGAAGAAACAATATAATGCATAAAAAGGAAAGCTTTAAAAATTGCTTTAATCTTAATCTAGATTTACGAAAGAGTTTCATGAGTTCACAAAAGACTTTAAAAAAGTGAAAAAAAGAAGGAAGAATAATTTATCACCTGGCAGTGAGTTATAAAAGAATATTGTCTTGCAATTGAGATATCGGATTTTTTTCCATTATTCAACAGGGCTATTCTAACAGTTTACTAATTTAATACTTTTTCTATGTAAGTATGAAAAATTAAACAATTTCATATATTTTAGTGCATCACTCAAAAACACTGAGTATATAACAATACATAAGATGCAGAATTAAAGTTAATCATCACAAAAATCTCAAGAATGTATATGGAAAAGTTTAACCTTAACTTTATTGATTTTACACAGATGGAACTTAAGCCTCTTCCTCAAAAGAACATTAGTTTATACTAATCTAAACAACTTGTGAATAGAAACTATAGTGTGTGAGTGTGTGTCTGTGAAACATACATATATACCAGGTCTGAACACAAAGGAACCAACTGTCCACTGTCACTGCCTCTGTCTCTCCCCATCTCTCACTATTATGAGCAAATGGGAGCCCACGTTCTGGCCACCTCATGGCCCAGGTGGACTGGTTGCCCCACTGCCCTAGTGGACAGAATAGAGAAGGCATTTACCCAGAGGATGGTGAGGGAGATGGGCTACATAACTTATACAATAAAAGCCTTGTCTGCAACCTATTCCTTAGCTAGTGTAATTGGAGCATATAGATTTAAGTGAGACACAACAGAATATTTGCAGTGAATGTGAATCCCTTTAGCAGCATTTAAATCAGCTCTATCCTCTCACCACTTTCTGTTCAAACCGGCCACTCATACTGATGTTAAGGTATTATTCTCAAAATAAATAACATTAAAATTTCATAGATTCGATATTATGTGAGGTAAAGCTTTTAATATGAAAATACAATAGTAAATAATAGAGTAATTTAAATGCTAAAGGATTAAGACTCATGCATAGACCATTTATCTTCTACAAGTCATAACAAAGAACAACAATTGCTGAGATATAAAATTAACATCCAGTAGTTTAAATAACAATATTAATTATGTCATTAGTACAGAGAAGCAGCCTAAAGAGTTTAGAGTCTCAAGTAGCTGGGTCATTAAGAAGCAGTCTACTAGTCCAAGAATTAACAGTTTGTATCCTGTGATAGGTACTGTATTGTACCCTTATTAAAAGTTAACTCTTAATACCCTGTAAACATCTAAACACTGAGAGTCAATTCAAATGTTTATAGTGTCTATATATAAATGTTTATAACATTGTTTAGAAAACTTACAGTATTAGAGTTAAAACTTATTTTTAATCTAATGGAGTCATAGTGCCATTTTGTATTTTTGAAGAATGTCTTCTTAACACTTTACCATTTGCATTACTCTATTGTATTTTCCCGGTAAGGGCTTTACTTCAAATAATTATCTCACATAATATTGAATTTATGAGATTTTGATATTTATTTTAAGAACAATACCATAACATTGGTATGAGTAGCCAGTAACAGCCAGTTTGAACAGAAAGAGGTGAGAGAATTCTAGCTGGATACAGCCGGTTTAAATGCTAAAGGGTCAATGTGGTTTATGTGATATAGGATGTTAAGTATTAATAAACTTAACAATCAATGACCAAGTTCATTGAAAATAGAAACGATTAGGAAGCATAGCTGTAAGTAGCAGGGGATTTATATGTGTTTTGTTGGTTAATATGGGCCTGGAGAAGTCACCAGAAGAATTTTTCTGTTAAATCAGTACAGAAGTCTTTTGGGCTACTCTAGATTTCTAATCGATTAGTTAGAGGACAATATTTTTACCTAAAATGTTACACAGTTTGTTTGGCAATATGTGGAATTATATTACACAATATACATACCATCACCAAGTAGTTTGTTCATTCGTAAATTCTGTTCACTGGGAGTGCAATCAAGTATAATCAGCAATGTCTTTGTAAGACGAAGCAAATCACTGAATGTGTAAAATCCAAAGTAGATAAGATGTTTAGCCAAGTTCACAACCTAAAAAGAATTACAAATAATTTTAATAACACAACCGACATTAATTTGGTTTCATAAAAGTATGTTAAATAATTTTTTTTGGTTACGTTTATTACGTTGGTTATGATTATAAAGATAAATCAAAGACAAACCCATCTTTAACTTGTGGCAGCATTTCAGAATTGCTAGAAAGTCTAAATATATCATCATCATTGTTGTTGTTTAGCATGTTTTCCCTACTAACAAGGCTGATTCAATAAATGGTGTTCTTTTAACACATTTCCTTCTCATGTAGGTTCATGTATAATAAGGTTAATTCATAGTAAGTTATAGATAACATCTAGAAACTAACACCAATGGTGTAACAGAAATAAAATAAATACTATAATAACCACTTCTGAACTAACATATCTAGGTGACAAATATTTCTAATTTAGGATGGTTATTTTAGATTAAATTAAAAATTCAAGCATCAAAAGTTGCTTTATTCTCTACATATATTTGCATATATATAAACTATGTAATTTTGTTAAGAAAAAGTATTAACAAGAAGTATTTATCTAGTCAACCTATTACAATTTCAATACATTTAGTGATGATTGAAGCAATAATTATTATTACAATGAGATAGATGAAAACCTTCTCAAACAGTTAGATAAATAAACAACACATATTAGATTAGAGGTTCTCAAAGTGGGTGCAACTGCCCCCCAGGGGAGCGCTGGGTCCTAAGGGGGACTAGAGATGATATAATAGTATATTAAATATTAAATGATACATATTATATATAAATATAGTCATATAAAAAATATATAATATTTATTTATACATAGTATATATTATATTATTTATTATATATAAATTAACGATTTTATTTATTATGTCTTATTTACAATTTGCGTGTTGGAAGGTCTCTCTGGAAATAGAGGGGGGGGGGGGGCACTGAGGGTATTACATGGCCTTGAGGGGACAGTGGCCCCAAAAGGGAGAATGAAAGCCAAATGTTTGTTACCTCATAAGTGAGTTCATTCTGGAATCTATCTTTCTGCGACCAACTATTATCTGCAGCAACTGTAGATAAATATTCCTCTACAAATTTCATGGTTGATGCAAATCTACTTTTAACTCTTTCCTTTTCAACATCTTTACTATGAAGAGTTTCATAACTGGTCAATGAAACAAATCACATCAGTAATATTGTCAATGAAAAAAACATAATAAAATCACACAGAAAAAGGTAAATAAATATCAAATAAACTCAGCTTACATGAAGCTTGTCACACAGAAAAAGGTAAATAAATATCAAATAAACTCAGCTTACATGAAGCTTATTATCATGTTGTTACATTAATACTTAAGTTGTGGGTTTAATTCCCAGACTGGAATACATGCTGTTTCCTAGAGCAAGATACTTCATTTTACATTGCTCCAGTCTACTCAGCTGAAGAAATGAGAACCAGCAGCTGCTGTGGGAGGGTTATTCCATCAAGCAGGAAGAAAGACTAACTTTTTATTTTTTTTACTATTCCTTTCATGTTTAATCAACTATAAGAAAACATTTTCAGATTACTAAAACCTACAGATGATATTCCTATCAAAACTCAATCAGAAATTTATATTCTTAGAGCTTATGATATTCTTTGGTATTTTACCAATGTTCTTTAATATTACAGAAACTGCTGGTTGGAGAAACAATACATGTGTATATTTTTGTTCATGTAAATGTGGAATTTTTGAAATATAAATGTAAATAGGGAGTTAATATGTTCAAAGGTACTGCATTGTTTAACATAAAGGACATTTTATTCTTTAGTCAGTTCCAACCACTATCAATCTGGCTATGCTGTTAAACAATGCAGTAGCTTTGAATATATTAACTAATTTGAATATATTAACTAATTAGCTAATTTATACAAATTCCATTCAATGTTGAATCTGCAGAAATATTTTAACCTTTTCAGTACCAAGTCACATGAAACCACTCCTGGTTCTATGATACAAAACTTTGTTTTACAGTATTATATTTATCTAAAAACCTTTGACTATAATTTTATGTAAGTATAAGTATGTATACATACATACATACATATATGTATACAGACGTACAGTAGTATGTATATATATATATATATATATATATACATACATGCACACATATATATGTACGTATGGATTCACCGAACATTTATTATAATGCTCGGTGTGTTTGTAAACAAACATCCCGAATTAAGCTGTACAGTGTCTAGCAACCATCGTTGCTCATTTGTTCAACACTGACAAAGGAATGCTGTACTAGTTTCAAGCTTATTAGCTATCGTCAGCAATGTATACCTTCCTGCCAGATGATTGAATGTCTGAAAGTATATACTTTCCTTATGCATATTAACGGCTGAGCAGCCTAATTTGCATATCGAGTGAGTTAATCGGCCGGGGTACTGAAAACGATAAACGGAAAAAATGAAACAAAATTTCATTTCTCACTCTTAGTACGGCTGTTAACTTAAATATAAGTATGTATACGTACATACATATATGTATACAGACGTACAGTAGTATGTATATATATATATACATACATGCACACATATATATATATGTACGTATGGATTCACCGAACATTTATTATAATGCTCTGTGTGTTTGTAAACAATTCGGGATGTTTGTTTACAAACACACCGAGCATTATAATAAATGTTCGGTGAATCCATACGTATATATATATATGTGTGCATGTATGTATATATATATATACATACTACTGTACGTCTGTATACATATATGTATGTACGTATACATACTTATATTTAAGTAACAGCCGTACTAAGAGTGCAAAATGAAATTTTGTTTCATTTTTTCTGTTTATGTAAGTATTTTTCTTAAATTATGTTCTAAACACCAACCAAGTTAGTTATTTTACTAAATGCCTTGAAATTGTCAGTTATTTTCAAAATAAAGACAGTGTTTTTCAATAGAAATAAGGTAGCAAAAGGGTTAAAGAAACAATGCTGGGAAGTAAATTAAGACTACTTACTCTTCAATTAGAATTTTTTGAGGAATTTCTGACCAAAGTCTGGCATATTTAACTGGAGTAACTTTCTCTTGTGGGTCACGATCCACATGCATGTGTAGCATCAAACGACAAAAGGATGCTCTGATATCTTTGGACAACATCTCATCCTCCATACACCTGGATAAATAATGTAAGATACAAAGGAAATAAGAATATACACTTAAATATATTTCCATCTGTTCGTCCATGTCTCCAACTTGGATACTGTATAACACAGATTATTAATAAATATATTAATGCTTTAAACTTTGTTTTTGAGATGATTATTTCATAATATTTTCTTCATATACAAGTCAAAATATATTTTTATCATACCAGAAATAATTATCATTCATTCAATTATTTACCAGAAATTAGTTAAGAAACATAAAAACAAAACTCACTTTAGAATCAACTCAATATCAAGCTGTGTTGTAAGTTTGTCAATTGCCAAATATTGTCGGTCCAGGCACATGTGGGAAAATAGATCTAACTGGTGCCTGGGAGAGAGAAATATGATAAAATTTAAACAAATATGATAATTAAAATAAGAATTCTTTTATATAAAAATAATTCATAATTCGCTTTTCCTACAGACTTAGCTTACTGACAATTTTAATGCTATCCAAATGAATTGATTACACCGTGTAACATATTTTTTGTTCCCCGGTTCTAAGTGTCATTTCCTAGTTTGTTATATCCCATTATTATAAAAAAAAACACTGTTATTTAATCAGAAGTTTGGGTTTTTTGGTCAGGAGTTTGATATTTTGAAATTTTCATATTTTTCAAGAAAAAACACATTTAAAAAAAATTTATCAGTTCATATAATTAAATAAACAGAGTATATATTTATTTTATTACACAAGCTTATCAAAAGCAAACAAGTAAAAACAAATAACACTTATAAAGCAACTTATACACGTCAGAAATGACTGGATTTCCTGGATTTGTGGTTGTAGTCCAGGTCGCATTCCCGCACTAGCCCCCAGATATAGTCCCCCATCATTTTTTCATTGTAGTGGCCCTGGTACCCCCACTCTATCTCTTTCACATCTTGGTGGAATCATTCGCCTTGTTCTTCTGAGTAGGCGCCCATATTGTCCTTGAATTTTTCCAGGTGAGCGTCCAGCACGTGGAGTTTAAGCGACATCCTGCATCCCATGGCGCCAAAAGCCTTTATCAGATCCTGCACCAGTTGCTGGTAGTTTTCAGCTCTGTAGTTGCCCAGGAAGCCCTTAACAACTGCCTTGAAACAGTTCCATGCTGTTCTCTCAATCCTATTGAGCTTATTGGAGAACTCGGTAGACTCAAACACCTTCTTTATCTGAGGTCCAACAAAAATTCCACCTTTGATTTTGGCCTCAAATAACTTGGGGAAGAACTCAAGAAGGTACTTAAAAGCAGCTGATTCTTGGTTGAGAGCCTTTACAAACTGCTTCATCAACCCCAACTTAATGTGCAGTGGCGGCATGAGCACAATCCTGGGATCAACCAGTGGCTCCCACATGACGTTCCGGGTCCTAACTACAAATTCTGTTCGCTGCTCCCAGTTCTTTCTTTTGTAGTGGTCAGAGGTGGCTCTGCTGTCCCAAAGGGAGAGGAATCATTGGAATTTGATAAAGCCTCCTTGGAGTCCAAGCAGGAAAGCCACCATCTTGAAGTCTCCAATGATTTCCCAATTGTACTGGTTGTATTGCAGAGCTTCCAAGAGGACTTTCACACTGTAGTAATCTTCCTTCAAGCAGACTGAATGAGCTAGGGGCAGTGTCGGGAACTTGTTTCCATTGTGGAGGAGGACAGCCTTCAAACTTGTGGTGGAGCTGTCTATAAATAGCCGCCACTTCTTTGGCACAGACGGCAACCCAATAACGTCAAACAGTCCAGGCACATCATGGCAGAAGCAGAGGCCATCCCTAAGAGTGTAAAGGCCTGAGAAAGGTTTGTGTCGACTTCTCTGACTTGTCACCTGCACTTCCTCCTTGACCAAGTTCCACTGCTTCATCTTGGAGATGAATAGCTCTGCATTGGACTTAGTCAGACCCATATCCTTGACCAAGTCATTGACTTCTTTTTGGTTTGGGAAGTGAGGAACTTTTTCTTGTACCCCAGTATCAATAAATCTCTTTAATCCACTTTTTAACAATTTTATACTTTATTGCACTTTTATAATTTTCTTTAGGTATTACTCTTTATTTTATAATTTTAATTTAGCCTGAAACATATATTAAAAAAATCATTTAACATAAGCAAATTAAGCTTACATATAACGTAAAATCCAGCATACAAATAATTTTAGTGAATAGCTTAGAATTTTTACAAACCCCAACTTTTAACTGTTTAATAGCACTTTTTAAAATTTATTTGGGACCTAAGCAACACAAAAAAAAGTGATTACAAGCCAGGAACAGAGAAAACATTTTTTTTTGTTACACTGTGTTATAAGTAAAAGTTAAGGCTAGTAAATGGAATTCCTGATGCGTTTCAAAATATAAAGCCAAATAAATTACAAAAATATCCACATTATGTTGTGGTTTAACTCAAGGTGAACTCTGATCAAAGATATTTGAGTGGACCATCCCTTCTTTTTTTAAACACTGAATACCCCAGACTAATTTCTCTAAAGTAATGTGTGATTTAAGAGAGATTCGGTTGCTACTTCTTGCAGATTGAGCAATCATGTTTGTAGGTGCTATTTTGTTGGCTGATCCTCTCCACAAGTATTTAGATACTGAGTAAAACTGAGAATCAAATCTAAATCCAATAGTTAACTTCATGTCACATCATTTCCAATAAATAATGATAGTAATGATGATAGCAAGAAGGATAAATAATATGAAGGCTCTTGTTTTAACAATGAAACATGCATCTTTTTACTATGACCCTGAGAAAAATGTTGAAGGCAACCTCTTGAAAGAAACCTGTCTTATTAAATTACATGATACAAATTTAATTTAAACACAAAATTCTTGAAATTATGAATTTTAATGAAATACATCTGCATTGTGAGTACATTGATTAATGATATAAACTGACATTTTTTCATTTAGTATCAATTATTTCTTATTGAATCTGAAAATATGTTAATATGTGATGTGAAGCTATTAATTAGAAGCTGTTTTAAAATATATGTTTTAGGTTTGCCTTCTTTTTCTTGTAAGATTATTGTTATTTTTATTTGGCTCCAGGGCAACTCTGATTGGGGACTGACAAACAGTAAAAGGTATTCTAGGCATGATCATCTAGTCTTTAAAGGAATACATTGGAATATCTTATTTAACAAGTTCTTTCTATTTCTTTTTAAATAGTGGAGAATGTATTAAGAGAAGTTTGCCTACTATTTCTAGCAGGTTGAGCAACAATGAAAGGCTCTCTGGTTGAATAGACTTATTGGATATTTCATCAACTAGGAATTTATTTCATTTTGTCTTATCTTTGTGAATTCCCTGGAACTCTGTCTTACCTGTAATACTCCAGAACATCTCTGTCAATTTTATCAATGCAATCAGCTAGATCACGGATAGATTTTTGTTTATCTCCATTGTCCCAAACAAGAATCACATCTTCTTCCTCCTGGGTAGTCAGATAGGAGGTTCCTTCTTCCATCTGCAGATGCTCTTCAACTTCAACTTCCACTTCCACTTCAGTTTTTTCAATTCTGCCAACATATCTCAAGCATAAATAATTCAGTCTTCATTTTTTTTTCCATTTATACAAACAAATTTTGTCAGATAGAAAATATGAGGTTTTCATTTTATTGTTTTAGTTGATTGAAATAGAAACACGAGAAAAGCAAGCTTAAACATTTTTCATACTTGAACTCTTCTCCTCACCAATAACAAATGGGAGAAAAGGACATGGAAATGTCAATAAATTCTCTACATGGCTATAACAAACAATCATTTGATTGCTAGGAAGTAGATTATCATCATCATCATCATCATCGGTTTTACATTGACTTTTCCATGTTGGCATGGATTGGATGGAACTTTTTGAGGCAATTTTATACTGCTAGGTGTCTTTCCTGACGCTAACTATTTTAGTCACTTCTTATGACATGTAAGAATATGGTGTACTTATTCCAAACACTGCAGATTTGAAGATTACTTGATATAAAATTATATATAAAAATATGTAACCATAGTGCTGCAGCATTGTCAGAAATAGAGTTTGTATATTTATTTTCATGAATTTATCTCAATTTCTTTTTCTTTTTGGTCTGGAGGAAAGAGCTGTACTTATGGCTTTTGCAAGCCTACCAAGACCAGTGAGATCCATGCAGTTAATATTATTCTTGAACAGTTGAAAGTCAATGACTGTAGGAAAAACATAGCAGGAAAGGAATTCTTGAGGGATGATATACTGGGGAGGAGGAAATAAAAGTAGGACTTAGTAGTGTGGACACTGATTGAGAGGAGTCATGGACCCAATATAGGTGATGGGAGGAAGAAAGAAAACAGGTGAGTCAGGAGTGCACGAGGAAAGGTTGTATGAGATAAGCCAGGACAGAGGAGCAGAGGCCAATGTAATAGTGGTAAAAAGACAAAAGAAGGATAAGTATACTGTTTTTAAGCATTAACTTTATTGACTATATTCAATGTCCAGTTATAGCTTTCTGTTTAGCAAAATATTTTGTTAGTTCAACAACAGTACAACTCAACATTGCAGCCCCAGTGATGCAGGTCCAAATGATGTTGGGGAGCCTTCTCTGTTGTGCGGGAGCTTTTGTGCAGGCTGCCTCATCAGTGACGAATATTGTATTCACTGTCAATGTTTTAATATTAAAAACAAAACTGAAATTGTGTACAATTATACTTAGCTTAGCACAGTATCAAAAATACTGTACAGAAGATAGTAAAGAGTGGACAGAATGGAGAAAAATGTGGCCCTGGAGGATGGCTAGGGAGACTTTGTGTTTTATGTGAGTAACTACATTTTCAACTTTAGAAAAGAAATTAAAAGAACTGAATATTTAACTCCTAAATCCCAAATCTGATATTATACTAAGCCATTAACCTCATGAGATATAAACACTCTTAATATATTGTTATATTTGGGGAGGGTCAATATCAATATATAATGTGGAAAGTGATATAATTAAATTTAATTCCAAAGAGAAGAAACTAGAACATTTTCTCTAAAAGTTCCTTATGATCTGAAGAAGGGAATCTTAAGTCCCGAAATATTAGGACGAAAGAAACAATAGCAACAACAAAAAAACAAAACAAAGATTTCTAGGTAACTTACTTTTTCGTTACCTACATCTTCCCATCCCTTTTGCATTGTTTTACCTTATATATTATGTACAATGTTTCAAGCAAACTACATTTTATCAATATTAATTTCCAATAATCTAATAATGAGCACATTTTAAGCATAAATGAATTGAGAGAGAGACTGAGCATAAAAGGAATCAAATGCTGTCTGCAGGAGAGGCGGTTGCGTTGGTATGGACATGTGATGCGTATGAAGGATGACAGCTGCATAAAAAGGTGCAGAGCACTAGAAGTCATTGGAAACCGTGGAGTGGGGAGACCCAAGAAGACCTGGGATGAGGTGATAAAAGCCGACCTTACCCAATTACACCTCTCAAAGGTGATGACACATGACCGTGACCTCTGGTGTCACACAGTAATACAGAGTACCCGACCTCCCATGGGTAAAGCTGAAGCATATAGACAATATGCCCCCATACCCTCCCACTGCAAAGTGGTCGTGGAGGTGCCACGGCAAAAAAACACCCAGCCCACACTGTAAAGTGGACGTGTAGGCGCCACGGAAAAAAGCACCCAGCACTCACTGTAAATGAGGTTGGTGTTAGGAAGGGCATCCAGCTGTAGAAATCAAGCCAAAATCAGTTCCTGTATGAACAAGGCATGGTCAGCCGACCAGATACTGCCCACAACAGGACAACCCGTCTAACCCATGCTAGCATGGAAGAACGGACGTAAAACGGTGATGATGATGATGATTTTAAAACATAATTTTCATAAAACTTGTATTTGAAAATTCTTACCGAGTTTCAATGAGAATATCGGCATTATTTAGACTAAGAATACTTTTGCATATTAATTCTTGAGTAATAGGTATTGCAACTTGATTGGAGACACACAAGTCAGAGAGGTAATCCAAAAACCTGCAAGAAAAAATTCACTTTAATATATATTATATGTTTCATTTATACATACATACACACACATTATATATATATATATATATATATATATATATATATATATATAACCAAAGATTAATATGGTTCGTTGATTACTCAACAAATACAGTTTTACAATAGATTAGAAGCACTCAACAAGAAAGTTTTCCTGGAGTTTTTAATATTATTCAAAATGTTAACAAATGAAAAATATTCGCATAATCAAAATATATATTTTATTATATATATTTCAAAGGTACTGTGCTGTTTTTTTTCAGTACGTCCTCATCAGACAAAATATATGATTTGATATATGACATACCGCTACGGTCTTGATTATTCAATTCCCGTATTGGCAGTGATTTATTTCATCAAATCTCAACGTTTTTATACCACGAATAATATGATAAACTTAAATAAGAAAAGGACGTAGAGCAAATTAGAGATATAGTAAAGAAGAGGAAAGGCAAGGAATAAATAAATACATACATAAATAGATAAATGAATAAAAAAATAAATGGATGAATGAATAAAAGAAATATATAAAAAAGAAAAGAATAACGACAAAAGAGAGGGAAGGTGTGGGGAGAGTAAAAGGGAACGAGGGGGGGGGGGGGGGGGGTAAAGAGAAATAGAGAAAGATAAGGAAACCCCGAATAGAGTGGAATAAAAAAAACGTTGTTTTCAAATGCTAGGTAAAATAAGAAATCAAATCTATTCATAAACAAATCTATTCATATTCATAAACAATTGAATATCTCTTGTATTTGATTATGTTTTAGAGCTAATTATACTTATATATTATATCAAGATTATTCAGTATAAATTACTTTCTATAGCAATCACATATTTAATTTAATAATACATTTATATAATTTAATTTAACTCATTATAGATTATTACAATTTTTATTTTAAGGTAAGATATTCTATAAATATTTTGTTACAACTTTAAGAGAATTAATCTTTAAAGTTTATTTAAATAATTATTAAATATGTATTAAAAATATATTACCATGCATAAATCATCATCCATATATATTTAAATCATTTATTACTCAAATTATTTTATTTAATTTAGAGATTCTCTTTATAAAAGCTTTACTATTCATTAATTTTCAGTTAATTCCCAGAATCAAACTGTAGTTATATTTACTCTCAAACGTTTTATTTCATTAATTTAATGAAAGGTTATATTTACTTCTGTATTTACTTATTTTGATATATAGTTTCCTTTTAATGATAGTCTATATATTATTAATTTACATATTTCATATTTAATATATTTGAGCAAGCTAGTCAAAAAGAAATGTTTACGAACAAAAGGATGATAACTCATTTACCTTATACAAGCATTTATAACATATCTCTACTCTCACGTCCAGCGATATTACGAAAGCCATAAATCATCTATTGTATATATCATAATTGATGTCTAGTTAAATATTGAACTGTCCTAATCAAAGCATAGGATATCGAGACTCTTAATGAAATTATTTTAATACATATAAATAACAATAAATTATTACTACAATAAGGCAAAACTTATATATATATTCAAATTATTAATTGTCAATATTTTTTCGAAACTTGTACATTGCCTGAAAGTTTTACCAATTTTATGGTGACAACTACTAAATAATTCATTTTTTTGTTGATTAAATTGACATAATTTGTAATTATCTGTAGAATCTCAAGATTACAAAGATTGCAAATTTGCGAAATAGTTGAGTTCCGATAGGAAGCAGCATTCTTTAATTTCATCCAAGAGATGAAGTATTTAATATTATTGTCCTTTAAAGACCATACTAGTTGTGAAAATGAAGTTGAAAATTTCTTATCTGGTCTATTGAAAGAGTGTCTATGATTATACCAACGATCCTTAAATTTAGATGAGGTGGCACCTATATAGTTATATATATTATTATTTGTCTTAATGGTACATTTATATACTAGATTTTTGTCACGGCAATTATTTTGTAAAGGACATTCAAACCTCTTTCTACAATTACATTTCTTCTCAATGTTATTTACAGACGTTAAACTATTCCTATTATTATTTAAAGGTGTTCTACAATTATTCGTGTTTAAACTATTATTATTCCCATTAACTAATATATTGTTATTAATATTGTTGCTAATTATAGGTTGGTTCAACTTAAGATTTTTATTATTTATTTTTGCTATATTTTGAGCAATATTCATAGTTGTTGAATAAGAAAGTTTAACTGTGTGTCTATTAAAGATAGAGTAATATTTATGTGACCTAGGGAAGCATTTATCCAAAGCTTTAAAAAATAAATGTGCTACAGGTGTTTTAATAGCTAAAGATGCTGGCAGAGCATACCAAATTATAGATCTAGTTCTTATTCCCCCCCCCCCCCGATTTATTCATCAAGTTGTTGTTTTTATATTCATTTTTATTATGATTACTGTGGTTATAATTAATTTTATTTTCAGTAATTTTTTCTATATACTCAATATTATTGTTATATCCAGCTTTATGTAATGCTTCATTATAATATACAGCCTTACTATTAAATATGGATCTATTAGCAGACAGCCTGGATATTCGTTTTTGTACACTGTTGACTATTGCATTCTTAACACTTTTAGGATGATTAGAATAAAAACTAACATAATTTAAGTTCTCATTGACTTTATGGAAAGGATAATAAAGGCCTGAGTTCAAATTTAGAGTCACATCTAAAAAATTAACTATTTTATTATTATTTTCTACTTCTAATTTCAAGTCGTAATTTAAAAGAAATTCTATAATTACTTTCTTTATTCTATTTAATTCGCTATTGTTATGTTTTTCTACAATAAATAGCATGTCATCCCTATATAAACCCCCGGTAATCTCCGGCAATTTTCTATTTATCATGTTAAGGATAAAAATGCCCACAAGATCTGTAACTTGCGCCGATCTGACGAACCCATAATAATGTCAAACTTCTTCTGTCTATCGGCCCTGGTCCAAAGATTCTTATTAAAATCAATCAAAGTTTGCTTTGCTGTTAATATAATATTTATCTCATCACTAGATAGGTCTGTGTGTTTATATGCATATGATAGCGCATTATTTAATAGATTAGGAGTTATTGAGGAATAATAACTCGCTATATCCATTTGAATGAACTTATAATTATTTTTATTTTTGATATTATTGAGCCAATCTATGATTTCACTAGTGCTTTTCCATAGATTTAGCCGTGACCTCAATTTAAGTGTTGGTAAAATTCTATCTATTATATTTTTACTAATTATTCCAAGATCTGATTTAGAAGGTGCTATAAGTCTAACTGGTAAGTCCTCTTCGAAATTTCTTTTATGGTCTTTAAAATTTATCCGCAGTTGCTTTGGTATGAAAGGTTCAGTCTTCCGCTCTATTCCAAGATTGGTGATAATTTTAAATGCATCATTATTAATATCCAATAAATCCTCACTGGGGCCTTTTTATAATTTTTCCTCAATTCTTTTAAAATTAAGTCGTTATATTTTGTTCTTTCCATCCCGTATAGGTTGTTCGTTTTATCCGATTTCACTAATATTTTATTTATTTTTTGCATGTCATTAATTTTTTCCTTTAGACTGCTGAGGTATTCTTGGCCTCTATATGTTTTTTTTTTAAATTTAATGTTCCTTAATATATTTATAATTTCGTTTTCGAAATTAGCCAAGAGTAGATCTAAAAATATGATCGAAATTATGGTTGGTGTTTTTCTTATCAATTTTCTCTTTATTTTCAAAGTGGAAAGCATGCCACCGCAGTCTTCTTATGAAGGAGTTGGTTTTTCCAATAAGTGTCTCATATATTCTTCGTTTGATGGTATTGGTATATCCTTCAGAGATGTAGAAATCCTGAATGATTCCATCATTTATTAATAATCTATTGCAGATGAAGCGCTCAACCTTCTGGGAGCTAAATATGACCTAAGATTAATATGGTTCGTTGATTACTCAACGAATACAGTTTTACAATAGATTAGAAGCACTCAACAAGAAAGTTTTCCTGGAGTTTTTAATATTATTCAAAATGTTAACAAATGAAAAATATTCGCATAATCAAAATATATATTTTATTATATATATTTCAAAGGTACTGTGCTGTTTTTTTCAGTACGTCTTCATCAGATAAAATATATGATTTGATATATGTAAATTATTTAGAATATAAATTATATAAAATGTGAAATAAAGAATTTGACCGCAACATTAACATCTATGTGACTGTTATACAATTAGTTTTATTACAGTATTGATGTAAGTAACATATAGTCACTTTCACTAATACATAAGAACATCATTATAACACTTGTGATTGATAGGAGTGATTGTGAATGAAAATGAAAATAGAAGTTGTACAAGTGCAAAAGAAAACTAAAATGTGTATGATCTACTGTTAGATGTATAAAATGTAATTCTGATGAACAGAATTGAAGGTGGTGCTCCAGCATGGCATTGAATATAATGGCTAAAATGATAAACTACAGAACTAAATAGTGGAGTGCTAATGTAATATGGTGAGTATGATAACTTTAATTAATCTAGACAATATCCACATAGAGGAGAGGTTAACTTTACTGAACAATGCTCAACAAAGCCAAAGGCAAAAGTGACAGGATATGAGTTAAAAGTGATTGAAAAGGAAAAATATCATATTTAAGAGGAAGAGCCAGAGAGTTTATGGTAAAAACTATATGGTAGGCAATAGAAAGCAAACAGAATGGTCATAGAAAGTTGAAATGGTGAATGTTAGACAGTATTGAAGGTTTAACTTATAACAATTATTATACTGATAAAAATGACAACTAATGACAGTGGTTGAATTTAATAGCGACAATAAGTGAATGTGTGTGTGACAGAGAGGGAGGGAGTAAGCATATTAAGAGTAAAATATTTAGAGAGAGTAAGAGGAAGAGATAGATATGTAGAGTCAGAGAGAGAGAAGATTTTCAAGACAGAAATTAATAAAAAAAAAGCTGATTTAAAGTTATCTTGGATTATATAATGGCCAAAAGTGAAAAGTTCTGTTGAAAATTTGCTAATTAAATAATGTGACATTGCTTTGTTTTAGCTTTAATTGAAAATAATAGTTGATGGACAAGACATGATGTAAGATATAGAAGAAAACAATATGGGGTTTTCCTAAAGAAAATCCCTAAAAGACAATGTTCCTTGACAAAAACTATAATTGAAACTGCAAGAAATGAAATAAATATGATATAGGAATTATCGATCTTCTAAACTAATGGTTCTCAAATAATGCCCCAACCAAATAATAATGCACCATATGTTTTTAAAGTATTTTAGAAAAATCCATACCAATGCTTCAATATCTTGAACAATATACTATTCAAAATTTTGTTAAATACAAGTATAGTTTTCTATATTTATTTCTATTTTGTTTTTACTTTAAACATACTGTATATATACTTATAGATAAGTTGCAGTTTTAAAAAAAATAAATTCTGCATGTGACTGTGAACAACTGATCTAAACTAAAACAGTGAGCACTGAACTCTGTAAAATATTCCAAAACTCAAAGGGTTAATAAATTTGTAGATATTTTGCTCATTTAAAATATCCCAGAATTGAACCTATGTAAAATGTATGTAAACTACATTAATTAATTAGAATAATACTATAAAATAATAATGAAGGAAGAGACAATAATTAACTAGTCAAAAAAAGATTGGCTAATTATGAAGAAAATAAGACACAAACAGGTAATTAGTGAAAGAGGAAAGAGGTCATGTATAAAATAGTTAGGAATGTGATTAAACTAAGTGTCAGACAGAGTGAGATAAGCTAAAATAATTGAATAATTAAAATATGATGTTACATTTTTTTTATTTACTAGAAACATTTTTAAAATGGTGATACATTATATATGCCATGGGATAATGTAAATCCATATTCTGGACATATAAATTAAAAATGGGGATTACATAATCTATGAAAAAAGATAAGAATAGTCATTACTTTATGTAATTAACAAATTATGAAAACACAACGGGAATTCATCAATTGTTATAAGTATATATGCTTTTTATAAATGAAATAGTACAAGGATTTTATTGGGTTTCACTTCTAGTTTCTGAGCAAGATTGGCTATGGATTGAGTTTCATAAAGACTAGTTTTTAATGTTAAGAGAAAGAATTAAATGCAATTGTAGACATACACACACATCATATATTTATTACCTATTTTTCTTCTTGTATATATAATTGTCTTCAATAACACAAGTGACAGGACAAAAGCTTAGCAATAAGAAAACACCAGAGCCTAAATTGTTATTCATCTAACTGGGTATTTAGGAATACAGCAATTAGTCTTGATTGTTTATACAAAACTGAATATTACAATGGTTAACTACAATAAAGAGATTTTAGAAATTTCTAATAAACATGAATGATTTATTAAGCTAATTCCAAATCCTCCGGCAAGTTACCAATGGCCAAAGGACAATAATTTTATAGAGTGCAATAAAGATTCTTTTCTTTTTTTTAAATAGATCTTATTTTACATCCAACAACGATAACAACAAAAGAGGAATTCATATCAAGGGTAAAGAGAAGTTAAATTTGAAAATCACAATGTACTGATTATATATAATCTATCCAATTTCCTATAAAATTGATAAAACAGATATACCCAAATATAAAATTTTGCTCCACAGGAAAACTATCTAAATATCTAATGTTTAAATATGAGGGTGGGATAACAAAAAAAAAGAGAAAATAGTGAAGTATCATATTAAATAGAAGTGATAAACCTACTTTATTCTATGTTAAAATCAAGAATATCCAAGAAACAGAACTGATATAATGCAAGAAATATGTTAAAGGTGAATATTAAGTAATTTCCATTATTAATGAACCCTTTTGATATAAAACTCCCTAAATCTGCCCCTCACCAATTCTGTGATGTAAAACTGTTTGTTTTAAAGTATTTATATTTATCTGCAAACCTTCTACCATAATTTTATGTTAAAACTTTTGTTAAATTATATTCCAACCATCAGCCTAATAAATGAGAAATTTAGTTATATAATTAAATCCATCCAAATTCTCTGATTTTTCAAAATAATTTGAAACTCATAGGCAATGTATTTTATTAGGAATATGGTAATGAAAGGGTTAAACAAAAACGATTGCTTCCTTGTTTATTCTTGAGCATTTAATTACTTTTCTTTGGGAGAAATGAAATAACTTACAATAGAATATCAAATAGGAAGTGAAGATATAAAAATTTGTTGATAGATGTTTAGGATCTAGAAAACAGTTAGGAATAAAAAAATACTCACAACAGAGAAAGCTATCATAGCTTGTACACAGAGAGCATTTAAACTATTTAAAATGTTATGATACTGGATGACAGAAACCTGATCAGAACAATACATAAATGAATTAATTCAAATTTATAATTTCAAACTTTTTGAGGAAACAACTGTATTAAGAATTGAAAGATTGTTTAAAATGGGATATTTTATAATTTAATCTACTTGATACTAAACCACCTAAAACCATATGCAGCTGTTTACATTAAAGTGTATATATTTATCTAGAAACGTTCCATCATGATTTTATGTAAAAACCTTTGTTAAGTTACGTTCCAAACTTAACAAAATAGTTGCTTATTTTACCTGATTATTTTCAATTGGCAGTATCGGTAGAGGGTTGGACGCCATGCTTTGGCGCATAGAGTTACGGCCCTTGCCATTCTGAGTTCAAATCCCGCCGAGGTTAACTTTGCCTTTCATCCTTATAGGGTCGATAAAATAAAGTACCAGTAATGTACTGGATAATTGCTGGCCTTGTGCCAAAAGTAGAAACAATTATTTTCAAATGATTTAAAAACCAGAGGCAGTGCCTTTCATTAGAAATTTAGTAATCAAAGGGTTAATCACGGTAGAAAATCTATAAATATTGAATCTAAAGTAACAAACAAGTAACAATATGATTTAAATAATAGGATATAACTAAATATGTTAATTAAATAACAGACGAAATTTAGATATGAAAACTAGAATTTTATAAGATATATTTGTTGATACCAAAAGAAAAATAACTGAAACAACAACATTAAGTTTTCCAAGATTAATAATTGCTGTATTCCCACCCAACTAACTATTACAAGCATGCAGTGTCAAGATGTATTCCTGAAAATATTTACACATCAATATATATCGAAATAGATTGTCTATATACAAGTCAATATATCTATATAGACTGCCAGAATCAATCTAGAAAGACACATGCTGGCTAGTGATGGTGCATCATAACTACATTACTAGAAGTATGTGTAACAGAGTATGTGTGATACATGAGATAGAATGTGTGGCAAAATATTGTATTATTGAGATGAAACACAAATAAATTAATAAATAAATAAATATAGGAAATAAAAATAATAAAGAAATATAAGCAAATAATTCATCCTTATAACAAATTTTATACAATTAAATATGACCAATCGAAAAAATACTTATTTTATGAAATGTACTGGTGTGAAAAACTTGGTTAAAATATCAAAGATGCGTTAACTATGCCTGGGAGTTTGTTGAAATATTTAACATAATATTTAACCCTTTAACATTTAAACAGGCTGTATCCAGCCAGAATTCTTTCACCTCTTCCTTTCAAACTGACTGTAACCAGCTGCTCATACTGACGTTAAGGTATTGTTCTCAAAATAAATAACATCAAAATCTCATAGATTCGATATTATGTGAGATAAAGCCTTTACTGTGAAAATATAATAGTAAATATAGAGTAATTTAAATGCTAAAGGGTTAAATAAGATTGGCTGACTTATGAAGCATTGGGAAATTTGAAAATATAGTCACCACAATGCAGATAACTATAATAATAAATGATAACTAGAAATACTAGGGGGGGGGGTTGTGTGTGTGTGTGTGTTCAGCAGAGATTGTTTTGGTAAAAACAGGAGCAAGCAGGAGAAAGTTCTCTACATTCATAGTTTGTAGTTAGGATGGAGATTCAGTATAAGGGTAACATTAAGAAAGGATGCTGATGTTCCATAAATCGTTTATTCATGATAATTATTTCAACAGTTCTCTCATGCAATCCAATATGTAATTCATGCATTTGTTGTTGTTATGAGAACGGTATCCTCAGATGAAAATCTGATTTTAGGAACACGAACAAAAGGACGTGCTTTTTTTGCCTGTGGCATATCACAAAATTGGATTTTCTTCTGAGGATACCGTTTTCATAACAACAAATGCATGAATTATATCTTGGATTGCATGAAAGAACCGTAGAAATCATTATTATGAATAAACGATTTATGTAACATCAGCATCTTAATGTTATTCTTATATATATATATATATATACACACAAACACATTGTATTAGTGAAATATAGCCCATTTACCCTTTTGATACCAAACGATCTGAAACTGCCCAAGTTCTACAACACAAATGTGTTTATTTTAAAGAGTGTATATTTATCTAAAAACCTCTCTCATAATTTTATGTAAGACCTTTGTCAAGTTTTGATTGAAGCAGCAGCTTAATAATGACACCAATTAGTTACATTACTAAATCCTTCTGAATTCTTGATTATTTTCAAATGATTTGAAAATTACAGTCAGTGTATTTCATAAGAAATTAGGTAATGAAAGGGTTAAGAAAAATATAAAACAATATAATGATCCAAAATAACTAAATGCAACAACTAAAACTGAGCATGCATCAAATATGCAACATCTGAAATTTGTCTTGCAACTGGAAAAGGGTTGCAATTTATTTTCTCTCTAAGGAAAACTTCTTTGCACAGAAGGAAGTAAGTTTAGATGTAAGAATCAGCTGGCATGAACTCTAAGTTGAGAAGGATTGAATAGATCAGATATAATTCCTAAGAGTAACCTCAAAATAAAACATGCAGAAATAATTTTTTTAAATATGAAATAATGAAACTTGATAAAATATAACATAAATAAATGTATATTCATAACAAAAAAGGCAAAATTAAAACACAGCCCCAGCCACCCAAGAAAGAAGCACAAAAATAATTTCAGCAAAAGAATTCTTTTTATACTTCTTATTTCTTTCAGTGCAGCAAAACTGCTATAAACATGTCTAGAAGGTTTGGTTAGTCTTTTACTTAAAATAAGAATTATCCTATAATTTGCATTACTTTTAAATTCAATCAACTGATTATGAACACTATTTTTGTTTTGAGCCTTTTTTCTCATACATATGTGGAGATTTGCATATAATCATGACTACATTTGTTTATGGATAGATTTAATCTAGTATTCCTTTATTGCAATGTCCATTATAAAATTATATTTTTATTTAACACTAGGTTACATTTTTTGTGTACGAGAAGGCCAGCCCCTAATTGACATGGTCAACTTCAGCTAACATAAAACTTATTATGAGCCTTAACTCTAACAACATAAAAGTTCCTCACAAGAAGTTGATAAAACATTTAACCGTTCAGTTACCAACCTGGCCAAAACTGGCTCTGGTTCTATGAAATAAAACCACCCATTTTAAAGGTTTCCAATTTAAATTGATATCTTCCAAAATAATTTTATATAAGAAACTAAGTCACTACCTTAGTAATGAAATAATTGTTTCTACTTTTGGCACAAGGCTAGCAATTACCCAGTGTATTACTGGTACTTTATTTTATTGACCCCGTAAGGATGAAAGGCAAAGTTAACCTTGGCGGGATTTGAACTCATGAAATAATGAATAATTGTAGTAAATCCCTAAAAATTCTTCATTAGTCAATTGAAATAGACTGTATGTCATTAGAAATGCAGTCATGAAAGGGTTAATTGAGTCAATATCAGGAATAACTTTTGAGCATTCAATATGCTTGTACTGGCATGTCTTCTTTGATCACTAAAATATATTCTATTTTAAATTAATTGACATAAATCAAAGTTCCTCTTCTTGAAAAATTATTTAATGCATCATAAATTTTGTAGTTTAATTCTTATATTAAAATCTATACTGTGAAAGAATAATTCATTCCTAGTATAAATTTAAAGAACAAAATTCCAAGAGAGAGCATTTGGCTTCAACTGTATGACAGCATTTGGCTTCAACTGTAGAATTGTTTTAGAGATAAGAATGTAAAGTTATGTATGGTAGTCAATAAAATATGGAAATAATTAAAAAATATAATACTAATA
>OZ024745.1:43449278-43531778 GCA_964016885.1 Eledone cirrhosa | reverse complement strand
CTCTAGTGCTAAATATAATCCAACAATTCAGGAGCTGTGTAACAGGAATTTGTCCAAATACTGCAGAATAGACAACTAAAATAGAGAATGTTAAACCCAAACTAAAATGAATGACAACCTGAACATGCACGGGGCAGACTTTTTTTTTTTGTTCACCCCAAGCAAGGTAATAAAGCCACCAAAATGCAAGAGGCTGCTGAATAGGGAGAAGGAGAAGACAGAGAAAACATAATTCAAGGAGAGAGATGATGATTCGTGGTGTTGTTGAATTTTTACAAAGAGAATTTTATAGATGAGGTGTGCAAGTTAAGAAACTATCAGAATTGAATTTCTGATTACATTTACGAATTTCAACTGTAAATGGATGAGACCTAGCCACCTATCAGAGACACATATGCATTACACCAGAACCCTACTGCAATAACATCTCCTACCCCAACAGTGAGTGTTTGTTCAATGACCTTAGGTCACTAGATGAAGTTGCTTGCTCAATAAATTTAGGTCACTAGCTAAAAGTGTGATAGCCATCGAGGAGACCAGGATTTTGATACACATACACTAGCACCTATATTTTATGACTTTGAGATCTATATAGTTCCATTCATTTTGAGCAAAGTTATTTTGAGCAAAACATTAAGAGTGAATGATAATTTCGGCGAGCTTAATTTTAAGTGAAATATATACTACCGTACATTAACATTTTTTTTACTGATTTTACCAGTATTTTAATAATTTTTTATTTTACAAAAAAAATTATAGAATTCTAGTATATTTTTATTAACTTCGCTCAAACCGACATCGCTTAATAGGCATCGCTCAAAATGCACATAATTCTAACTTCGCTCAAACGACTGGACATGGATCTATACATCTCTTAGTCAGCCTGAATTTGGAAGCTGAGTGACAGTGTTGTTTCGAAAAGGCCTGACCCTTGAAATATGGATGATCTTCTTGGACCCAGATGGTAAGATGGTGGTCTTGGATGTGAAGGATAGTGAAAATAGTGCTTTCAGACTGGTGGCTATCTATGCCCTGACTAGGGTATAACAGCAGCATTTATTCAGCCATCTGGAAATCTTTCTTGAAATATTTCCCCCTTTACTGTTAGCAGGGGACTAGAATTATATCTTAGATGCATAAAAAAACTGTGTAAGAGTAGCTAATATATGAGTGGGTGGGTACAGAAGCCTAATAAATCTGATTATACATTTTCAACTGTTTGACCGGTACCGACTAGTTTGCTCAAATGCATGTGTGGATATTGAACACTCACATAGGGTCATTTAGATTGCTTCTCAATATTTCTTTTTCGGCTACAACAAGAGAATAGAGGGAAGAGTGTGTTTGCTTATGGCATCCTTAGTGACTGGGGTGATCTCAAATCAGTCAAATTCCTTAATTACTCCCTCTATTGGGAGATTTTGTTGTTATTTGTTACATATTTTTTCTTTCCTTATATAAATTCCCACTGTTCCTGCTTATTGTATTGTCCTCAATGTTTTTGACCCCAGTGGCCAATAAAGAAATAATAATAACAACAATAATAATAATAATAATAAAATTAACAGTATGAAATATTTTATAATGATGATTAAAAGCAACAGTGAAAAAATTCTAAAATGTTGTAAAATGTTATAATATAATATTGGAGGTAATAGGATCACATGACAATTTAATAAAGATTGCAATTATATTTGAAATTAACAAAACTAAATAAAAGGAATATGGTGTTTTTCAAAACAACACTTCCAATCAAAATTTTAGATAAAATTTTGTCAGTTGTAGATAATATGTATTTTATACATCTTTAAGATAACAAACAAATAAAACCATTCTTACCTTGGTTCCCGGTTTTTGCGAACCAAAGCAATAAACGTTTCGATTTCCGATTCTGTGATGTGTTCTTCTAACAACTTCCTGTTGTTGTGAAGAAGAGCTGTAATGGTGTCTTCAGCAAGCACATCATAACCAATCTGTTTTTGCATGAATGGAAACTGTTTGGCAATGTATTCCTGAAAATTATTAACAAGATAAAGAAATGAATAAATATGAGAAGAAACGGAAATGTGTTCAGTTATAGCAGATTGATTATATGTTTCTGTAATTGTTAACATTTTGTATGATTTTATTTGTTAGCTTAAAATCAGAGTGATACCATTTTCTCTGTCTGTCTCACTCTCTGATGAAGAACAGGGGGCTAAAATATTAGATTTTTCATTCCTTAAAGCAATTGAAATTATCAAACATTTTTACAAACCTTCCAATGAATTAACTGACGCTAACATATCTTTACCAATTTCCTCAGAATTTAGATTTTATCCTAGTTTAATTAAACCGCATTTTATTATTGACTGGAATGAGGATAGTGGATTGGCAGAGCATCAGACAATATGCTTTTCAGCATATAGTTACAAAATAGCAATTTATTTGTGATTTCTGTTTTTATTACAATTTCATAAGTAATAAAGAAAATTTAAAGATGAGCTTACTTGATTTTTGCGATAGCTTTGTTGGGAAAGGTTGAGAATTCGATAACATAATTGACAGATGTATCGGTAATTTGAATGGCGTTGATCAGCAAGTTCTTCCATACGAAGAAATGGTCTTTGTCCATTTTCTTTAAATGGTGCTTGAAGAATTTTGAAAATCTATAAAAGTTTTGAACAAAATAATAATTACAACAACAACAATAATAATAATAATAGACATTCAGTCTACACTGTAAGGTATTTGTGTTGGTGCCATGACAAAAAATCAAACACACAGTCCAACTTGTAAGGCGGTAATGCTGGTCCCACAAGAAAAGTTCCCAGTATACACTGTAATGTGGTTGACATTAGGAAGGCATCCAGCAATTGAAGCAAAAACATATCTGTATGAGCTAGATGTGGTCACCTGATGTGATGTGTCTCGACACATAACATAGCTTGTCTCATCCATGCAAGCATAGAAATAGTGATGAGGATATGTAAAATGAATTTCAAATCTAAATTATTGTTTTGTTTCAAACATTTAGTGGCAGGGGGACTTAAAGCACAGGCCAAAATAACTACATGATCACAAGGTGAAATATTACAACATCTACTTTGTCTAATTTATTTGGCTAACAATTGGCTCTATTCCTCTTTCAAAGGTAAGTTGTTTGTGGTAGGGATGAGAATCAGTTATAAAATCCACACCATCTGATTCAAAACTATGCAACTATCGAAATTTACCAAAAACCTTTTCATTGACATTGGCAGTATCGGTTGAGGGTTGGACAGCATGCTTTCTAGCATGGTTACGTCCCTTTACAGTCTGAGTTCAAATCCCGCCGAGGTTAACTTTGCCTTTCATCCTTACGGGGTCGATAAAATAAAGTACCAGTAATGTACTGGGTAATTGCTGGCCTTGTGCCTAAAGTAGAAACAATTATTAATAATGGTTTCTTATATAGGCACAAGGCCAGCAATTTTGGGGGCGGGGAAAGTCGATTAAGTCGATCCCAGTGCGTGTCTGGTACTTTATTTTATCGACCCCGTAAGGATGACAGGCAAAGTTAACCTTGGTGGGATTTGAACTCAGATTAACATTATTAATAATTGTTTCTACTTTTGGCACAAGGCCAGCAATTACCCAGTGCATTACTGGTACTTTATTTTATCGGACCCATAAGGATGAAAGGCAAAATAGTAAAGTGAGTACAAAATACACAACTATTTTTTTATATTAACATGGGTCAAATAGATCGACAAATTTAGATATAGAGATTGATTTCATTCAAAAATGCTATTGTAAGCACTATTAAACACTATTTCAAAGAGAACTAAATTATTTGATGCTGAGTAGACAATAGGGGATATTAAAGGCATATTTAATAACTTACATTTATTAACCAGAGTTATCACCATCATCATGATACTTCTGGTAAATAAATGTAAGTTAGTAAAATAAATATTAAAATTAATCAAACTGTATTTTGAGCTTATTCAAATAAAATTTTATTATACTCCATGTAAACTATCTAATTTTGATAAAAGAAAAAAAGATATGTAAAATGAAACACATCAAAAGTCATAAAAGATACAACTTACTTGTTTTAAAATATTTTGCTCCCTGAGCAGTTTTTGTCTTTCTCGATCTGGTTTAGATACTTCTAGTTCTAGAGGGTCCGCACCAGTGTTCTCTTGGTTGGCCAGAAAATATAGCAAGTCTGACAGAAGTTGGGTGACAGTCCTGCCATGACAGATGAGTACACTTATTAAAAAAATATTTTTCTTATAATTTAATTTACATTTTATAAAAAATTAGTTGCTGTTGCTCTAGATTAATTTGAAATTTTGTCTACTAGACGAAATCTCTTATTTCTATTTTTAGTCAGTGGAAGAAAGACAGCAGCACCTGTGGCCATTTTTTGTCTTTTCAAGGTTTTCAAATCTGGTTGGGGTAAAGGGGAAATGAGATCCTGACTTCTCTATGGATATTACCAATAACTGTCAACTGCACTGGGTTAGCTCATTGACAACATATACAGTTAGAAGAGTTAAATGTGGTACTGTTATAATACAGCTAATAATATATTTTGAATGTTGGATAGAATACTTTGTGATAGTTGTTTCAGCACTCTGTGTTCAAAACTCATCAAGGTCAACTTTGCCTTTCATCCTTGATAAAAAAAAAAATCAGTTGGGTACTGAGATTAATTCTTCCTCTGCATCTCTTTCTCTTTCTTCCGTCAAGGTCAACTTTGCTTTTCATCCTTTTGGAGTTGATAAAAAAGTACTAGTCCAGTACTGGGATCAAGGTTTCTGTATCTCTTTCTCACTCCCTCTCGCTCTCTCACTTTCCTTGGAAGAAATCTGCCGGTTTCAGACCTGGAGAGGGGATGGGCACCACCAGGTTTAAAGTGCCTCCTACGACTACATCATCATCATCATCAACGTTTAACGTCCGTGTTCCATGCTTGCATGGGTTTGGACGGGGGTAGTCCCACTTGAGGCAAGAGTGATTGTCTTGCTCACATAGGACTGTCTGGCAGGTTTTCTACAGTTGGATGCCCTTCCTAACACCAACCACATTTACAGTGTGGGTCTGGGAGGTTTTTACCGTGTTGCCTACACGGCCACATTACAGCATGGACTGTGTGTTTTTTTGTCGTGACACCTACACGATCTCATTTGTTTCGGCCTGGATGGCGCGGCACCAACATAACTTTACATAGAACGGGGTGGTGTGGATGGGGTGGGGTGGGGGTGGTGGGACGGGGTGTATTTTGTTAGAGATGCCTACTGGCTGGAGTAGGTTTTACTATATATTTAGGTAAGGCGGGTCTTCTCTGTTACTGAGTACCACCAAAGGTCTCGGTCCAGTGACATTATCTTGGAGAGGTGTAAGTGTGTGATGTCGGAGTTTATCAGCTCGTCCCAGGTTTTTCTAGGTCTGCCTATTCCGTGACTACCGTCTATCTTTATTTCCCTGCACTTTGTTATACAGCTATCGACTTTCATGCGCATCACGTGTCCATACCAACGTAGCCTTCTCTCGAGTAAACAACATCTGATCCCTCTTATCTCTAATTTTTTCCTTAGTTCGTTTATGCTTTGCCGTTCACGTATATTACTGTTACACATCCAGCGGAGCATGCAAGCTTCGTTCCTCTCTAGTCTGCGTATATCCTCTGCACACAATGCCCAGGTCTCACTGCCATGCAACATTGCTGTTCGTATGCAGTCATCGTACAACCTGCCTTTCATTTTTAGGGAGAACCCTTTAGCGGCTAATAGTGGTATAAGCTCTCTGAACTTTTTCCAACCAGTTCTGACTCTAGCTACAGTACTTTCAGAGCACCCTCCCCCACTGCTGATTTTATCGCCCAGGTAACGGAAGCTGTCCACTATTTCTATAGAACCCTCTGCGCAATTGAAAGAGCTAGTATTTTGTGGGCACTTGCTGCTACTTATTGCACCAGAACACCGGCCACATGTAAAATCTATGTTCTTAGTTAGCTTACCTGTGATCCCACTACATCTTTTATGCACCCATACTTTGCATTTAGGACATAAAATGGAGTTTCTACCTACGCCTTTCCTACACACCGAGCACGACCATTTCCCAGAAGGGACTGCCGCCTTGTTTTCTTTCCTACAAACTAGAACTTTGGTCTTAGCCAGGTTAATTTTAAGTCCTTTTGACTCTAGGCCGTGCTTCCATGTTTGGAATTTCTTCTCTAGCTCGCCCATTGATTCCGCTATGAGTGTCAGGTCGTCTGCGTATAGGAGTTCCCATGGGCAGCCTGTCTTGAACTCCTCTGTTATAGCCTGAAGGGCAATAATAAATAGTAGGGGGCTGAGAACAGAGCCCTGATGGACGCCAACTTTTACGCTAAACTCTTCACTATATTCGTTGTTAATTCTAACCTTGCTGACTGTTTCTTTATACATGGCTTGTATAGCCCTCACAAGCCATTCGTCAACGCCTAGTTTTCTAAGAGCCCACCAGATAATGGAGCGGGGGACTCTGTCGAAGGCTTTCTCCAAGTCGACAAAAGCTAAGTAGAGGGGTTTACCTTTAGCTAGGTACTTCTCCTGTAGTTGTCGTACTATGAAAAGAGCGTCTGTGGTACTTTTGCCTGACACAAACCCGAACTGCATTTCATCTAGATCAATTCGCTCTCTGATTAGTTGCGCTATTACTTTTTCCGTGACCTTCATGACCTGGTCGATTAATTTAATGCCTCTATAGTTACTCCTATCTAGGGCGTCTCCTTTACCCTTATAACAGTTAACGATGATGCTGCTATGCCAGTCCTTCGGAACAACCCCATTCTGTACGACTTGGTTAACTATGCGGGTGACCATGGCGTGTCCCACTGTGCCAGATGCCTTCAACATCTCAGCAACTATTTCCGAAGGCCCAGCCGCCTTACCCGTCTTCATATCCTTGATTGCCTTACTTATTATACTCCCCTCGACTAACACTGCTGGTCCCTCTATTGGGTCGATATGGGGGAGACTGTCTTTCTCCCATTTATTCTCCTCATTTAGTAGCCTTTCATAGTGACACTTCCAAGCTACCTTCTTATCAGTGTCGGTGATGGCAAGTATGCCATCATCGTTAAGTACACACTTCTCCCTGACAATATCACGGTTTTCCTTGACGCATTGCCTAGCAATCCTGAACACCTCACGTTTTTGGTCATCGCGTTGTAGAACATGCTTGAACTTTCTTTCCTCAGCTTCCCTTCTTGCTAAGTACACTTCTCTCCTAGCTTCCCTCCTGGCCACTTGATAGTCTACTCTACTTCCCCCATCCCGCCATACTTTCCAAGCCTGCTTTTTGGCCTTAATTGACCCCTCCACCTTACTGTTCCACCACCATGTTACTCTCCTCCTGCCTACAGGCCTGCTCCAGCCACAGACTTCGTCTGTCGCCAACAGCAGGTTTGCTTTCAGAAATTCCCACTGTCCCTCTATATTGTCCGACTCTAAATGTTCTTCCTTACTGTCGAAAGCATCAAGTAATATGCTTTGACATTTATTTCTGGCTGTGGGGTCCTTTAGCTTCCATATTTTCCTCCTGAGGATAGTCCTCTTCTGCTGTCGAGTACGTCTCGTCCTGACTATGAGGTCGCTAATTATCAGTCTATGTTGGGAGGTGCATTCTTCATGGGGGAGGGATTTAGTGTTTACAACAGACACTCTGTCACGTCTTCTGGTAAGGATATAATCTACCTGGCTTGTGTGTTCCCCGGATCTATAGGTGATCAGGTGATTGTCACGTTTTTTGAAGTTAGTGTTACAGATAGTTAGGTTATTTGCATCACAGAATTCCAGGATTCTGGAGCCTTCCTCATTTCTAGTACCAAACCCATAGCCTCCATGGATTTCGTCGTAGCCGTCACAATGTTGTCCAACGTGACCATTTAGGTCGCCTGCAATAATTATATAGTCACTGTCAGATATTTGGGAGGTAGTTAGCAACAGTGTCTCATAGAATCTGTCTTTTATAGTGCCGGGCAGTCCGGATTGGCGTGCGTACGCAGATATTACTGTCACCGTAGTTCTATTGAGGACAAGTCGTATTTTAATTATTCTGTCGTTCACTCTATTTACATCTATTATCTTATCTGCCCACTTTTCTGCTACCATGATTCCTACTCCACCCAGCCCATCGTCGTTTCCCACCCAGAAAAGCTTATAACATCGTTTTTTACCCTCAATGAATCTAGCAGACCCACCCCTCCACCTGGTCTCTTGAATACAACAAACATCGACCTCCTTACGTTCAAGCATTTCTACAACCTCGTTAGCGCGACACTTTAGGGTGCCTACATTTATGGTACCAACTCTGAAGTTTTGGATTGCGTTTGGAGGGTGGGGGTGGGGGTGTGGGCGGTGGGGGGTGGGGGGAGATGGGGTTATGTTAGCCATCCGCGGACGAAACAAAGAGAAGTGCTCCCATTCTCGTCCACGAGGTGAATTTGACTTTAACTTTGGCATTTTCGCTCTGAGCGTCCAGATTTTTCTCTCCCTTCCACTCTCCAGGATTCCGCAGTCCGTCCATCCATCCATCCATCCATCATATATCGAAGGCAACCGGGCAAGCGATAGTATAGGCCTCTGGCTTATGATAGGTCCGCGTAATAATAATAATGGTGATGCGTTGGGGGGGGGGTATCTGGCTTATAATAATAATGGTGATGCGACATAGTAATGACAAAACATAAGTTTCATGTAAGGTTTTATAAATTGTTATAATTTGACAAAATATAAAAACTACAAATATTAGAACAAACCTTCTTTGATTCTGAGTTATTGAACCAGATTCCAGCTTCATTGCAATATTGGATAGAACTTTACTGGCATCA
Organism: Eledone cirrhosa; assembly: GCA_964016885.1. NCBI lineage: Eukaryota > Metazoa > Mollusca > Cephalopoda > Octopoda > Eledonidae > Eledone > Eledone cirrhosa. The sequence continues at coordinate 43,522,933 of OZ024745.1, read as the reverse complement.
TTGGCAAAATCCAGATCACGAACTTCTTGTGGTGAAACTGGAACTATAGCAAATGCTTCTTTGTCTTCTTTAATGGAAGCACAACCGATCTAGGTAAATGACAAATATACAGGGTGAGTCATAAGTAACTGGACGGTCAATGCATTTTTATTGTAAGGTTCACAGATAACGTTTTGAACATCTGTTTATTTGTGTGTGATCAACATTGATTTACTGCCAAGTTTTACAAAATGGTCACATGCTCATGTGATGTGGTTCAGCATAACAGTGCCTCCTCAGACAGATGGATCAGACACCATGGTGCTATCGAGTATCCTACTCAATCTCCTGATCTTACACCTCTTGACTTTATTACTTGGGGTGTACTGAAGAATTCAGTCTCTGTTAAAAAACTGAGAAGTTTTCAGCAGCTTAAAGCAAGAATAGTGAATTCTTGTGCAGAAATCAATGTCAACTTGTGTCAATATTTATGTTATTCTGTTTTTGATAGAACTTAAAAATATATTGAGGAACATTGTCAGCTTTTTGAACATTTAGTTTAATTATATATTTTAACTACTTTTGTTTAATGTATTTATAACTTCATACTGTATGACCAGAATTTTAGTAAATACTATCATTTAGAACAAAGGTTCTCAACCCATTTTGACCAAACGCCCCCTTTTGCCTCTCGAAATCACGAAACGTATATTTTTCAATATACTACTGATTTTGATATCAGTAGATTACTGGGCCAAATCAAGTTATCTTAGATTCTTTAAAAAATACTCGTACGAATTAAATACAAAATAGTTTCAGTCCAAAACAAAAGCAAGCTATTTCAAATTATATATTTTTGAAATAAAAAAAAACATTTGATCTCAGTCGAAAAAGCTTTTTTTTTTTAAATTCTATATTTCACTGTTAGCTGGTGTAATATTTTGAGTGGATAGACAATTGAAACTGCAAAGTCAAAATACAAAAGATGCAAAATATAAAGAATTTCTTACCTTTCTCTGAAATCACAAACTGAGGGGAAAAATAGTACCTTGCAAAATAATATACCTCGTAGCAAAATAAGTAGTAAGGAATGAATTGAGAAGCTTGGTGACTGAGAAAGCAATATTTTTATCCCTTATATATAAACATAGATAGACACACCCACACACACACACACAAACTTGTGTGTGTGTGTGCCTTGGTACAGAAAGAATTTTGTCTACAGTTTTTTTATTGCCAGGTCAAAGGCCACAGCTCTTTTCAACAACGCTAAATAACAACGCTCCACATCATCATCATCATCATCACCGTTTTACGTCCGTTCTTCCACGCTAGCATGGGTTAGACGGGTTGTCCTGTTGTGGGCAGTGTCTGGTCGGCTGACCATGCCTTGCTCATACAGGAACTGATCTGGCTTGATTTCTACAGCTGGATGCCCTTCCTAACACCAACCTCATTTACAGTGAGTGCTGGGTGCTTTTTCGTGGCGCCTACACGTCCACTTTACAGTGTGGGCTGGGTGCTTTTTTGCCGTGGCACCTCCACGACCACCTTGCGGTGGGGGGGGGGGGGGGGCATATCGTTTATATGCTTCAGCATGTACCCATGGGAGGTCGGGTACCCTGTATTACTGCGTGACGCCAGAAGTCACGGTCGTGTGTCATTGACTTTGAGAGGTGTAGTTGGGTAAGGTCGGCTTTTATCACCTCATCCCAAGTCATCTTGGGTCTCCCCACTCCGCGGTTTCCATCAACTTCTAGTGCTCTGCACCTTTTTATGCAGCTGTCATCCTTCATACGCATCACATGTCCATACCAGCGTAACCGCCTCTCCTGCACGCAGCATTTGATTCCTCTTATGCTCAGTCTCTCTCTCAATTCATTTATGCTTTGTCGTTCACGTATATTACTGTTACACATCCATCGGAGCATGCAGGCTTCGTTTCTCTCTAATCTACGTAAGTCTTCCACCTTCAGCGCCCAGGTCTCACTACCATGCAGCATCGCTGTTCGGATACACGCATCATACAGTCTGCCTTTCATTCTGAGGGAGAAGCCTTTTGCAGCTAGCAGTGGTAGTAGTTCCCTAAACTTCTTCCATCCCGTTCTTACCCTAGTTATTGTACTTTCTGAGCACCCACCTCCGTTGCTAATTCGGTCACCTAGGTAGCAGAAGCTGTCTACTGTTTCTACAGGGCCCTCCCAGAGATTGGTGGTACTTGTTTCCTGTGGCTGTTTGCTTGCTGTTTCAGCACAGCTGCTGCATGTGAATCCTACATTCTTAATTAAGCTTCCTGAGATCCCGCTACATCTCTTGTGTACCCATTGTTTGCATTTGGGGCAAAGAATGGAGTTCCTACCTACACCTTTCCTACATACTGAGCAAGGCCATTTCCCTGAGGGGATCTGGGTTCTGTTTTCTCGTCTACTTATAAGGACCTTAGTCTTTGTCATGTTGACTTTGAGGCCCTTTCTCTCTAGTCCCTGCTTCCAGGTTTGGAATTTATTCTCTAGTTCTACCATAGATTCAGCTATGAGTGCGAGGTCATCAGCATACAGGAGTTCCCATGGGCATCCGGTCTTAAACTCCTCCGTTATTGCCTGCAGGACTATGATGAACAGGAGAGGGCTAAGAACAGAGCCCTGGTGGACCCCAACCTGTACGCTAAATTCCTCGCTATACTCATTGCCAATCCTAACTTTGCTGACTGCTCCCCTATACATGGCTTGTACCGCTTTCACAAGCCATTCATCTACTCCTAGTTTTCTAAGAGCCCACCAGATTACTGCACGTGGAACTCTGTCAAAGGCTTTCTCAAGGTCGACAAATGCCAAGTAGAGTGGCTTACTTTTAGCTAGGTACTTTTCCTGTAATTGCCTCACAAGGAAGAGCGCATCAGTGGTGCCTTTCCCTGGAACAAACCCAAATTGCATCTCGTCTATATTCACCCGGTCCCTAATCAGCTGTGCTATAACTCTTTCTGTTACTTTCATGACCTGGTCCATCAACTTTATACCTCTATAGTTTCCTCTATCTAGTGCATCGCCTTTACCTTTGTAGCAGTTGACAATGATGCTACTGCACCAATCTTTTGGTATGGCCCCCTCTAGTATTACCTGGTTAACGATACGTGTGGTTATAGTGTGACCTACAGACCCAGATGCCTTCAGCATCTCGGCAGCTATACCCGATGGACCGGTTGCCTTCCCTATCTTCATATCTCTGATTGCCTTACTTACTACGCTGCCGCTGACTTGTACTGCTGGTCCCTCTATAGGGTCTACGTGGGGTAGGGTCTCTTCTTCCCATGCATTCTCCTCATTTAGTAATCTATCATAATGACTCTTCCATGCATCTTTCTTCTCAGCACTTGTGAGGGCAAGCTCACCTTTATCATTCCGGATACACTTCTCTCCAATGACATCACAACTATCTCTGACACACTGCCTCGCAATCTTGAATACCTCCTGTTTCTGGTCCTCACGTTGTAAAACATGCTTGAATTTTCTATCCTCTGCTTCCCTCCTAGCTAAGTATACTTGTCGCCTAGCTTCCCTCTTGGTCTCTATGTAATGTACCCTGCTCCCCCCGTTCTTCCATTCTTTCCATGCCTGTCTCTTGGCCTTGACTGCTTCATCTACCTTATTGTTCCACCACCAAGTCACTCTCCTCCTGCTTGAGGTCTTACTCCAGCCACAAACCTCATCCGTCGCCTCTAGTAAGTTATTTTTTAGGAACTCCCAGTTCTCTTCTACGTTAAATGTCTCTATCTGTTCTTCTTTACTGTCGTAGGCGTTGAGTAAAATATCTTTAAATCTGTTACTGGTTGAGGGGACTTTCAGCTTCCAGATCTTTCTTCTCCAGGTTGGCCTCTGTTTCAGGGCTCGTCTAGTTCTGACCGTGAGGTCGCTGACAACTAAGCTATGTTGGGATGTACATTCCTCACTAGGGAAGGCTTTTGTGTTTACGACCGTCCATCTGTCACGTCCTCTGATGAGGATAAAATCTAACTGACTAGAGTGCTCCCCTGATCTATAGGTGATCAGGTGGTTGTCGGGTTTTTTAAAGTTTGTGTTACATATCGACATGTCATTGGCGTCGCAGAATTCTAGAAGTCTGAATCCTTCCTCATTCCTTGTGCCAACTCCATGGCCTCCATGTACTCTATTGAAGCCGTCGCAATGTTTACCTACGTGTCCGTTAAAATCTCCTGCAATGATTAGGAAGTCCTTGTCGTCTGTTAGAGCAGTAGTGTGTATTAGGGACTCGTAAAACCTATCCTTAAGTTCGTCTGGCAGCCCCGATTGGGGTGCGTAAGCTGATATTATTGTGGTAATTGTCTTATTCAGGACTAGTCTGAGTTTAATGATTCTTGCATTTACCCTGTACACTGAGATTACTTTATCTACCCACTTGTCAGCTAATAGTATACCTACACCACCCATCCCATCGTCATTTCCCACCCAGAAAAATTTGTAGCACTGGCTTTTTCCTACAAGGACTCTAGCAGACCCTCCTCTCCATCTAGTCTCTTGCACACAGCATACATCAACTTCCTTTCGCTCTAGCATTTCTACGATTTCTCCTGCTCTTCCTTTCATTGAGCCTACATTGATGGTACCAACTCGGAGTTTTGGGCATTTGTCGACACTCGTAGGGGAGGGTCTCTGGGTTGGCGCTTCACGTGGGTGCTTGGTAGCTCGCAGATTCATATTTCATCTATTGATTCAGAGTTGCTCGTGTATTCCCAGCTCATCCATCCCTAACGGTGGGAAAATTGAGGGCTAGAAGGACAGTGGTGGTGGGGTAATGGCAGGGTGTGTTGGGATGCGCCAGAGGAGGAGAGAGTTAGTTAGGCAGGTAGTAGCAGCAGCAGCAGTGGAAATGGCATGCTAGGTTTGATTGGTCGAATAGACTATGGTGGTGTGTGGGGGTGGGGGGGAGGGAAATTGTGAGGTAGGAACTGAGGGTCGCATGGTAAATATCCAAGTTAATACTACATCAGTAAAATTAACAATAATAACGTCATGAAAAAAGCTACTAAGAGAAACCCTCGAAAATTTATCGCTAATACAGCAGGGAAAATTTAACGCTAATACAGCAGGGAACATCATAATATTAACGACATGAAAAAGCTACTAAGAGAAACCCTCGAAAATTTATCGCTAATACAGCAGGGAAAATTTAACGCTAATACAGCAGGGAACATCATAATATTAACGACAATATGTAGGCTAAAATACCTTCGTAGATTAGGTGGATGGCTGGCTGGGAAAATTTGAATCAGCTCTAGTGGTACACGTCTATCTATCTATCTATCTATCTATTTATCTTCAACAGGGGGCTCACACATGTGGCCCGTGGTAGAACCAATATTTCATATTGCATTATAACTGGTGAAAATAAGGTGGCGAGCTGGTGGAATCGTTAGCACATCTGGCGAAATGCTTAACGGTACTTCTTCCATTTTTCCGTTCTGAGTTCAAATTCCGCCGATTTCAACTTTGCCTTACATCCTTTTGGGGTCGATGAATTAAGTACCAGTTGTGTACTAGGATCAATGCAATCAACTGAACCCTAAACCCCAAATTTCATGCCTTGTTCCTACAGTAGAAATGATTATAACTGGTGAAAATGTTTTATATATATATATATATGTGTGTGTATAATATATATATTATACACACACACACACACACATATATATATATATATATATATATATATGGCATCATTCATCATTTCATTTCATTTTACGTCCGCTTTTCCCTGCTTGCAAGGGTGGGACGGGAACTGATACTGGGTTGATTTCTGCAGCTGCATGCCCTTCCTAACACCAACCTCATTTACAGTGAGTACTGGATGCTTTTTTGCCGTGGCACCTCCATGACCTCAGTCCATATCATCTCATTTTTACAGCTGAGTAAACTGGAGCAATGTGAAATAAAGTGTCTTGCTCAAGGAAACAACACATCACCCGGTCTGAGAATTGAACTCACAACCTTTCGATTGCAAGGCCAATGCTCTAACCACTAAGCCATGTGCCTATATATATGCCTATATATATATATATATATATATACATACAGTGTGACAAGAAGCTTGTTTCCCAACCACATATTTCCGGGTTCAGTCCCACTGCCCGAGCCGACCAAAGCCCTGTGAGTGGATTTGATAGATCGAAACTAAAAGAACCCCGTCGTATATATGTATATATGTCTGTGTGTCTTTGCATTTGTGTTTGTCCTCCCACCAATGCTTGTTGGTTTGTTGACGTCCCCATAACTTACTAAGGTGATGCTCCAGCATAGGCGTAGTCCAGAGACAGAAAAAAAGTAAAATATATATATGGGTGTGTGTGTAGAAGAGGGGTCTCAAACTCAAGGACACAAAAGGGCTATTACGTCCTGGAGGAGAGGCACAGTGGGCCAAACGTGGTGGTGGATGAACATTTTCACCAGTTATAATCATTTCTACTATAGGAACAAGCCATGACATTTGGGGTTTAGGGTTCAGTCGATTGCATCGATCTAGTACACAACTGGTACTTAATTCATCGACCCCAAAAGGATGTAAGGCAAAGTTGAGATCGGCGGAATTTGAACTCAGAACGGAAAAACGGAAGAAGTACCGTTAAGCATTTCGCCAGATGTGCTAACGATTCCACCAGCTCACCGCCTTATTTTCACCAGTTATAATGCGATATGAAATATTGGTTCTACCACAGGCCACAGATAAGTAGTTCGCGGGCGGCATGTGTGAGACCCCTGTTGGAGATAAATAGATAGATATATAGATAGACGTGTACCAAACACACACACATTTCTTACTCTCTCTGTCCCTCCCTCTTTTTCTCTTCATTTATATATATATATATGTGTGTGTGTGTGTGTGTGTGTGTGTGTGTGTGTGTGTGTGTGTGTGTGTGGTGCGTTGTTATTTGGCGTTGTTGAAAAGAGCTGTGGCCTTTGACCTGGCAATAAAAAAACTGTAGACAAAATTCTTTCTTTACCAAGGCACACACACATATACAAGTTTGTGTGTGTGTATGTATATGTGTGTGTGTGTGTGTGTGTGTCTATCTATGTTTATATATAAGGGATAAAAATATTGCTTTCTCAGTCACCAAGCTTCTCAATTCATTCCTTACTACTTATTTTGCTACGAGGTATATTATTTTGCAAGGTACTATTTTTCCCCTCAGTTTGTGATTTCATGAAACTGAAGCTAAATATGACAAGAATACACAGAATGACAATAATGAAATGATACATAAACTAAAATCCTTTTAACAATATATTGAAGAAATTAGTCACCTTGTTCATGATAGGTTTATCTTCATCTTTATCAACAGGTATTGATGTACTGTGCACCCAGGTGTTTGTGTACAGATGCCGAAGACGGACAAAAGAAGATCTGCAAATTATGAAGAAATAATTTTAATATGGATTACAAAAATATAAGTCAACTGATCAGTTGTACAATGCCCTAAAGTATGCTGTGGTGAAACTTCTCTGTTTAATAGGTCACTAATACTGGTCTAACAGGACAGTTAGAAGTAAACCTAATTGTCAATTAACAGTTTTCCTTGTTCAAAGTCACATATTACATAAAAGAACATTGGCCTAATAATAATAATAATAATAATAATAATAATAATTGTTTCTACTTTAGGCACAAGGCCAGCAATTACCCAGTGCATTACTGGTACTTTATTTTATCGACCCCGTAAGGATGAAAGGCAAAGTTAACCTCAGCGGGATTTGAACTCAGATTGGAAAGGGCCGTAACTCTACGCATCAAAGCATGGCGTCCGACCCTCTACCGATACTGCCAATCAACTAATAATAATAATGTTTTCTAATTTAGGCACAAGGCCAACAATTTTTTTGGGGTGGGTGGGTGGAGAGAGGAAAGTCGATTAAGTACATTAGTGGTACTTTATTTTATTGACTTCTTAAGGATGAAAGGCAAAGCTAACTGTAGCAGGATAGGAACTCAGAACATTAAGAAATGTAACTGAATGCTACAAAGCATTATGTCCAATGTTCTAACAATTCTGCCAATATGATAACAATAATAATGATTTCTGATTTAGGCACTAGGCCAACAATTAGTGGGGGGGAGGGGAAAGTCATTTAAATCAACCTCAGTGGAATACTGGTATTTTATCTTATCAACTCAATAAGGCATAGCTAACCTAGGCAAGATTTGAACTCAGAACGTAAAGGGGTGTAACTCTATGCTGCAAAGCATGTTGTCTACTGCTCGACTGACTCCATCAATCCACCACCCACCCTTTCAATGCTTTAATAATCATAAAGATTCTTAATTTTGGCACAGAGCCACAAGTTTTAGGAGAGTGGGGCTGTAATTGATATACAACCCCAAGACTTGACTGATATTTATTTTATTGACCCCCAGAGGATAAAAGTTAACCCAAGTGAGATTTGAACTCAAAAGGAAAAGAGATATAACTAAATATAATGAGTTAGTTAATTTGGCACTCACTTTGAAGTAAAATCTGCTCACTAAGAATTACAAATATGTAACTTAGTATCAATTGCTCTGAATTGATCAGACTTTGCCAATACTCTTTACTCAAAACCCCCTCTTTGTTTCTATCCCATAAATGTAGCTTACTCTTGAAAAAACTATGAAGGGACCTAATAAATTACTGCCTATGTGAATGATAGTGCTAAAACAACTCACAATAACTACTAAGTTAATGTGACTTTCGTTCACCTGAACATTTGTGGTTTTATATTTTAGTACTATGAAGATATTGATGTATAGTTTGCTGTTTTACAATCTAGATATCAAATCTTCTTGCACAAGAATGAAATAGAATAGCAATGATGCTCTTGCCTGGTTTGTGAATGTCTATCATTATTAATTTGTTTATTTATTTATAGTTTCTGACCGTTGTATGACATTAGACAAATCTAGTCTGGCCACATAGGTTAAGTAATTTGAAAGGAGTGCAATAATATGTGAATAACAACAGTGTGTGTACTAACAACAGACTTTCAGATTGATGTAAAATTAATATCCAGTTAGATCAACACTACTTACATTCTAATGCAAGAGAATGCTATTTTAAGACACTGTCAACTAACTGTCCCAGCAATTCTCATATCAAAGAACAATATCTTATCCTCAATTGAAATTATTTAAAGTCAATGAGAAAGAATGTATTTTATATACAGATAAATAAAACAAATAACAAACAGTAAAAGAAAACAAAACTTAAACAAGTTATTGTGCAGTGTAAGTTTTGCTTCATCTAAATCTGACTGTGAGCTTTTTAGTAAAAAATTTATATATAGTATTATATTGTGTCATTCATCTAAAAGGCTTGGTGGAGAAAGAATGAAGTGAAAGAAGGCTGTGAAACATGCAGCAGATGCAGAGGACTGAATAGTAACACTGGTTCTAACATAATTTAAGAGTATAGAATTCTAAAGTTTAGTGAATCAAGTATGAATATCTCATCCCTGAGTCATGAGTTCATATCTCATCATAGGTACTTTTCTGTGCATTTCAATAAAGCACATAACTCCATCAACTGGGTTCTAACTACCTAGAAATGAATTAGAAATCAAAAGGGAGATTTGGTAATAGGTTGTCAAGTCAATAGGGGGCTTACAGCTTTAATTTGTATCCCTTTCCTTACAAAAGAGATTTAGCAAAGGGTAGGCTTTAGTAGAAGTGACCAAGATCTGAAAACATTAAGGTAGAAGAAATATACATAAATATATAAGGCCAATCAGTATCAGCAGCCAGTATGATTTCAACATTGAAACAAACATCAATAAACATTCACATTCCATTGACAGTCTCACAACAACAATAGTAGCACCAACAAAAAATAACAGCCCTATAAACAAATTTCTCTCATAATAGAAATTCTAAAGACATAAGAACATTGAATAAGCATTACATATATACACATATTCAGTTAGACAAAAAAGTTAAGATTGCAGGACATTCTTCATATGGTATCTTATCTGGTATTCAACACAAAAATGATCAATGATTTTTTTTTTCTTTCTTTTTTTTTTTGGGGGGGGGGGGGGGGGGTTCTCATTAAAATATTCATTCTTAGATAAGTACTGTAATAAGCAGATATATATGAAGGTATAAGTGGCTGGCATATATATGAAAACAGCAAATTCTCGAATCTGGTACACAAAGATTTAAAGCAAGAATTGTAATGTGAGTAACTTGATTATATTAATCAGCTATAAATTGGTCATTTACTAGATCATACTAGTCCATAATACAACTATTAGTATTACAGTTGTATTTATGACTATTAGGTAAGAAGATTTAGTGTCAATGAATGGTTGGATAACTTCCAGTCCTATGTACATTTATAGTCTCATTACCATAGCAAAAAAATAGAACATATAGGAAAACAATGCTTCCACAATAAGCACCATTGACCTGGAAAAGTTCATTATAATCTGAATAGTTAAACTAAACTTCTATTCATTTGTTATTGTGTATGAACAATCTACATTCCTAAAGTTTGTCTTAGTTAAAATATGGTTGTTAAGACTTTCAAATAAATAGCATACATTCACTCTACACCCTTCAGAATCTATATTATTTATGATATAAATGAAGTGAAGAGAAATTGAAGCTAAAACTCAATTTAACAGAAACTTTCATTTCTAATACTCAAAAACTAAAGGAATATTGGTGCTGATTTAGGTACAAGGCCAACAATTTTGGAGGAGGGGAAAGTCAATTAAATTGACCAAAGTGCATTACTGGTACTTTATTTTATCGACCCTGTAAGGATGAAAGGCAAAGCTAACCTCGGCAGGATTTGAACTCAGATCGTAAAAGGCCGTAACTCTATGCCATAAAACATGTTGTCCGACGCTTCACACATTCTAGTAGATGTTAAGCTATTATACTATTATATTATGAGTTCTTAGTATAAAGGTAAAAGCAACGTATGGTATGCCTTAAACTGTCAAAACATGTTAACTTATGATTGTTTAAATCCAACAATAGTTCATTTGGTTTTTTATTCCTTATGAAATAAAATAAATATCAATCGACAAGGAGCAATGTTTGGAAAAACTGTACCATCAAAGGCAAAAGCTAATGTAAAGAGAACTTGTAAATAACTTTGAGTTAGGTTTTCCTTGTTTTGATTTTTTAAATCTTATGTGACTGTTAATACACAATATAACCGATGTACAAAATTGATCTGAAAGTTTATACAATTTCTTACATTGTGATAGAAGTTGTTTAACCCTTTAGCATTTACATTACTCTATATATACTATTTTATTTTTGTGGTAAACACTTTATCTCATATAATTATCTCACATAATATCGAATCTATGAGATTTTGATATTATTCATTTTGAGAACAATACCTTAACATCAGTATGAGTGTCCGGTTACGGCTATTTTGAATTCTGGCTGAATATGGCTGGTTTAAATGCTAAAGGGTTAAATGTTGTGTTGTATACAAAAGTGAAATTATACAATGTTACAATGATTACAAAAGTTAAATATCAATCAATAGACCAATAAACTAAAGATAATTTCCATGTTTTGTTGTTTAGTCAGAAGGAAGATGCTGTGATAATGGGCCTACATAGGTCCACCCAGGCTGCTAAAATAAACGTAGTTGATGTTCACTGCTTTGACCTCAAAGAGGAACGTTAGTCTTTGAGATGCAGTTTTTTGCTATGTTGTGAATTTGAGATCACCAGAAGATATGATCAGTGATTGCGAGGTTTAACATTTGTAGCAATGTTGAAGGTATTAATTTTATGTTGTCCAAGACAGAAGAATCTGTGCCATTGTTGAAAGAGTCAAGATTGTCAAATCTCCATTGAAAAATGTTTTGGCTATCTCTGTTCATAGATTTAATGCAGGTTTGATGGGAGATGTATAGGCGATATTAAGATGATGACTATGTATCGAAGATTAAGGGGGAGTGGGGGACTGGTATCAGTTGCATAGGATTGACTGCTGTTAGGGATGATAGAAAATTGAACATCAATATGAAGGAGAGAAACTGTAGGTCAACAACAGAGTTGATAAAGTGTAGGTCAGAGAGAACTCCATTAGCACATGACTACAGGAAGTTTTTTACCCAAAAGATGAGAGTCAAATAGAGCCCATTGGAGGGCAGCATAGCCAAGAGATTCTTGTATCAGGCATAATCAAATACTTTTCTTAAGTCACATGTCACAACGTTGTTTAAGTCCAATTTCTTGAGTATGGCAGACAGGTTTTTTTCCAGGCTTTAGTGCTCAAGACATGGGGGGGGGGGGTGAAGTTATGGAGGTGTGTGTCAGAACATTCTGGGTGGACACTCTTTTGCAAGGAAAGTATTTCAGGACATTTTTCTTTTATAAACTATTTTCTACATCTGAGAGTGTGCCATTGTAAAGTAAGTAGGCAGTGGCAACCAGTGCCTATCTATGATGAGCCTGAAGATAGATCTCTGATGACTGACATAGAAGAACAGGTTCCCAGTAGATCTGACTTTGCAGAAGCTGCACTAGTGATTACTGAGAACAGAGAGACTTAAGTTGTGGAGAAGATGTTTGTTAATGACTGTTTTTATCACATTTGAGCTATTGGATGTGAGAGCAATTGGTCAGTGGGGATGTTATCCTTGGGGCTGGACACTGTAATAGGTTTCTAAAGATCAAGGTAGATTCTTGTAAAGAGAGAGAGATTGATAGATTAAAGAATTTTGTGAGGATTAGGAACTAGCTCTGAGGTGCACTATATGGAGAAATGAAAGGGACATTGTGACAGTCAATGCCTTAACTGGTTTGAAACTTTCTCTGCAGGAATACTATTGATTATCTTGATTGCAGAGTAATTGGTAGCAACACTCCATAAAATTGGTAGAGATATTTTGGGCAAGAGTTCAGAAGATCAGTTGTAATTTTAGAGGTAGGCATCTTTTTTCTTTGAGGTTGGTAGTCTTGAAGGAGTTGTAGTAGCAGGTAAATGGTAGACATGGTTGACTTTTTTAGGCACTGTAAGTTATTTTTTAATCTGTATTACTTCAGTGAAGTTATATGGGAACTTCAGGAAAGAATTTAGGCTATGGGCTTTGACTGTGATAGGGATGGGAAGGGACATGCCTAAGAGGATGGTTTAATTCATAAAAGATCTTTAATAATTAGTATCTTTAGTATCTCAAAATTATCAAAGAATACTCTATTATTTGACTCACATGTCAGTATAAAGTCTCAAACTTATGGAAGACTGATTTCTGTGATATTCATATCCTTTTGTGACATACCATTCAGTAGTTAGGTACAAAAATGAAAATATTGCCACTATGGTTTTAAATTTAATAGGTCGTTCCAACTAATAAAAAAATTAATTTTGCTTCTTTTTTGACCAAATAGAAAATAGAAATGTGACAGAAAAAATAGCATGCACTTTCACTGTATAAAGGAAGAAATAAGAAAGATTCTTACTTCTGAAAATCAAAGTAGAATCCAAATTTACTATGTGATGTACAAGATATGAGGATTCTATTAATGAATGAATGCTGGCTAGATTAAATTTTCACATTTCGTGAACCACTTGCAGTTTATGATGTTATGCAAGTACTGTGTACTGCACTCATAAAAATATCATACTGTAGCACGAATGGTAAATGTAGCTTTATGTATTTGTAGCACCAGTAGTAAACCTAGCCTTATGTATCTGTAGTATGAGTGATAAACCTAGTTTTGTTATCGGATTCTTGTGCTTCTCTTTTATAACAAATTTCATTTTCAATTCATGGTCTTTTTAGACTTAACTCCTCAAATACTTCACTATCAGAACAACACTGATGCTAGACCCTTATACAAAAGAAACTTATAGAAACAATGGTTGGAACAATACAATAGAAAATTATTTAAAACAAGCAGCAGCAGCAATATATCTAACCTTTCTTCTGTATAAAAGAGATATTTAATAAATATTATGTAATATGCCAACTAAAACCAGTAATTTGGAAGAAAAGTGTGTGTGTGTAAGTAATAGATAGAGAAAAAGGAGAGATAAGGAAGATGAAATAGAAAGATAAGAGGGAGAGATAGAAAGATTGGGAAATATAACTAAAAAAGAGGCTATTGCAGCCATTGAAAGGAAAGTTACAGCAGGCAAAATTAGTTCCATTACATATCAAAACAAATTAAACATTATCAGCCATATATAGTTATTATAATATATAATATATAAGGTGTATATCTATTAGTGGTCACTAGAATATAAAGAGAGAGGCCACATTGAAGTTTATTACTAGGTATAGCTCATGCTACTATTGTTGTTAATACAGTGTTTTTCAACTTTTTCTCAATTATGCGTTCCCATATTTCATATCTTCATTCGTAACTTCCCTAGCTTATTTTTTTTATCATAAGTTTTGCACATCTGTTTTAATGCAAGCAATTTTTCAAGTCTACTGCATGTCTTTGGTGTGGATCTGAAGTTGTTGTGTTACAGTGACGCCACTACTGGTGACCTTCATTGAATCTACCACAGCACCCCAGTTGAAAAACACTGTGTTAATAGTTTATCAGGGTAATATTTTATCAGGGAACTTTGAATGAAATTCAAAGCCTTTCATGAAGAGAAACTGGATGGCAAGATATTGGTAAAGATTTCTTCTTGAATAAGTAGCATGCAGTAGTCTTCCATTGGAGAATTAAGCTAAATATAACAAGAGATATGGAAGCTAAAGTAAAAACAAACAAAATAAATCAGACCTTTCCAGTGGGGAACCTAACTTGTAACTGCAAAAAAGCAAGATTAAAATTGGAAAGCATACACATATATAGAGAATTTTCAATGTAGAAATACATTGAAAATAAATAGTTTGTTATAAACTGTATTTTAAACAAAGGAAGATCTGGTTGTTAAATTATTAAATTGAATAAAGATGAAGATGGCCAAAAAAGCAGAAAATAAATATATTTTAGTATTAGAATTTTAATTTTAATTTTTCTTGTAGAGATGTACTGAATTAATCTGTAGTGCTAGAGGCTTATTATTTTTACTGAGTACATTTCTTAACTTTTAACATCATGTAATGATTTAGTAGAAAATATCTAAACATGAGTTTGTTAATTCAAAAGGCTTATGGAATAGATAGATTGCTGTGAAAATTTGCTGTAGACTTAAATTTCTTATGTGATACAATCACAGTGGTGTTTTGTGCTTTTCAAGAATGTCTTGCTAATACAGTTTTATGTGGTATATAGGACATTAATAACAACCTTTACACATGATCAAACAAACCTATGACCAATGTTAACCTATGACCAGTCATTATGGATCTAAGACTGCAATAACTAATCTGTGCTTCCTTTTTGAAGATGATATGAAGTAATTTGAAGGATGCTAGCCTGTTAGTTTTAGCTGGTTGAGCATCAATGTTAAAGTTCTCTTATAGGCTGATAATGAAAGCTTGTATTGCAGCTATGTAAGGTATGTTGAACATACCTATGTTTATACACATATGTATTTATATATATAAAGTAGAACAATGAAAACAAATAAGACAAGGTTTCATACTTAATTCATTCTACTAAACCTTGTTTTATTTGTTTTCATTGTTCAACCTTATATATCAGACACTGTAGTGTTCTAATACTCAGAGACATGTAATAAGTTATCACTTTTACACAAAAATAAATTTTGTTTTGCTTCAATGGGATATTCATATCCACACAACAAGGAGTTCTAATAGGGTTATAAGTCTTACCATTATTGAGTAGAATATATATATATATATATATATATATATATATATATATATATATATATAAAACAATGACACTACTTTCAAATTCATCAATATATATATATATATATATATATATTGATGAATTTGAAAGTAGTGTCATTGTTTTTTTACTATGAAAAATAGTCTTATAAGTCGGGCATATAAATCCTGAAGACGGAAAAAATTTGTTGCTTTGATGTAAATAAGCACAGCTTAACAGTATATTGCTGGTATGGGTTTGAGTCCCATGAGTGGTGCTGTACAAATTTGTTTCTATCTTCATGATTTATATGCCAAACATATCAAATTGTTTTTCATCGTCAAACAGCATTGATGCTTCTTTTAAATTCACCAATATATATATATATATATATATTTTAATATAGAAATGCTTCTACAGGACTAGAACTGTTTCATTCGTGAGAAATCATCAGGAAGTTGACTGGCCAGTCAGCTTCCCCATGATTTCTCACGAATGAAACAGTTCTAGTCCTGTAGAAGCTTTTCTATATTAAAACATTTATACTCTGCTATGTATTGAGTACCTTACTGTGGTTACCCCTGATTGAACCCGGATTAACTTATATATATATATATATATATATGTCGGGTCACTATCGAGTGCTACTGGAAACATGTAACCCAGTACAACCTGTCGCATGGTTGGGTCGTTGGCGACTAAACCGGCAACCCCACCAAGTTTACTTGGTGAGGAGGGTGATTTTGGACATCCTGCAGGACAAAAAACAAAACCTGACAAAGGGCGGAAGAACTCATAAGAGTCAAAGGCCATCCAAAAGTGTGTAAATATGTGTATACACATGTACATATGTATATGTGTATATACATAAGTGCATGTATGCGTGGGGACATAGAAATAGTCGGGCTGGACACCCGATCGCGCGGTTAAACCACTGGGAGTAAAGGACCCCTAGCCTTTGTCAGGGCATTCTTCTAGGAGAAGACAACTCAGGAAACTGGGTTAACTCTGATATAAAACCTGCGGCTCAGTAGTAACCGATGATGTTGATCTTTTCTTCTTTTCGGGTTATAGCTACTGTCGCTCAGAGAGTGGGATTGGCTCAGTGCACAGTCTTTCCTCACTTTAAAAAAATCTTCACGCACAGGCATTGCACGATAGAATTAATTAATAATTATTAATATCGTGCAATGGCTATACTCGATAACGAGGGGGCAGCCATCATATATATATATATATAAGTTTGGATCAAAAGCAAAGATTTAATCTCACACAGCAGCCATCACTCATGCCCAGTATATTATCTGCATTGACTGGATTAAAGTCACAAGAAGAGACATAAACATCAAAACCTGAAAGAAAAAAAAACCTAGCTGTTGTATCCTCATCCATTGAAATTGACAGGAAAATCTAATATAAACTCCTCAGAATCAATATACAAATAATATATACCTTACATGTCCAAGATCTCCAGTGAAAGAAAAAAAAAACGTAAGCCTATATATATATATATATATATAGTCATAATACAATGCTCCCAGCACACAATAAAGTGATTGGCATTAGGGAGGGCATCAAGCCAAAAATGCAACGTATAAGTAAGACAAATATTTGAATTATATATATATATATATATATAATTCAAATAAACAAGTGGGACAAAATATGAAGACAGGACAATACAGGAACGGGCGGAAAAAAACTGAAGAACATGACAGACCTAACAAATCCAAGGAAAATTCTGATTTTCAGTTGACTCTTCTAAACTCATGGTTGGCAAACAGTCAAGAAACCATACCTTTGAGTTCTACGATGACAATACTTTCAAATTAGGAAGGTGTCATTTAGAAGAAATAAACAACATGAAAGACAGACACACAAATTGTAAATAAATATCTGACATAAAATAACAGACAGGCAAATAAAAAAACAACAACAGGGTTATAATATGAAGACAAAGACAGAATTCATAGGGAAATATACAATGCAATAAGAAATAAAATGGAGCCATATTGAAACAGACACAGAGACACATCCATCCCAGAGCATGGTTGTGAGAGAAAAGGGGGAAGAAAGTAGAAGGACCTCTGTCAACTGGTATGTTCAACAAGGGGAGATAATCAAGTAATGGGGACAAAAGTATGGAAGATGTGAAAGGATCTAGAGTCACAGTTAATAATAGTAAACCAAAGTGAGAGAGATGAAAGAATACTGTGTGCATTGAAATGTGACGCATCAAATGTAAAGAAACCAGTGGAACAAAATATGAACAGATAGGAAAATACAAGAATGGTTGGACTTGCAAGATTGTTTGCATAAGTGTCTTGTTCCTATCATTTTTTAAGGTGTGGCAATTGATAATTTTCCAACAACAATGACTAATTTTCCAACAAGAATGACTAATTTTCAAAAGAAATATCTATTTTGCACCCAATATTGCAATTTTCCATGTAATTAAAATAAACAAATAAAGTATACAATATTATTTTTAAAATTTATTGAAGAATTTTCTGACTAAACCAAATTTTCTTATAACAAATTTTTTTTTTTTTGCACCCCTATCAATATACCTGTCTGTCTATGTCAATATATCAGTCTGTCTGTGCCAAGGGTCTAAGGAGAATCATAACATATGAGTATATGGAAATTAAATCCATATATATGTAACATTCCACAAGTATGAAAGGAAAGGTAAAAATGAAAATAAATGAAAATATCCCTATATATGTTAATCATCAATACATTAGGATCTTTGGAAACATCATGGCTTGGCTTTGCAAATGAAGATTATGAAGTGGGTGGTCCATGTTGACTTCAAGCATGTTCATGACTATTTAGGCCAATACGGGACAGGCAAGCATGGTCACAGTTGCTGCAGCTGAATGTCTGGCCAAGGTTTGATGACTTGGTGTTGTGCTTCTTCCTCCTCTACCTTTTGTCCTTGAGGATATTTTCAAAAGCGGAGACACCATGGTTGATGTTGATATGCCAGGCATCACGGTTCTCAGCTAGGATGGATCACCAGTGATGGTCGATGTGACAGGCACCAAGGTATTTTTTCAAATGGTCCTTGCATCGCTGATTTCCCTGTTGATCTTGGCATCTGATGTGAAGGTGAACCCTAGGTAAGTGAACTGATGGTTTGTTTTCAGTTCAGTCTCACTAATGGTGATATGGGGAGGGCAGTACTCATCCTGAGGTGCAGGCTGGTGGAGTACCACCATCTTTTTTAAGCTTACTTCCACCTCAAAGAGCTGGGCAGTCCCTACAAACCAGGAAGTGATGTGCTGCAAGGATCTTTCTTAGTGAGCAATAAGAGCAGCATCATTGGCAAAGAGGAGGTCTCTGATCAGTTGCTCCAGGGTCTTCATGTGGGCCTGTAGTTGATGAAGATTAAACAGGCTGCCATCAAAACAATATCTGATGTAGACTATGTCCTCGTCATCTGTGACGAGGATCATCTGTGGTCTGGTTAAGCACCATGCTGAAGAAGATGGTGAAGAGTCGGTGCCAGGACGCAACCCTGCTACACTCTGTTGATGATCAGGAAGTGCTCTGAGAAGTTACTGCTGAGTCTGACTTGGCTACACTGGAATTCATGTAGCTGGATGATCACATTCAGGAACTTTTGGGGGACAGCCAAGTCGTTCCATGATCTGCCACATTCCTTTTCTGCCTCACTGAATCGAATATTTTAGTCAAGTCAATGAACGCAACATAAAGCCCTTTATTTGCTCTTGGCACTTCTTTTGGAGCTGCCTAAGAACAAACACTATGTCTGTGGTGCTCCTGTTGACTCTTAAGCTACACTGGATCTCTTTAATGTTTCTTCTGACAGGTAGTAATGGTGACTAATGGGTAACACCATACTCCCCAGAACACTCAAACTGGAGCCTCACCACCAGATGTAGTTTAGTGACTTGCCCAGGAAACAATAAAATTTATAAAACTACATAATCTTAGGAAAGGAATATCTCCTATGTAGGAGTTGTGTTGGTATTAAGACGAGGAAAAATCTTAAGCTATAAAAAATGTTAAATCAATGGGATGTTAAAATTATAAAACAAATAAAATGTTATAATTCTTCCTAAACTCTTGGTTGTATTATTATTTATTATTCATGCTCTGTGATTTTACGTTTGTACATGTTTTGAATATTTTATCCAGTGGAGTACACCTTGGATGAATTTGTTCTTATATTAGTAGATTGTAAGTGCACACTGAGTTACTTTGACTTATATAATGTATTGGGTTTTATTTTCATATGAATTGAATGCTTTATTTGTTGAGGACCTATCTGTACAAATTGTTTATTAAGGGTCATTTTTTATGAATAGGTTTTAACTCTGTGGGTTGTATTTTACTTTGTTTTTCTAGTGTGGTTATCTATTTTTTAAAATTGAAATCTTGAAATTATAAACAAATGAACTCTTTCAATTAATGCATGATGAGATGTTTTGTAAGAATTATATCTAATTAATGTAAAAAGTTAAATAAGTTGAGACAACAACTTAGTAGAAGATTTAACCCAAGAAGATTTAACCCTTTAGCATTTAAACCAGCTGTATCCGACTTGAATTCTCTCACCTGTTTCTGTTCAAACCGGCTGCTTATACTTATGTTAACCCTTTAGCATTTACATTACTCTATATTTACAACAGTATTTTCAGGGTAAACATTTTATTTCACATAATTATCTCGCATAATATTGAATCTGTGAGATTTTGATACAATTTATTTTGAGAACAATACCTTAACCCTTTAGTGTTTAAACCAGCCATCTCCAGCCAGAATTTTCTCACCTTTTTCTGTTCAAACCGGTCATAACCGACTGCTCAAACGTACGTTAAGGTATTGTTCTCAAAATAAATATCAAAATCTCATAGATTCGATATTATGTGAAATAATTATGTGAGATAAAGTGTTTATTGTGAAAATACAATAGTAAATATAGAGTAATGTAACTGGTGAGAGAATTCAGGTTGGATACAGCTGGTTTAAATACTAAAGGGTTAAATCTTCTTGGTAATTCTCTACTAAATTGTTGTCTCAACTTATTTAACTTTTTTACATTAATTAGATATAATTCTTGCAAAACATCTCATCATGCATTAATTGAAAGAGTTCATTTGTTTATAATTTCAAGATTTCAATTTTTAAAAATAGATAACCACACTAGAAAAACAAAGTAAAATACAACCCACAGAGTTAAAAACCTATACATAAAAAATGACCCTTAATAAACAATTTGTACAGATAGGTCCTCAACAAATAAATCATTCAATTCATATGAAAATAAAACCCAATACATTATATAAGTCAAAATAACTGTAGGGTAAGTAAAGACAATAATTCAAAGCAGTAAGTCAATAGATGTAGCAATATTGGAAAGTTAATCTCAGTTCATTTAAATACTAATGTAGCTATTTCATGGTTAATTTCATAATTACTTAAGTTTAACTAACAAAACGAAAAACAAATGATTTATTACCTAATTCAGTGGGGATTCAATCTTATACACGCTTTTACATAGATACACAAACATATAAATACATACATACCCACATATATATAACTCACATGCACACATGTGCATATATATGTTGCTTCTTCACAATATAATTTCCTATTTATATATTTTTAAAGAAATGTCATTTCAATACCAGAGATTCAGTTATCCAGGATTTAAAGAATGGTTATTTAAAACAGGACATGCCATTACTCAGTGTCTCTTTGAAAGTAGAGTGAAATGATTTAAAGAAACGTTATTTCAATACAGGACATAGTGTTAACTAATGTTCCTTTGAAAATCAAGTATGAGTATGGTATGAGGAATTATTATTGCAATATCGGATGTACTGTTATCCAGAAGAAACATATTTATATATATATTTGTTTCTTCATATATATATTTATATATCCAAAATTAAATTAAGGGTGTCATGTCAGAGAGACATGCGCCATATCCACTGTAGAATATGCTCCAAGATTCCAATGAATAGATCCGAGCATTTTATATTAACTAGAAATTGATTGACATATATATATATATCTAAAATAAACATATGAAACAATCACAGGGAATAATTTGTAAAAGTGTGTAAGCACACATAGCTAGGTAGGTAACTAATTAAAGTTTAACTAGAACTTCAAACCTTATAAATTGATTAATCTTCCTTGTATATATTTCTTTAAAGAAATATATTTCACCATTAATCGATCGGTAAACCACAGTAGCCAAATCCCGGATTTTCAATAAGGGAGAAGATCTAACTATCTGTGTTTACACAGCAAATTCAAATCTGTGAATGACTAGCAGCATGTGTCGTATATTTTAAAAATACACACATCGTACTGTGGACTGAATAGGGTTATCGACAACTAGAAATAGCAGCCAAGTCCTTTCAACTGAGTTAGCTCTACAATTAATTTTTAAACTTTAATTAGTTACCTACCTAGCTATGTGTGCTTACACACTTTTACAAATTATTCCCTGTGATTGTTTCATATGTTTATTTTATATATATATATATATATATATATATATATATATATATATATATATATATGTGTCAATCAATTTCTAGTTAATATATATATTTATATATGAAGAAACATTATCTTGAAATTGTGTTCTTTGCCAGCAGGATTCTTAGGGATGGATGGGTACACTGGTTCACACTTTTGGCTTCAGAATTTTTTCAGTCAAACCCCAAGAACTGCTTATGGTGGCAAGCTTAACTTGGTGAGGGATTGGGTGCATGGGGAAGAGATTGGTGCAGCCAGGCATTTCTAAAGCCCACTGAAATGCTATGGTTGATACACAGTAAAATGTCTTGAGTGGCACCCCAACAACTGGCTGCACCAGTTACAGGGAGTTAGAAACAACTAACCATTTCTAAGCCTCATGGACACAGTAAAACGTCTATGGAGGTCCCCTAAGGACTGGCTCCACCAGTTACAGGGAGTTGGGAGCCACCAAGCATTTCTAAAGCCCACTAAAATGTCATGATGAACATATAGTAAAATGTCTAGAGTGGCACCACAATGACTGACAGTACCAATTACAGGAACTTAATTGAATAATTAATGTCAGAGTATCACATTATTAGTGGTATTATAAAATATGTTTTCAATAGACAGCTTAATAACATAAAATACTGATGGTGGGTTGAAAAAACGAAATGTTAGAGGTAGTTGGAATAACAGCAAGATAAAAACAATGTAGATGTGGATTTATCAGAAAGATAGACAGATAGTACTGATAGTAGATAGATTGAGTGACAGAGAAACAGCCAGCTAGTAAGACAGACATATAGAAGGATGGATGGATTGATTGATAGAAGGTAGCATAGATAGATATTTCAAAAGTAGTGATGTATACCAGTAATGTAATAGTAATTTTGAAAAAGGAAGGGCTTTGATTAGTAACTGATATACACTAAATCACCAAAATTGGGAGAAATAGCATTCTATATATCAGCAAAACAGAGAGAGCAAGAGAAAACGACCAAAGTGAAACTTCGAAGTCACTGTAAATCTTCTACTTAAAAACAAATTGCTACATTCAACCCACCATCAATTAGTTAATGCTTAAATGTTCTGTTTTAAAATACTATGATATTTTAAACTCACATTCTAATGATTATATATATATGTATGTATTATGAGTGTGTATGTATATATATACATATGCACCGTCATCACTGTTTAATGTCCATTTTTCCATGCTAACATGGGTAAGACGAATTGTCCTGTTGTCAGAAATGCCAGGTCAGGGGACCATGTTTTGCTGATACAGAACTGATTTTGGTTGGGTTTCTACAGCTGGATGCCCTTCCTAATTGTCAACCACATTTACATTTAGTACTGGGTGTTTTTTGTGTTGACACCTACATGACCACAGGATGTTAAACAATAATGATGATGTGTATATATATATATATATATATATATATATATATATGTGTGTGTCTGATAGTAGCTAAGATGCTTCCATAGGCGGTATGCCGGTTGAGCACTCTATGCTCTTACAGAGCAGAGTATGATAGAATAGAAAACGAAAAAAAATCAGTGATGCATCTGAACTCTATTGTGTTACAATTGTTTCCCCAGCTTGAGACGCGATCATTGTGTGGATCTGTCTGATTCTGGACCTGCAGGTTCAATGGACACGTCTAATGATATATATATATATATATATATATTTATAATATGACAAAAGACCAAGGTTAACAACTTGAATTCATTCTTTAATTTCTACATCCATTTCAATATAGTTACAATGGTATATGCATATTTAAACAACTGGAAATATAGTTATCAATTATTAACTCCATACATAATACCTATAATTGAATTCCTTCAGTAATGCAGTTATAGGTATTATGATAATTGATAATTATTTATTTATTTTGTTCAAATATGCATGTACCATTGTAACTATTGAAACGGACATAGAAATTAAAGAATAAATTTGAGTTGTTAACCTTGGTCTTTTGTCACATTGAATAATAATTGTTTCTATTTTAGGCACAAGGCCAGCAATTACCCAGTACATTACTGGTACTTTATTTTATCGACCCCATAAGGATGAAAGGCAAAGTTACCCTCGGCGGGATTTGAACTCAGATCATAAAGGGACGTAACTCTATGCTTCAAAGCATGGTGTCCAACTCTCTACCGATACTGCCAATCCACCACCATTGAATAATAATGCTCTGCTAGCTGAACTGTCCTCAACAACAAGAACTTTAACTGTCGATGACTTAATATCATCCATTATAAACTCCTGATGAACCAAGGTTTTTACTGTGCTTCTCTCACTTTGCCAAAGATAATAGTGAAGTACTACACTACCTATATTATTATTACTATTATCATATATATATATATATAACAATGTTCCATTTAATTATTCTTTTCTGGTCATGTTTCCAGTTAAAAGTGGATGAACCAGAGAGTGATTGATATTTTTTATTGATAAAGTATTCCATAGGTTTGGTGTATTGGAATAACATTTTATTTATATATTTTTTTCTTTTAAAATCTGAAATAGAAATACCTAGTTTATGAATGTCAGAAGTAATATATATTATATATATAAGAAACAAGTGATGGATTTGACAGAAAATAGTGAGACATATTTGATCCAACAACTTTAGGGTCTCTAATTCAAGTTTTTGAACAGAACTTGACTTTCCTCACACTAAAACCATTACATATGTCATATTGGAGTTTTGTCTATTGTCAGTACATCTAATCCTTTTACAATAAAATGACCTTGTACAGAAGAAATAATTTAATATATAATTAACATATATTATGATGGCATGAATAACAGATACATTACCAAATTATGTACTACAACACACAATTTGATTAAAGTCTCAAGATTGCTATAATGAAGCCAGCAATCTGAATGAAAGGTATTCTCCTTGGTTAATGGAAGAAATTGGTGAGTAAAATTTGTCTTTGTGAAGTGATAAATAATCTCATATAACTTACCTTGGCACTAACGAATCACTGCGTATAGTGGTTGTTGGGTCAAGCTCAAACAATGATGCAATATCATTGCCATTTGGGACAGACACCAAACAATACACCTGAGAATTTGGTGGTCCCTTTAGTTTGTTCCGCATTAAATCCACAGTTGGATCATTATCAACCTGTAAAGAAAAATTACAATTATATATCAGTCACACACAAAATTATCCCCCATAATGTTTAAAGTTAGTAAAATATTAACTAAAAACTGCTACAGGTACAGAAAAAAAATTATCAAATCAGTGAAAACAAAACCATTGTTACTTTAAGAGTATGCTTTGCTTTTTGCAAAGGTTACTACAACATATATTAACTATAAGATAGTTGAATAATATAAAACCCTCAAGATGGAGAAAAAATGCACATAAGTCCATTTTGTTCCATCTCAAAGTAGTAGATTTTCAAAAAGCAAAGCATACTCTTAAATTTCAATCTTACTACAAACTTCCCAAGCTTTCCATAGTTTACAATGAAATATTTTAAGTTTATTGGAACTACAAGATAATAGATATAATTATTGATTATAAAGATAGGAAGAAAATGTCAGATTTATAGAATAAGGGAAATGATAAGATTTTATAAATAATTGTTTCTACTTTTGGCACAAGACCAGCAATTACTCAGTGCCAGTATTACTGGTACTTTATTTTATCGACCCCGTAAGGATGAAAGGCAAAGTTAACCTCGGCGGGATTTGAACTCAGACTGGCAAGGGCCGTAACTCTATACGTCAAAGCATGGCGTCCGACCCTCTACCGATACTGCCAATCCACCGCCCTTTTATAAATAATGATAAATAAGATTTTATAAATAATGATATCATATTTCAAACTGAAAATCATTGCATTAAATAGGCTATAAAACATTGTTTAACATCTTCACCACTATATTCTACCTAGAAAGGAGTAACAGAATTATTTATACTCTAACCATGTTTATAATAGGGACTACATATTGCAAGAAATTAATCTTATGTCAGTATGTCCACAGCAATGACAGCAACTCTTAACAGCATGCTGGTCATTCAAGTATTGAGTTCTAGATGAGATTGAATTTATTTTTGGATACCCAGAGATATATTTCAGTTTAGTTAATAAAAAAACATGACTCACCTGTACAAAAGGTTAGATGAGAGTATAATTTTTATTGTGATAGAATTTATAAATGTATGTGGTAAAAGACTTTAAGAGTATTCTCCCTTAAATATTTCTCAAACTAGTGCTGTATTTAAAGTCATCATCATTTTACATCTATTTTCCATACTGCTCCATTTTGGGCATGGCTTCTATGGGTGGATGCTGTTTCTAATGCCAACCACTTTACAGAGTGTATTAGGTGTATTTTAATGTGGCACCAACACAACTATTTACATAATGCACTAGGTGCATTTTACCATGGCACCAATACTACCACTTTCCAGAGTGTTTTAGTGCATTTTATCATGGCCCTGCACAGTGTGTACTGGGTGTATTTTAATATGGCACCAAAACTACCACTTTACAGAGTGTACTGGATGCATTTTATCATGGCATCATCACTATCATATTACAGATTGTAGTAAGTGCATTTTATTGTGGAACCAACACTATCACTTTGTAGTGCATGGAGTACATTTTATAGGGACACTGACACAGCTATTTACAGAATGGAGTGGGTACATTTTATCATGGCATCAGCACTACCACTTTACATAGTGCACTGAATGAATTTTAACATGGCACCAGCACTACTATTTTACATGCTGTACTGGGTACATTTTATTGTAGCACCAGCACTACTATCTATAGAAAGTGCTGGATACATTTTAACATGGCACTAACACAACCAAATTATAGTGTGTACTATGAATTTTACGATGAAGCCAACACTACCACATTACAGAGTGTACTGGGTGCACACCAAATGGAGTTAAAATAAATAAACATACCTCTGCTGCCAAATATTGATCAGTTGCTAAATGCTTAAATCTGTACAGGCTGTTCCAGTGACCAGCTCCACCCCTGCAGGGATCATGATGGACAATCTGTAAAAAGATAAAAGTGGAATGATGCATAATAATAACTGGTGTCAACCAACAAAGTCCCAATGAATAACATTATCCAAACTATCGAAGTATAACTGGTACCACACAACTAACAAAGCAAATTGATACAGTTGCTTGTTATTGCTGGTATCATACAGCTAAACAAAGCAAACATGTACAGTTATCAATTACTACTGTTATCATATATGTAAAGATAATGCAACAATTTTAACCCTTTCATTGCTACATTTCTAATGAAAGACATTGCCTATGATTTTCAAATAATTCTGAAAATAATCAAAAATTTAGATGGATTTAGTAATATTTAAATGTTTTTCATTATTAAGTTGGTGTTTGGACAATAGCCAAACATAAAAATATGGTGGAAGGTTTTTAGATGAAAAAAAACAGCTTGTATCAAAGAACGAGGGGCAGATTCATGTGGTTTGGGATCAAAAGGGTTTGTAATAAGTTTAAAATATGAAATTTCAGGGGGTTACAGTTAGGGATAAGAAGGATTAAGAAAAGTGTTTATGGTTGAGACAACAGAAAGCCTGTCTGGATATTTGCCATATTTACTTCACATTCTGAACTTAATATTCATTTCAGTTTTAGTTTTATTATTCTGGGGGAGGAGGGGGTCAACAAAATGCTTTTTGCTTCTTTTTTTTTTTACTTTTTAGTAAAAGAGGGAAGGACAGTACCTATGACCCTTTTCATAGCCTCCAAGACTGGTAGGAGGGAAGTAGAAGGTATCCACAAACTAGGGACCAGTCCCAAACGATTGCGACAGAGTGGGCTTCACTAAATCTATTCACTGGCCAGGTGGAGGTGTTAAACTGGGTGACAGATAAAGTCTACCACCCAAGTAGACCACAGCAGGATTTCACCTCAGAATGCAAAGAACTGGAAGAACTACCACAAAGTATTTTTTCTGATGTTCCAACAATTCCACTAATTTATTGCTTTGAATTAGTACTTTATTTTATTAATTCTGAAAAAAGGAAAGACAAAGGTGACCTTTGTGGGATTTGAACACAGAACAAATACTGCAAGAGACAGAACAAATACTGCAAAGCATTTTGTCTTATGCTCTAACAGTTTGCCATCAATCAGTATATTTTATACATTTCTGGCAATAACAGAAATATTATCTTTGTTAAAGTAAATATCATTAATGTATAAACTATGCTATAAAATGTTAAGTTAACCCTTTTGTGGTCATATTTCTAATGAAGATATTACTCTATTTCAATTAATTAGTGAAGAATTTTGACAGATTTACTAACATAATTAGTTATTTCATTACACAGGTAGTAAGTTAACATATGCTCCTGATATAAAATTATGTTGGGAGATTTTAATTTAAATAGAAACTCTTTAAAATGAGTGGTTTTGTTTCAAAGAACCAGAGCTAACTTTGACCAGGTTGGTATAAAAAGGCTTAAAGGAAAAACTTGCCTCAACCTCCCATAAAGCCTTTGAACTTGTAGCAGCAGTAGCTGATGTTCTTCCTGTTGTTCGAAGGAATATGTGCTGCCTTTTCTTATATTCATCACCAGTTAAAAATTTTTCTTGTTCAGCATGAAATAAACGTACTACATCTCCCTGGAAATATTTAAAAGAAAAAATAAAGTGGAAATACAAAAAAAAAACTGATTTATAGAATATTGGTGTAAATTAATCTAATTGAAAAATTACTGTACATCATAGATATTTGTGTATATATCAAACCTGTAGATAAATTGCAACTCTATTTTAGATACATTTTTGGCTCAGTACTTAATTAGTAATCAATATATTTTCTAGGCCCTGTAGATAGGTTGCATGCTGACTTTCATGTATTTTTGTAGGAAAAAAGTCTGACATATACACTAGTATGTACATTACACACTGAACCAAATCAAATGTATTTAAAGGAACAGATATATTTTGTTTTCTAACATTAAATGTACAGATAGATTTATAGACTTGAGAAATGGTGTTGTAGTTGATGCTTAGCATAAGTTAGCCTGAATCAAGCAGACATTCTACCCATGATCAATCATTAGATATTTTATTCTTTTTAATTGCCAAGTATCAACTAAATTAAGTCTGCAAAATAGTTCAGATTTTTAGCTAAAAACCCGTCTCCTTGCTCAAATTGCTAATGTCTTTTTCATTCATGACTTTCACAACTTCACAGTTGCCATTCATCTTCAACTTCATTCTTAAATAGTTATTAATGTGATAAATACTATTAGAAAACACATGAACAACATAACTTCTTACTTCCCCCACCACAATATAGTAAGAGAGAAATGAAATGGTACTTACACCTTTGAGAACATCTTCTTTGTTTTCTTTGAAGTCCATAAACAAACTGATCTTCCAGCATGTTGAACAGTTTACAGAATTCACCTATATAACAAAATAGTTAAATGATTCAATAAAATTAACATTTATCATAAGAGACATTAAAAGAGACTTTGATACATGTGATGCTATTAGTATAGTGACAATAAGTACAATTGGTTTAATTCCTGGACTCAAGAGTTAATAGGCTTAAATACTATTCTATATAGTTGTTTGAACCATGCTAGCAGGGAAAGTTGATGATGATGATGATAACGATGTGTTATGCTATTTGTTACATTTTTCATTAATTCATTGAAATATAGTATATTTCATAAGAAAAACTGTAACAAAAGTGTTAAAAGGCATAATACATCATTATCCTGATGATGGATTTACTAAAGTCATTAATTATTTCATTTCTGTAACTTAACATGGTTCTTATATAAAACTATATTGTAAAATTTTATTCAAATAGGAACCCTTTAAAATGGGTGATTTTGTTTCATAGAACTAGTTCCAGGTTTCAGGTGGTTCAATAATGAAAGGGTCAATTACTTGCTCTTGTCTAGATATGTATGCTGCATTTCTACTGTTTAGCTCAAATGCTTCTTCTGTAGCTTCTTTCAAATTATTAAACCATTCTCTGATGTAAATTTAACTATGATTATTTATATTTTCAAAGAGCAGTGGACGATAGAATTAGTATTAGTAGAGTATTGAACAAGATATTTTGTGGTATGTAGTTACATCTAATAATGTTTTGTATTTAAATTTTGATAGGGACAGCTTTGCCTTTCAGCCTTACAAGATCAATGAAATAAAGTACCAGTTAAATACTGAGGGCCGGTGAAATAAAGAATACATCTGATAGGGTCGCACCAGCATAGCTATAGTCTAATGAGTGTAGAAGAAGCAGAGGTAAACAAATTGAAAGATCACAGCATGTGGTTAGAATATCTCAGGAATGAATCACTGGACAGATTTTACAGGCAAATCCAACCAGTAGGAGACCCATTGGTGTTGGTGCAGGTGTGATGATGGTGGTGGTGGCATTGTTTTTAGTGGTAGTGGTGGTGGCATTGTTGTTAGTGGTGGTGGCGGTGGTAGTGGTGACATTGGTGTTGATGTTGGTGACATTGGTGTTGTTGAAAGTAGTGGCATTGGTGTCAATGTTGTTGTTGTTGGTGGTAGCATTGGTGTTGGTGGTGGCAATGGTGTTGTTGAAAGTAATGGCATTGATGTTCATGTTGTTGGTGGTAGCATTGGTGTTGTTGATGGTAGTGATCATGACCACAATTATGGTGGTAATTTGACAATTGCTTTCCTAGGTAAGCTTCGATTTTATAATTCTAAAATTACAGATATTTACATTGATTTTATTTTTAGAACAAGTGACTTAGAGGAAAATACTTTAGCTAATGTCAATCAATAACCATGTTATACATCATCATTGTAATCTTTTTCCCTCTTTATCTCCCTTCATTCCATAACATCACCTTGGGAATTGTAGACTATTTATCATTGTCAGTGTTCCTATTTAGAAATGATGTCTATTGATATTTAGTGCTGCTGTTGTTGTTGTTGATCATCAGGTGAGTCTTAATTGAACACATCTATTATCAAAGGTATCCCAGTTGTGATCAACATATTTTTTAATCAAACAGTACATTCAGGTCAACATTAACTCTGGTTTTAGAGACTACATTAACGCTTTTGATATCAAACCAGCTCAAATCTTCTTTGGTTCCATGAAACAAAACCACCCATTTAAAAGTTGTTTTTTTAAATTTAAATTAAAATGTTCCAACATAATTTTATATAGGAACCATATATTAAGTTACTATATTGGGTACATTCATCAAAGTTCTTCAGTAATTAATTGAAAAAGAGTATATTTTATTAGAAATATAGTCACGGAAGGGTTAATGGTCATTTGAGGGAGATTTAGTAGCTAGTTCTAGCAGTTCAAGGGACCATGTAGAAACTTTCTCAGTGGCTCATTATTATTGGAAGGTAAACAATATAACTTGTTTTATCTGAAGGAACAACAATGTCTCAACACCATATATACATATTCTTTAAGGCGAAGTTTGTCTTGTTTCTCTGGAGTTTCTCCTGTGCCTTCACAAGGTTATCAGGCAAGATCTGTTAGTCATTGTTAGCAAGGAAAATGGATATTAAATGATGATGATGATATATATATTCTTCTTCTTGGGTCATCCGATGCCTTGAAGCAGTGGTGAGGCATTGACAAAGTTCAAGGTTCAGAGTCCTCAGTCAACCATTACAGTATGCAGATCTGTTACTTTGAGGCCTGTGTCCATCTTGATGATTGATTTCATTGTATCCAGAGGAGCCATATTCCAGCAAGTAACATGGCCATCAAGAACAAGATCACAATGCCTCACAACATAAGGGATGCCTGGCAGGGATTATCTATACAAAAACTTATTCATTGGATGACAGCATTCTACTTGATGTAGTCAAAGTGATCAGAGTCATGTACAAAAATACCTCTGCAGTAGTAATCACACCAGATTCAACATCAACACATGCATTCTCCAAGGTGACACTCTCACCCCATTCTTGTTCATCATCTGTCTAGAGTCTAGACTATAGACTATATGTTGCACATTTTGATCACTGAAACTGATGGCCTGACACTGAGACGCGGTTGTAGTCACCATCATCCTGTCAAAGTCATAGCTGATCTTGATTACGCTATTGACATTGAGCTTCTCAAAAATACAATTAAAGCTGCACAGGGTCTCCTCATCAGAGTCAAGAAGGCATGCCAGAGTGTTGATATGTTTCTGAATGCACCAAAGAAGAAGTACATGCACTTGAGTCCATCTACCAATGAGCACATGCACACATCATATATATATATAAGAAAAAGAAGTTGAAAATGCAATTGGGAGTTTTGAAGAGGATTTATTTGCAATAACTTTACCAATTTCATGATTTTCAAAAGTTAAGTGATATGGAGAAATATGTGGCACACCACGGCACACCACTCCATATCACTTAAAGTTATTGCAAATAAATCTTCTTAAAGCCACCAATTGCATTTTTAACTTTGTTTTCCTATATTTTTATCCATATGGGATATATTAAAAAAAAACCTATTCTGACTAGAACTGTTTCATTTGTAAGAAGTCGTCAGGAAAGTCAAATATATATACATATATACATATATAGTAATAATAATAAATGTGAAGACTAAAATCCAAAGAGAGCTCGATAAGGATAAATATATATCAAATATATAAGAACCCTAGAGCAAATATTTATTAAAATAACAGATTAAAGTTTAAGCAAATAATTGCTGCTTTCACCCTTAAGATCTCGTTAAGGGTGAAAGCAGCGATTCTTTGCTTAAACTTTAATCTGGTATTTTAATAAATATATATATATATACAAATATATATATATGTGTGTGTGTGTGTACACAAATGTATAAAATATGTGCATTTTTAAGGTAAAATGCCTAAGTTAGTGCTTTTAGTGTACCAGCAGTGGAATTGAACACAAAACTAAAGAGTTCGGCCATTTCATATGTTCAAGAACATTCAAAAACATGAAAAAATACTTCTTCTCAAAATTCCATTAACCTTTCATTTGGAATATATTTTTGAAAAAATCCTTCTTCAGACAACTTTGAAACAAATTAGGATATTTCATGTGAACGAATTAGAGGAATCTTTCTTTCAATAACTTTGTTGAACTACAAATGGATACTTGACTTAGTAATTAATTTAAACTCAGTACTGTAATTAGCTGATAGCATGAATGAACAATGGTTTGCCACAAATGACAGATCAAAATTTAGAAATATATTTCTTTGAAATAGCAATCTCTGTAAACATGAAAGCTTTGAAAGA
This sequence comes from Eledone cirrhosa, assembly GCA_964016885.1. NCBI lineage: Eukaryota > Metazoa > Mollusca > Cephalopoda > Octopoda > Eledonidae > Eledone > Eledone cirrhosa. The sequence continues at coordinate 43,489,406 of OZ024745.1, read as the reverse complement.
CAGACTTGGAAATAATACCACATTTTTCAGAACAGGAACAAAAAAAATCAATACTGCAGTAAAGTGAGAATTGGAAGAACATGCTGATTGCTGAACCTTAACATCGCTGTCGACGCTATCTTCTTCACCCAGTATTTCTCATTATCATAACATGTTGCATCCATTCTTAGATAAAACAGATGACATACAATTTTTTTTCCCCCATATTAGCATGGGTGGGATAATTTTGGCAAATCTGGCTACACACACATGCATACACACACAATAACACACATACACACATATGTGCCTGTGCATGTTTGTTTATGGTGTGTGTGTGAGCATGCATATATGTGTGTATATGCGTAATGTGCATGTGTTTGTTGTTTTAGATACAACTGAATATGTCTATGGGTGTGCATTAGTGTGAGTGTGTGTGAGTGTGTACTTGTGTGTATATACGTATGTGTATGCATTTGTGCATATGGGTATAGTGTATGTGTTGTTTTCAATGCAACTCAATATAAGACTGTGTGTATGTGTATGTCTGCATACATGTGTATGCATGTATTGTGTATGTGAGGGTCTTTTTAAATACAACTTAATATATGTATGTGTGTAGACCTGTGTATGAATGTATAGGTATGGTGTATATGTTATTTTAAATATAACTGAATATATGACTGAGGGTGTGTTTATGGTATAATTGTGTGTGTGCATATGTGTGTGTATTTATTATTGTGTACGTGTATTTTGTTTTAAATACAACTGAGTGTGTGTGTGTGTGTGTGTGTGTGTGCATGTGTGTGTATGGGCATGGTGTATATGTTGTAAATACAACTGAATATATGTTAGTGGATGTGTGTTTGTGGTGAGTGTCTCTCTCTGTATGCATGTATATGTGTATATATGTACATATATATGTGTGTGTATGTGTGTGTGCATATATGTATATATGTGTATGAGCATTGTGTGTGTGCTGTTGAAAATATAATTGAATCCTTTAGAATGAAATTTTAAATTCACAGACAATAGTCTCCCAATATTTTTCAGATAATCAATGTTAAATATAAATGTTAAGAGCATTATTAATGATAATACTGTTAAGTATCTTAATATCTTGGCATTCAGCAAGAGTTGAAGCAAAAATAAAACACCAACAGTTTTTGTATTTAATGGAATTATAAAGGAGGAAATTATTTAACCCTTTCATTACTACATTTCTAATGAAAGACATTGGCCAATGATTTTCAAAGAATTTTTGAAAATAATCAAGAATTTTGAGGAATTTAATAATATATCTTGTTCATAATTTATCAAAGGTTCTTACTTAAAACCGTGATGGAAGGTTTTCAGATAAATAAAAACACTTTAAAACAAAGTTTTGCATCATAGAACCTGGGGTAGTAGCAATTTGGTATCAAAGAGGCTAAAAGAAAACAGCTCGTGTTCCTTGTTTGAAAGGACAATATCATACATCTTTTAAGGGTTCCCTGACTCTAATATCTCTAAATCTCCAAAATCATCATCATAAACATCGCTTTTAATTCCACTTTTCCATGCTGATATGGGTTTCAAGAGATGTTATGAGACAATGTTTTACAGCTGAATTCCCTTCCTGATGCCAACTCTTTGTGTCACCTCTTACAACATGCAGGGATATGGTGTACCTATTCTAAAAATGGGGATACACACATGCACTGTAGAAATTCCATTGAAACTTATGTGTTGTGTTTTGAAATGAAAGTTAATCAGTGTTTTGATAGCTTGTCAAATTTTCTATTTTAAAATCAATCTTCAAGTTTAACCAGCTATACGATAAGAATGCTAACATTTCAGAAGGTTTGTAAAGTTTATTTGACAGTAAAGAAATATATATATGAAAGTTTATATTTATCATGTATTTCAGATTTAGGCACAAGGCCAACAATTTTTTGGGAAAGAAAAAGTTAATTAAATCAACCCCAGTACATTACTGCTACTTTATTTTATTGATCCCGTAAGGATGAAAGGCAAAGCTAAGAATGGTTGTGAGTATATGTGATTGTAATTCATTAAAACTGTGTAAGGGTGGTGAATTGGCAGTATCAGTAGAGGGTTGGACTCCATGCCTTCCAGCATAGAGTTACGCCCCTTTATGGTCTGAGCTCAAATCCTGAGGTTAACTTAGCCTTTGATCCTTATGGGGTCAATAAAATAAAGTACCAGTAATGCATTGTTATAATTGCTGGCCTTGTGCCAATAGTAGAAACAATTATAATTGTGTGTGTCCCCCACTCCTTCTGACACTGTTTCCATCCCTATATCATCATCCCCGTCCTCCATCCTTACAAATATTTAACCTATCAATGTGACAGTAAAACTATTTGTAGATATTTGATATATTGTATCTATCTACCTTCCTCTTCCATCTTCTACTTGCAATACATTAACTCTTTTGATCCCAACAAACCCAAAACCTGTCTTTGGATCTATCAAATAAAATTACCCATTTTAAAGGATTCTTATTTCAGTTTAAACTTTCCAATATATATTTTTACTTCATTAAGTTATGTTACAAATACCATCCTAATGAAATGATTAATAATTTGAGTAAATATCTCCAAAACATTACATCCTACAATTCTCACTGCAAACCAACTGTATCAATCATCTAAACTATATATTGAACACTAGGTGAATTCTTTGATTTTACACAATTTTGATATTAATGAATAAAAAAAAAAAGGATTGAGAGGAATTTTTAGTTGTGTTAAGAGCATAACAACCTCTATAGTATTGGTAACAGTAAAATGCACACACTACACCCTTTAAAGTGGTTAATGATAGCCAGGGCATCCAGCTTTAGAAACTATGCAAAAAATGGAAGAGAGGTCTCGTCCATTGTGCCAAAGACTTGACAACCTCTTTAGTACTGGTGCCATGATGAAATGCACTTGGTGCACTCAGTAGAGTGTGGGAGCATAGGTAAAGTGAGATGTGGCCTCTGGTTGTCTGAGAAGTCATGGACTTCAATTAAGTACTGACTTGGTCTGTGATGACCCATCCAACCCTTGCTAACAGAGAAAAATGATTTATGATGATGATCATGAAGCAGCAATATTTCATTCTGATTTTTTTTCATACAGAACATTATTATTAAAATTGTGGTAGTTTAGGGAGCTGCTTCTTAAAATTTGAAAAGCTAAGCAAGACTGTTGGCAACTTACCATTGCGTATGGTTAATAAAATAAGTGCCTGTCATATACTACGATTGATTTATATATTTCTCTGCCCCCAAATTATTAAAATATATAAAATTTCTGTAAATTTTTTCACTATTTTAGATATTATTAATGATTTGACATCATAAAAGTGAAGCAAGTAAGCAATTTGTGAGTACAAACAGTAGAAATGTGAAATATATTGGTTTGTACTGAGGAAGATGAAACATTTAATCTAGACTGGCAGAATCATTAGGACATCAGAAAAAATATTATGCAGTAATTTTTCCAGGACTTTTGTTCTGAATTCAAATTCCACCAAGATCAACTTCCAGAGAGGATAAAATAAGGTACTAGTCGACATACTAACATTGTTATTAAGATTATCAATTATTATGATTACAAAGTTTACACATATTTATTACTCCTTTTATGAGTACAGGGTAAGATTTATACATATATATATATATCATCATCATCATCATCAGGTTTAGCGTCCGTGTTCCACGCTTGCATGGGTTTGGACGGGGGTTTTCCCACTTGAGGCAAGAGTGGTTGTCTTGCTCGCATAGGACTGTCTGGCGGGTTTTCTACAGTTGGATGCCCTTCCTAACACCAACCACATTTACAGTGTGGGGCTGGGAGGTTTTTACCGTGTTGCCTACACGGCCACATTACAGCGTGGACTGTCTGGCGGGTTTTCTACAGCTGGATGCCCTTCCTAACACCAACCACATTTACAGTGTGGGGCTGGGAGGTTTTTACCGTGTTGCCTACACGGCCACATTTACAGCGTGGACTGTGTGTTTTTTTTGTCGTGACACCTACACGATCTCATTTGTTTCGGCCTGGATGTTGTGGGACCAACATAACTGTACATTGAAAGGGGCGGTGTGGATGGGGTGGAGGTGGTGGGACGGAGGGGTGTTTTGATAGAGATGCCTACTGACTGTAGTAGGTTTTTACTTTGTATTTAGGTAAGGCGGGTCTTCTCTATTACTGAGTACCGCCAAAGGTCTCGGTCCAGTGACATTGTCTTGGAGAGGTGTAAGCGTGTGAGGTCGGAATTTATCAGCTCGTCCCATGTTTTTCTGGGTCTGCCTACTCCGTGGCTACCATCTATCTTTATTGCCCTGCACTTTGTTATACAGCTGTCGTCTTTCATGCGCATCACGTGACCGTACCAACGTAGCCTTCTCTCGAGTAAACAACATCTGATCCCTCTTATTTCTAATTTTTTCCTTATATATATATATATATATATATATATATATATATATATATATACATATATATAATATGAAGAGTCGGGACCCCGACAGCTGAGCTCTTGCCGTTTCAACAGCTAGTTCCAGTCGTCGGGGTCCCAACTCTTTATAATATAACCATACTCTACTATCCCAAATATTGAGTAATCTGTTGAGTAATAGTCTAGCCAGTTTCAAACTGAACCCATCCTGATTTATATATATATATATATATATATATATATATATATATATATATATATATATATATATATATATATATATCATCATCATCATCACCATTTAATGTCCATTTTCCATGCTATCATGGATTAGATGGGTTGTCTTATTTGAGGCAAGTCGAGGTCCACTGATCATGTCTTGCTCATACAAAACTGAATATATATATATAGGAGGCACATGGTTTAGTGGTTAGAGCATTAGCCTTGCAATCGATAGATTGTGAGTTCAATTCTCAGACCGGGTGATGTGTTGTTTCCTTGAGCAAGACACTTTATTTCACATTGCTCCAGTTTACTCAGCTGTAGAAATGCGATGATAGGGACTGGGGTCCATATCATTCCACTGCAAAGTGGTTGTGGAGGTGCCACGGCAAAAACGCACCCAGCACTCACTGTAAATGAGGTTGGTGTTAGGAAGGGCTTCCAGCTGTAGAAATCAAGCCAGAATCAGTTCCCGTCCCACTCTTGCAAGCAGGGAAAAGTGGACGTAATGACGTTGATGATGATGATGATGATGATATATATATATATGGTGAACTAACTGTTGTATATATATATATATAATTCCTAGAATTTAACTCTTACTATCCTGTACCACATGAAACCACATTAACAAGATATTCTTGAAAAATACAAAACAACATTATGACTGCATCACATTAAAATTTAAAGTTTCAAATTTTATTTACTGAAAATGTCCACAACAATCTGTCCACTATTAAAGATAACAATTTTGTTTTTAATCATTTTCTGCTAAATCATGGCAGGATGTTAACAGTTAATGACATGTTTCTTCCTGAGACATGGAAGGAAGTGAGCTGGAAGTGAGCTGCCTTGTGGCAACTAACTACACAGATGGTCAAAAAAGAATAAACTTAGGGTTTTGTGTGTGTGTGCGTGAGAGAGAGAACTAGAGAGCGAGAGAGAGAGGGTGTGTGTGTGGCTTAATGGCATATATGGTGTGATGTGGTGTGTGTATGTGATGTGGTGTATGTGAGAGTAGTGTGTGTGTATGTGTATGTGTGCTAGTGTATGTGTGATGGTGTGTGGCTTAATGGTTTGTGTGTGTTTTGAAAGCACATGGCTTAGTGGAAAGGGTGTTTGGCTCATGATCATATGGTTTGATTTTGATTCCCAGTAGAGCCTTGTATCCTTGAGCAAGGACCTCTATTTCATGATGCTCTTGTCCACCCAGCTGGCAAAGCTGATTTGAACCTGCAGTTCCAATGGCCAGCCTTGTCACACACTGAGTTATACTGAATCTTCTTCAGAACTGCATTAACAGTACACATGTCCATAGAATGCTCAGTAACTTACACATTAATTTCATGAGTAGTCTGACCCATTGATAAAAAAAACAACTGTAACACTTGTCATGAGAACCTAAGGAGTACCCACCCAGTACACGTGGGTACATGTGCGTGCATTTGTGTGTATGTGTGCGTACAGATCTTTTTGAAAAAAAACAGCTGGTGAGAAAGAGAAGCTCAGAAACAAGAAAAACAGAAAATATATGAATAAATATGTAAATTGAAGTGAAATTAGGAAAACTGGTTAACCAGAATCTTTGCCTATGTAAACAGTATATTGCCATGAATAAATAGCATTGTAGTTAATGGGATACCTATTATAATGATAAACTATATATATTCATGTTCCAAGATTTAAAAAAATATATTTTCACATAGTGAAAATATATAAAACCTTAAAACAATTTCATTGTTTTAAGAGCATGCCAATCATAGAGAATGGCACATGTTTAATAGGCACATACTGTCTCTTTTCTCCCTCCATAATCAATCTTTTAACATTTATAGTATAATGTGTGACATACTTTAACAAGTCTCTCCCTACCCTTTAGCTATATAATTAGTTACACAGTTTTTATGACTGTCCTGACTGCTGGATCCAATTTCAGTTACAAAGATTAAATGCTATGTGAATGGCCTACCTCTCATTACTTCATAATAAACCACATAAAATAGATACAGAAAAAACAAACAAACATGCATAGAGGATTTTTGTTTTGTTTTTATAGTTTATTTTATTTTTATCACACTTTCACATCTTAAGTTTGTGATAAAGTTATATTTAGCCAATGTGAGATGAGGTGAAGCAATTTAATATAAATAAATAATTGTTTCTACTTTTGGCAAAAGGCCAGCAAATACCCAGTACATTACTGGTACTTTATTTTATCGACCCTGTAAGGATGAAAGGCAAAGTTAACCTTGGCGGGATTTGAACTCAGACCATAAAGGGCCATAACTCTTTGCTGCAAAGAATGGCGTCCAAACCTCTACCAATACTGCCAATCCACCGCCATAAGAGGACATCATGTGACCTGAGACCAGCAGAGTTCAAAACCATTCTAGAAGAAGCATTCCAAACATGCTTTGGAATGCTTTGGAAGCACAAAATGGTCTGTGCTGAGCTAATTATGTGGTGGCACAAGGAGTCTACTCCGAACTAATTATGTAGAGGCACAAGGGGCCTATATTGAGCTAACTATGTGGTGGCACAATGGACCAATGCTGAGCTAACTATGCAGTTGCCCATGCATACCAGTCTCCCTTCTCCACACCACTGATGTTGTCCAAGGGAAAGACAATAGCCAATACAACTTAGCACCAGTGATGTCACAACACATTTCTAGAGCTGAGTGAACTGGAGTAACATGAAATAAAGTGCCTTGCTCAAGGACACAACACATCATCCGGTCCAGGAATCAAACTGAGAAACTCACGATTACAAGCCCAATGCTCTAAACCACAAAGCCAAGGACTGAGACCTCTGGCGTTACATAGTAATACAGAAAACCCAACTTCCCATGGGTACAAGCTGAAGCTGAAGCATATAGACAGTATGCCCCCATCCCCTCCCACTGTAAAGTGGTCGTGTAGGTGTCACGACAAAAATCCCCCAGTCCACACTGTAAAGTGATCGTGTAGGCGCCACGGTAAAAAAGCACCCAGTACTCACTGTAAATGAGGTTGGTGTTAGGAAGAGCATCCAGCTGTAGAAGTCAAGCCAAAATTAGTTCTGTATGAGCAAGACATGGCCACCTGACCTGGCATTGGCCACAACAGGACAACCTGTCTAACCCATGCCAGCATGGAAGAATGGACATAAAATGGTGGTGATGATGATATATACATGCTTACATATACATACACTCACATAAATATATATACATAGGTAAAAAAAAATGGCAAAAATAAAATAAGGTGAAAGAGGAAGGAGACAGTTGAATGAGGTTGGGGATTAAACAAGGTAAACAAAAAGTGACAAAATAAAACACGGTAGTGGACAAAATATCATCATCATCATTTAATGTCCACTCTCCCTGCTAGCAAGGGTTGGACAGGTCTACATAGACCAAATCAGTACTGAAGTGGGGCTACTGACCTTCCAGACAGGCTGTGGGGTCTGTATCCCTCTTACATATGGTCATATTGAGTGCAGAGGAGAAGTTGTCATGTCTTTTGACACAAACTGAAGGGTCCTCCTAACCCCTTGTTAAGCAAACTTTCAATGGCTGGATGCCCTTCCTAACACCAACCACTTTACTGTGTGTACTGGGTGTTTTTATTGTGTAGATCAGGGGTTCTCAACCTTTTTTTCGCTGTGGACCACCAAAATAAGTAATTTTTTCCTGTGGACCACCTAAACTTTTAAATCTTTTGTAATAGAACTGCTACTTATAAGCATCAGTAGATGTTTTTTTTTCAATGAATTAGAAAATGCTATTATCATGTCGCAGTGCCTAAAAATCTACGCAAATAAACAGCTGAAGTCGTACTTATGCGAAGAATAAGAACAGCGCTTTAAGTCAAATGCATGGATCAAAAAAGAATTTGCTATTGAAAATTTTCTGTGGACCACCTGAATTTTCCTGTGGACCACTAGTGGTCCACATGGACCAGGTTGAAAACCCCTGGTGTAGATCACCAGCACTAGGAAAGCTGTCATGTAGAAAAATGAAAATAATTACACTAAATGAAAAGAAAGGGAAGGACCTGGCATTTTGTGTTACACACTTCATCAAAGCAGAATAAAAGAAGAAAAGTGTTAAAATGATACAGTTTTAAAATACACATCTGTCCCTATTAACTTTATTCCTCATTTTGAGGCTATAGTAGAAAACTCTTGCACAAGGTGCCACACAATGAGATTGAACCCAGAACCTTGTGAGTCTGTCTATGAATTGTTTACACTGCCTTCTGTAAGTCCCCTTCTTCTCAACTGGCATTGTAGATAAGATTTTAAATGATGCTTACAAAATGTTTAGCAAGCTTGTTGGAATTATTTACCAAAATAATTTATTCATTATCATGTGATGCTCTCACTATTGTTGTCATTATAAATATCATTGTCACCACCATCATCATCATTACTAGTAGTTGCAGCATTGTCATTGTTAATGTAACCTTCACCATCAGTAACAGCTACAGCATCATAGTTATACCATTTGTAACTATCATTAACTTCATTACTTATTAACATTGCTAATATTGGTTTAAGATTAGCTTTTCTAATGTTTAAATCTGATTTACTTGCAGTAGTGGGATTGTCATTGAACATACTTGGCAAGCTATGTATTGAGTCGTAGAGATTTAGTCACAGACAGAAAGACACACAGTCAGACAGATATAAATAGATGATAACTAAAAGAGAATTAAAGTAGTAGTTAGGAAAAACAGAAGTAATTTGATCTCTGGATAAAGCATATAAATTATACTTAGTTAAGATAGTAAATAAAGAAAAAGTATCATTAGAAAATAATAGTAATAAATATAATCACAAAAATCCATTCCTTTACTGGCAAATGGTGACTATCTAGCCAACTGTCAAGTAGTAATTATATTAGTTTTACGTATATGAAGTATATCAATTTTACCAGTTTCACTCTCCTTAAATAACCTTGATTTAAAGTGATTATCAAATGGCAAAAGAAGTAAAATTTTGCAATTTGTTATAAAAGTTATTTGGTAAAAGTAAAACAAAGAATTGCAGATTATAATCAACAAGTTCTATATGTCACTAAACCATGAACAAAATATCTTAGTAAAGTACATGAAAATCCAGATTTTCAAAACGTCAAAATTGGAGTGTTTTCAATGCTGGGGTTCAATGCAGTATTTGGGATTTCTTATGAATAAGTTTTTATGTATTTGTGCATATATGCAATTATATCTGAATGATGTGTTATTCTTAACTAGTCTGAACTTTTTAAGTAAGAAGAAGTAAGATATATGAACTTTGAGGAATAAACTAAAGTTGTATCATGTATAAATAACAGATAATATTTATTATAAAGCAGTATCAGATTCCTAAGCAAATTAAAATTTTGTAAGAGTATTTATTAAGAGAAAGAAATGCTTATATAAACATCAGGTGTAGTAGTATTAATTTCCATAAACCATTCTCCATTTTCTAAAAAGAAATGTTAAGTTTTGGGCTGTGTATCTTTATTTACACACAGCCAGTACAAGGAATACCTTCATTTATCAGTTTATATAGTGAAACATTGTAATCTCATGGCGAGCAAGTAAAGGTCAGCTCAAAAGTTCTTTACGTGCTCAAATAATTCCAATTATAACAGAACAATACAATTTTGTGTTGTTCTTATCTAACCTGCATCAACACTTCACACAGTGTGAGAGTCAAAAGTGTATCTCAGGCCAGTGTATATCCTGGTTTCCATGGCATTAAGCAACAGAGTACAAGACTTCCCCCTCAATCCATCACAGGGTTAAATCACCAGATATTGCTGGTACTCATTTTCAACTGAATATACTGGAGCAAAATGAAATGAAGTGTTTTACTCAAGAACACCAGACAAAATCCAGTCTAGGAATTAAACCCATGACATTATGATCATAAGTCCAATACCCTTACCACAAGACCATGTGCCTCCATGATGTAAAATAGAGATAGAAAGAATTATGTTTGGTAATTATTTAAAGACATTTATCAAAAGATATTCCTTTTTGAAAATAGATAAAATAAATTCTTTATTCTTTAAAATGAGAGAAACTTATAGTATAGCATGTTATTTGTATTTGTTTTATTTCTTATGTTTATATCTGTTAAAATACAGGAGGAGAAGGAGGGGGGGGGGGTTGTCTACTGAGCTAAGTCTCAGCTGGTTCCACATCTCACAGGTGGCCTCACGTTCCTCGATCACAGGGGGTTCCATTGTGTTTAGGAGAACCCAGTTGACGAGGACACAGCATGAGGTTACCGATGTTAAAATTGATGACCAAATATAACAAATCTACTGGGTTAGTAACTTTTTACTAAAATAGCAGCAACTAATAACACAGGCTTCAAATTCCAAAACTTATTTAATTTAATATTAGTAGAATTCTGATTAGAAAGAAAAGGTTATAAAAAAGAAAAACATGCCTATACACCAACATATTGTATGGCACTAAACAAACTACTAAGCAGCTTTGAAGCAGTTAAAATTTACACATTTATTTTAGAAAGAAGAGATTTATTTCTATGACATGAAATAGATTATATTTACCTCCTTGCATGCAACATTATCAACCAGGTTATAATTGCTGGCATGCAATGGCTGATCAGCATTGACAGGGTTTAAAATTACTTTGTCTCCAACAACTACCTGTAAATTATAAAATAGAAAAAACAATGTTGCAGATTAAACCAAAATTATATTTATAGAATAAAACAGAATTCTAAGGGAAACTTAGGCTAGATAATCAAGTCTGGATACTGTTTCTACATCACTATTTCTAGTGAAGAAAATGTAACTAATTAGATACTAATTAGATTTATCTACTTCTGTAAATATTGATTAAATTCATGCTTCATCCCTTGTCTTTTTATCTATACTGCATTTTCATCAATAAATCATACTCATGGCTCTTGGAGAACACTGACCTTCAGCATATGTATCAATATTTACAGATCATTACCAGGTGATATTTCAATGAGTGCAACAACTTCTTAGCTCATTTTTAGAGGACAAACATTGAGTCAGCTCTCAAAGCAATATTATCTGAAGCATAGTTCAATATAGTCCATTTATTCACAGCAGAAGCAAAACACTTTGTGAGAATTAATGTAGTTGGCTTTTAATGTCAATTTATGTTTTTTATCAGGTGTAAGCTAATTCAATATCTGACTACTGTTAACAGAGAACAATACTTAAGTGGTCACTCATAAAATGTTTATCTCACACAGAAAAAGCTAGTGTAATAAAAGAGGCTGAACTAAGGACATAGCACATGGAAGTTTGCCACAACAGCTGAAATAATACAATAATCAATAATTGGTAGAAATGTTAATAATAAAACTTTCATTTCTAAGAAATACCTCAGGTGTAATGTTTTACAAACAGAAATACTCCAAGGAAACAAGAAAGAATATATAGATAATGATTTAAAAATAAAAACAGTAAAAGCAAAAAAGCTGTTTCGTGAATCTAAGTCACACTATAATGGGAAAATAGACAAATAGACATTAAAATGAACAAAAATAGATATTACAAGGGCTTAATGTTACTCTGATAGATTTCATTGCAATTGCATAAGATAGTATGTACAGTTCCTGCATGTCAAGTTGTTTTTTTTACTAATGATGAACAAATGTGTTCTAAGTTATTTCTGTATCCCAAACCTTGTGAAGGCATGTGGCTTAGTGGCTAGGATGTTTGATTCATAAACATGAGGTTATAAATTTGAATCTCAGCAGCACATTGTATACTTGAGCAAGACACTTTATTTCACATTGTTCCAGTTCATTCAACTAGAAAAAATGAGTTGTACCAGTCTGTCAAAGGGTCAGCTTTTCCACACACTGTATCAATGAAAATTTAAAAAATCTGACCTTGAACTAATACATAAAATTCTATAACCACATCCCTTCTACAGCAAAAATAAAAATATTTTCGTTTCCCTTAATGCCTTTTTAACCCTTTCATGTCCATATTTCTAATGAAATACATTGTATTTTAATTAATTCATGAGGGATTTTGACAGATTTACTAAAATTATTATTTATTTCATTGCTAAGTTAGAAACTTAACACATAGTTCTTATATAAAATTAATTGTTTGAAGATTTTAATGTAAATAGGAATCCTTTAAAGTAGGTGGCTTTGCTTCATAGAACCAGTGGCGATTTCAGGCAGGTTGGTATCAAAAGGGTTAAGATGGTTTTTAAATTTAGTCTATATTGCAATGCTGATAGTCACCTTAACCCTTTAGCATTTACATTACTTTATAATTACAATTGTATTTTTATGGAAAAGGCTTTAACTCACATAATTATCTCACATAATATCAAATCTATGAGATTTTGATGTTATATATTTTTAGAACAATACTTCAACATCAGTATGAGTCACCAGTTACAGCTAATTTGAACAGAAAGAGGTGAGAGAATTCTGGTCGGATATGGCCAGTTTAAATGCTAAAGGGTTAAGTTGTGGTAAACCAGCTGAAAGTAATCAGTTTTGTCTGAAACTGGCAGGATGATTTTCCTAAAAAACTAAACTTTAGATCTTTACCAACAACAAAAATAATCAATTTTCTTTCAATACAACATTATAGCTTCAGGCCTAAGAAGCTGCAATTTCTTAAGAAAAAGATACTTTCTTAAAATGGAAGTAAAATCTATGGTAGGTTCCATACCTATTTGAGAGATTGGTAGCAAAAGCTTAGTTTTTAGTTTCTTAGATGTTTTCTTTTCCTTTCTGTCTTTTTTTTGTTTGTTCTACAGGCTGACAAGGATACAAGAGTGCTAATGTTGAAATGTGGTAGTACTGGAGCTACAATAGAGAATGTGGTCAGCACTTGGCCCACACTGAAAGGTGGTATTGCTGGTGTCACAATAAAATGCATCCAGCCCAATCTGTAAAGTGATAGTGTTGATACCAAGGTAAAATGTACCCACTGTAAAGTGGTGGTAGTAGTACCCCAAGAAAAAAAATCCAGTACATGTCATGAATTGTTTGGCATTAGGTAAGGCATCTGGCCATAGAAACCATGCCAAAATAGAAAGTATGAGTAAGACAGTCGTTTGATCTTCCTGTCAAACCTCTGCAAGACAACCCATTAACAATCTGTGTAAGCATGGAAAATAGATGTAAAATAGTAATGATGAGGATGAAGTTTCTGTTTTCTATCTTGAGTGTTACAACAACTAAATATAGTCATACTAAAGCTATTTACTGATATAATACTGAAACTATTTGCAATTATGATGTGATTATTCCACTATTTATTCAATTATGGCTCATTTGATCATGGCAAGGGAGTATGATAATATGTATTAATTTCTCTAGAAAAACCAGGTAGTTTCTATGTCAAAATACATTTCTGTGACTTTTGGCCTAAGCTAACAACAATTACAAACTTACTTTCACAGCTGATCATTGTCAGCCATTTTTTTTATTCACATGTGTTACAATTTTCTTTCTTTTCTTTTCTTTTTTTTTGTACTAATATCACATTAAAATATTAAAATATTTCTAAGCTTATTTATGAATCATTTTATCTTTCAAACGTATACTGAACATCTAAGGAATTATGTTAGTTTATTCAGGATGCAGCTGATCATTAATATTCAAAGGATGAAGAATAACCAGACATATTAAGAGTTTTACATAATTAATGGTAGTCAGACATCAACATTTTCTCTTATGCTTTATAACTTAAATTTTAGAATATTTTTACAAATAAATTTTAGAATTTTTTTTTTTTTTTGCAAACATAACTGCTACAACAACACCTGCTTAAGATACACCAAGGAAATATATATCTCTTGACAATCAGGGATACAGGTAGTTTGCCTCAAAAAACGTTAGAGGCAAGCCAATACAATTGTAACATTTCCGTGTGTGATAGCATGACTAAAGTGCTGGAATAACTAAGCACCCTCAAAGGCATCACCTGATACATTGGTAAGGTGCACTAACAACAATGATAAAGACCTTGTCAGTGGCCTAACTCCCTCAAACATCTTGAATGCCACAATTTTTGCTCATAATTCATGATATTTTAGAACTTTATGAAGAAAATATGATAATAAACATAAAAAATTTGGTAACTGTTAACAAGATAACATTTTCCAATAAAATCTACCAATAATTGGCAGATTTATTTGTGGAGAGCTAGATGTTTCAAATTATTCTTGTTGGTAGCATTTTATTCTTAGAAAATAATTGCTAAGTTTGTCAAAATTACTAAAAAAAATCTTTCACCATCAAATTTTAAGTTTCCTGACTAAACTGTCTCAAGGAATATGCTGAATTTTAAGAATCACTGAAAAATGACTCAATGACACAGGTTCATAGTAACAAGAAGTCAAGAATCTTTATTAGTGATTTTTACTGAATGCAAATTTCTACTATATTTAAAGAATTTTTTTAATGTGGTCATTATCCTCATTATCTACATCAAATACAACTTGCATATGCATTGGATACAATGATAGATGGGGGGGGGGGGGGGGGGGACTTTTGTAAATAAAACCACTGCTATTTTAACCCTTTAGCGTTTAAACCGGACATACCCAGCCAGAATTCTCTCACCTCTTTCTGTTCAAACTAGTTGTAACCGGGTGCTCATACTGATGTTAAGGTATTGTTCTCAATATAAATAAAATCAAAATTTCATAGACTCGATATTATGAGATTATGTGAGGTAAAGCCTTTACCACAAAATTACAATAGTATATATAGAGTAATGTAAATGCTAAAAGGTTAAGTCAATACAAAAAAACTACAGCCCTCACAATTAAGAATGACTTGGTAGTATGAACTGTGCTTTTACTAAAGATTTTTAGGAGCAAACAGCCATAGATACCTTCCCTCCTTTGATCCAGCAGAACATCCAGAATGTGACAGCTGGAAGGGAAAAGGACTGCACCAGCACTGGGCTGGTACTTAACACTGAAAGGATGAAAGGCAAAGTGGATCTTGGAGAGATTTCAACTCAGAACATTTAGATGTAGAACAACTATTCAATGTTCTAACAACTCTGCTGAATCAACAACCTTGTGTCAACATAGTAGAAATATAAATAAGTCATAGAAATATAAATAAGTTCATAGTAAAAATACTTTGTTGATAACATGCAGAGAACTAGTCCTGTTGTTTACACAATTTCTTATGACATGTGTTACAATTCCTTTTGAAAATCAAAAAATATTTTCATTAATAAATTGGTGTTTGGAACATTACTTAATATAAAAAAGTTTTACATAAAATTATATTGATAGGTTTTTATATATGTATGAACTCTTAAAAATGGGCAGTGTTCTATCATAAAACCAAGTGCAGTTTCATGGGTTTAGTAGTGTTAAGCTATGAACCACTTGTTCTAAGTCTTGTAGATGTATACATTTTTAGATTTGATTAATCACTTTTGACAACAAACTGCCTAAAACCATTCTGGATTTAAGATTTTTAAAAGATACTCATCTTTAAAATATTTATCCTTATATTAAAACCTTCCATCATAATTTTATGAAATTCCTCCAAACTTTGGATTATTTTCAAAATTAACTGAAACACATAGACAGTGTCTTTCATTAGAACTATAGCAATGTTAATCAAAACCAGCATGAGAAAATGAAAGGAAAGGTTTTTAAAATAAGAATATATTATGACTTACAAAGTATTTTACTATGTCATTTGCAATTGTCAATAAAAAGAAAAAAAAAATTCTTATGTATATTCTAAATTTTATATTCTGTTTTTACTTACGCTGTCACCAGGTGTTCGTAGTTTATAGTAAGCAACAATGTAGAACCAAGATCCTTCATTCCCAGAACTGTCTAAAGTCACACGCATGGCATTTTTTTCCAGTAGAGCAGGTAACCGTTTATTCACAGTTAGATATTTATTGCTCTTCAGGTGAAGAAGCTAAAAGTGTAAACAATTAAAATTTCAATATTTTAAAAGATAGATACAAATCTAAAAAAACAGTTTCAAATATAAGCTAAAATGAAAATCAACTTCTTCACAATATTGGAGAAATGACACAACATTTTTAATAATAAGCAGGAATCAATGTTGAGACAGACATTTTTTTATCTTAATAATTGAATGACAAAGTGAATAATATCCTTATATTAAAACCTTCCATCATAATTTTATGAAATTCCTCCAAATTTTGGGTTATTTTCAATATTAACTCAAACACATAAATAGTGTCTTTCATTAGAAATATGTCAGCATGAGAAAATGAAACAATTATACATAATTAATTTCTTACTTGAAATATAGGAAATTACTAACTATTGGATAATAATTTATGATGTCTGTCAAAAAGGTAACTGAATTTAAACTGAGAATAAAAATTTAGAATTTGGTGTGGGGAGTCAATTGTAATGCCACTTTGAAATAGGGCCCTTGTGTCACCACATTCATAGCTCAACAATCTTTCCACTCTGAAGCACATCTAGAATTATTCTTCTAGAATGGCTCATCACAGTCTGCATAATGTTCTTTCAGCTCTCAAAGCGGGAACCTTTCCATGGCATCTTCATTTTTGGAAACAACCAGAAGTCAAAAGAAGCCATCTGGAGAGCAGAGTGCTTGGTGAATGAGTGAAATGTTGTTGGTGGTGGTGATAATGGTGTTGATGGCATTGTTGTTGATCACAGTGATGGTCATGATAGTGGTAGTGAGGATGGTAGTAGTGATGGTCTTGTTGGTATTGGGGGTAGTGGTGGTGATATTGCTGTGGTGGGGTGGTGAGAATAGTTATAATATGCCAGATACAGAGTATAAAACAGGAATGTCTGTGTTGTCCAGTTCATCTGAAGGTCATATTAAATCAAAGAAAAAAAAAGTCAATGAGATGGAACATTGTAATTGATAACTGATACAGAATCCTTTGTATGCTTGCTTATGCAGTTATACTAAGACATTAGGGTTTTTAAAAAGTTTCCTGTCAGATCAGATCATCACAGTATGTGGTGATAGATTTTCTCTGACCTTCATTCTATCAAGTTCCATTTGTGTTTCAGATTTCAGTCAAGCTTCCCTACTCTTCCTTTTATACATAAACAACTTCACTCTTACTTCAAACAACATAGCACTTTCATAGCGATACTACTACACTTCACTCTCTCTCTCTAACAATTTACACACCAGTATCACCCACTGTAACCTAAAACACATCTAACCAGATATGCAGTTCATCTATAAACAGACTTCTCAAAAACATCCTGTAATAGAGACATGACAAACCAATTTTAATCAACACCAAAATACAGACACCATATGTGTGCCTGCATGCATGTGTGTGAGTGTGTATAACTTATTAACAATACTACATCCTCTTACAACTCATAAACAACATACAGATGGAACCTTAACATTTCTAACACTATCTGATTTCTAACACTTCTAACATATTTTTCCTATTGATAAAACTATCAGCTCCCACATCTCAGAGGTTAAAGAGACAAACACATCTTATGTATCCTTGTGTCTGTTTTCCTCCTCATAGACCTTAAGTTCAGTTTCTGTATAGCCTCATCTATGAGAGATGTGCTCCTTTACATCAATGTTGAATTAATACAACTAAAAGTCAATATTAAAAAAAAAATTCACTTCACAGTCATAAAGTTTTGGATTAAATCTCACTGCATGGCATCCAGAAGTTCTTTGAATGGACTGTACCTGTTGTACATCCTGAAATATTTTACATATCTGAAGTGGAGAATATAAATTTCTGGGGAGTAAACTTTTAAATTGTATGACACACCCCTGGTCAACTCAAGAGGTCATTAGCTCTGCTTGATTAAATGATGATTATGATGCATTTATTCATTTATCATTTAACTAGGTTTATTTTAATAACAGATTTTTAAGTTTGTTATTTATGTGCAAACATGTACTATGGAACAGTTACACAAGGCATAGAACCAAGTGGACTGGTGACGTGGACTGGTGACATGCCAAAAGACCTGTCCACCAGAATAGAGACAATACAAGGTCTAAGATGACTCTTCAGGCTGGACTATCATCTGACAACCTCTCTATTGCAGGTACCACAATAAAACATACCTATTCCTCCATGTAATGTGATAGTGCAACAATAAAACACACGCAGTCCACTCTGTAAATTGATATTACTTGTGCCATGAAAAAAATGCACCCAATACACCCTGTATGTTTGTTGGTGTTAGGAAAAGCATTCAGCCATAGAAACCACACCATATATGGAATGTGACGACCCATTCAATCCATACCAGTGTGGAAAGTGGATGTAAAAGTGCTGCTGCTGATGATGATGATGATATATAATAATTCAATAAGTATTTGAATTAAATAAAGTATTTTATTTTGACTACATTTCCTTATAATCACTGTTTACAATTTATTAGAATAGGGAACTGAATGTTAAACAATTTAATGAATGAATAATTAAATTAAAGTAAATTTATAGTCTGTTAATTTTGGTAGTCATCAGAAAATGTTGAATAGTTGTTTATGCGTAAACCCTTCTAATCATATACACCCACATATACAACAATATACACCAAAATCTATACCATCATAAACTTTCCAAATATCTACATCAATTCGGTAAGAAGAACTTATGAATATAAAATGTGAACAAAAATTCGATGGTCTAATGTTGTTTTTCTGATTTGTTTATCCATACATAGACCAAAATTCTATCAATTGTATGTACACTCCCATTGTTATATAAACGAAAATCAATATCATTTATTTGATTATAGACTTTCCAAATACTTGGCTGTTTAGAAGAAACCAACTATGGCTGGTGGATTCCAATATCTGTACTTCCCACATGCTCATATTTACTTGTCTTTTATACTACTGTACCAAACACCCAACAGCTAATGTAGTAGAATTGGGATTTATCCAGTTAAATTACAAGTTCATTGAAAGTTTCTTCCAAGTTTCAATTGATAATTCTCTAAAGGAAATTGCACTGGTCAAAGTTAATTTGTTTGAAAACACCAGCCTGAATCAACTTTTTTTCTTCTCAAAGAAATCCTCATTTCATGTAGATATTGTTACAATAATGGCACCGAGTAAAAGGTGACTTCCTTAGACCTTTTCTTAACCATTTCATTGCTATATTTCTTATAAAAGACACTGCATGGGATTTTCAAATAATTTTGAAAAATATGAAGAGTTTGGAAGGATTTAGCTATATAATTAACTTTTTCATTATTATACCAGTATTTGGAATATAATTTAATAAAGCTTCTTGCATAAAATCATATCTGCTGAGTAATAAAGTGTTGTGTGGTGATATTAGGTAATATCAGTGGCAGAGGAAGACTCGGAAAAACATGACAAAAGGTGGGAAGATCAGCTTTTAAAAATGCCAGGCTTCTTACACAAGATGGTGTAGTAAAATAAATACTAACAATACTAACAATATGCTGTACTGTATAACCACCCAACTCATGATAGCATAAAAATTAATATTATGCTGTGTGGCATAGTGTTTAAAGTGTTGGATTCACAATCTTAAGGTTTGGGGTTTGATTCCCAGGCCAAATGGCACATTGTGTCTTTGAGCAAGGCACTTCATTTCACATTACTCCAGTCCATTAAGCTGAAAAATAAGTGCCATCAACAGCTAGGGGTTAACCTTGCAACAGATTGGTGTCCTGCCCAAAGGGATGTCACATACTCTCAGTTAACAACGCATAAAACTAGGTTAAACTTCAGTTTGATGAGCATTTAGGCTCATCATCCATTTGCATCCACTTTTCCATGCTTGAATGGATCTTTTCCAGCACAGCTTCCTCTACCTATTGCATTTATTTGTCATCTTTTCTGTCAGATTCAGAGCTTTGAGATATTTTTTTACCACTTCTGCCCAGATCATGCTTGGTCTTTCTCTACTGGGAACTCCTGGCACTTCTTCACCCAACAATCATCATTCATATACCTCACATGTCCATACCAGCATAGTATTTTCTCTTGCATACTACATCTGATTCCTCAGTTTTTCTCTCAGTCCCACCATGCTTTGCCACTCATGCATATTAACATCATACATCCATTGTAGCATGCTTGCTTCATTTCTTTTCAGCCTTCACATATTATCTGCATTTATTGCCCCTGTTTCACTGCCATGCAACATCATACTTTACAAGCAGGTATCATACAGCTGGCCTTTCATTCATAGAGAGAAACTGTAGTATTTAGTTGAGTCCCTTAGTGTTCACAGTTCGAGTTCAGATAAAATTGATTTTGCATTGCATCCTATCAGGATTGATAAAATATATATGAATTAAGTACAGAAAGAAATCTATTAAATTGTCAGGTCACTCTCCTAAAATGTATGACCTCTGCAGACACTTGAAAACTGGTGAGGTCAATGCAGTTATTGCTTGCATTAGACAGTCAAGAAGGTTGATACATGTCACATGAAGGTCGAGAGATGTCGGCTAAAGGTTGAGAGAAGTCCCCTGAAAGTCAAGAGAAATCCCCGGAAAGTCCAGAAAAGGTGATCTAGACCTGAAATAATTTTAATGCATTTTGACCCTATGAAGCAATTACTCATGTCATTTTAATGTTGTCAGTTCTCAAAAGAAACATAATTGGAAAAAAAGGAATAACAGAATAAACAAAATAAAATAAGTTAGATGACTCCTACCTGAATCACATTACCATACTGTATCACTTCACCCCATAATTTTTTGTTTTCTGCCTCATTCTGTTTCTTCTCAAACTCAGCAGCATGCTGCAACAAATAAACACAAACTGTCATTAGGAAATATATACATCTCATTCAGTAAATAAACACACAAAGATATTCATTAACCCTTTTGATAGCAACCCACCTGAAACCATCTTTGGTTTAAAGGGGTTGTATCTAAATTAAAAACCTACCACAAATTTCTGTAAGAACCTTTTCTTAAATAATGTTCTATGCACCAGCTTAATAATGAAAATGCTAAGCTAAAATTCCCCCCAGAAATTGAAACAGACTGTTTATTTCAT
Source organism: Eledone cirrhosa (assembly GCA_964016885.1). NCBI lineage: Eukaryota > Metazoa > Mollusca > Cephalopoda > Octopoda > Eledonidae > Eledone > Eledone cirrhosa. The sequence goes on along the minus strand of OZ024745.1, from coordinate 43,467,752 downwards.
AATAGAAATGTTAATTTCTAATAATTTAGCCAAAACACCCTGATTGTTCATGAAGTTAATAATTTGTATTGCAGATGTTTCTGTTAAGTGATGAAGATCTATTAAATAAACTACCAAGGATGTTGCTAATACTGGGTTACATGTCTTTATACAAATGATACTGTGTCATTTGAACTGATGGTAAATCTTGATGTTTATGAGATTTCAGTCAATTACTGTTTTGTGAATTACATCTATCCAGGTTATCAGAAAGTAATTTATATTTCCTCAACTGCATTGCATTTCAAGTGAAGAACAGTTTTCTCTAATTCAATCCACCTACTGATATATAGATACCAGAGTGTCCAACTTATGCAAGTATGGAAAAAATGAATGTAAAATGAAAATGATGATGATGAATGTCTCAGATAATTCATATTGGCAAGAAAACTGCTGCATAACAGATGACTGTTTCTTTAATTTGCAGTGTTGTGTTCAAATATCTGCAGAAAGAAAAAAACAACAACAATATCCTAGCATTACTATCTAGATAGGAAGTTGTATATGAACTGTTTAACACTTTAGATACCAAACTTCCCAGATCTGCCTCTGGTTCTATAAAATAAAACCTCCCATTTATAAGGGTTCTTATTTGAATCAAAATCTTCCAAAATACTTCGACATAAACCTTTTTTTTTTGTTATAAATCTTGATAATAAAATATTTAATTTTAATAAATCTTTCCAAATTCTTTGTTAATTCAGATACAAGTAGAGCTTGGGAACATATGTATGTAAGCAAGATGTGGATCCCAAGCCTGTATGTCTGAGTACTCAGTAAGGTGCAGAAATATATGTAAGCTAGATACAGACTCCTGGCCCATCTGAATGGTCAGTAGCTTTGCTTGCTTACTGACTCAGTCTGTGAAGACCAATCCAATCCTTGCTAGCAAGGAAGATGGACGTTAAATGATAATGATGATGGCAGTGTATTTAATTAGAAATATGAATTCAAAAGAACATTGTGAAAGCTGGAATAAGCTTTTCAATGTCCTGCCATTTGCATTAAAGACATTTTAGAGACAGATAAAATTACACTAAAATATGTTACAAAGTCATGCCTACTATGCCTCAGCCTATCTGAGAGATTAGTGGCTCTCATTAAGAACTGACTTGGTCTTTGATAACCCATCCAACTCTTGCTAGTATGTGAAACAGAAGTTAAATGATCATGATATGCATTAAAGTAAATACAAAAATAAAAGAAAGAAACAAAGAATAAATGAGAGTAATAAAGTATAGAAGAAGGGAAAGGAATACAAAGTAATTCAATATTATTTCCAAACGATAAGAAAAAATATTATAGTTATTTTGTTCCTTGTTGGACTTAACATATGGTATTAATAATAAACACATCAACAGCAGCATCAACAGCAGCAGCAGCATCAACAACAGCAGCAATGATAAAATGCATATCAGCATTAAATTAGCAATGCTGAAAAAAGCATGTAATACCAACATCATTACTGCTACTATTACTATCACTACTACCACTACCACCACCACCACTACCACTAATACTGCTGCTGTTATTATTACTACTACTGCCGCTGCTACTGTTACTACAGTAGCAAAAACATTACAATATAAAAAATATATGTAAAAAAGAATGCCAGGATTTACACAGCATTTGAAATCTGACCTCTAACTTAATTTTTCTTGCTTCAAAGGTGAACAAAATATTTTACAAAATAATGAAATATTGTAATTCTTTTTTACTGAACGCACAATCAATTTTATATCTATTCCGTTTTCTTTTTTCCCACCCCTCTTTTATTTTTTATTTATTTATATTTTTTGTAGTGATATGTATATAAGCAACTGCATCAGTATTGATATATCATCCTCTTAGCCCCCCCCCTCCCCATCCCCCACCGAAGATAGCAAAGGTTGGACGGTGTATCAGAACTTTACTTGTACATCTGCTGGGGTAAAATAAGCAACACTATCTTATCAGGTTTTATCCATTTCTGGTAAGATTAAGGAATAAGTAAAACTCAACAAAATTTCATCTCATAACATATAGTAACTGAATTTAGATGCAGTAAAACAAAAATTAACAAATAAAAAACTATTCAGTATTCTACTGCCTCAAAAATCTCTTCCATGTTAACAAATAATGAAATACATCAAAGAAAAACAAAATGGAGGAAGTAGAACCAAATCAAAATAAAGATGAAACAGAGAAGGCCAAAATAGTAATTGGGAAGGTCAAAGAATGTAGGAGGAAAGAGCTTTAACAAATAAATAACCATCCAGTTACTAAACTTACAGACGAATGGATTACTTATCTGACTAATAATTCTTTTGAACATTGGTACAAAGCCAGCAATTTAGGGAAAGGAACAATTGATTATATCGACCCCCATTATTTGACTGGTACTTTTTTTATTGAACCCAGAAGGATGAAAAGCAAAGTTGACCTCAGCAGTATTTGAACTCGGAACATAAAAAGTTATAACTAAATACTGCAAAGCATTCTGTCTGACACTCTAACAACTTTGCCAATCAACTACCTTTACCTGACTAATAATAAAACAAAAGTGAAACTCAACAGGTACATGTGTTTTTATTAACAACATGACCCTCCTAAAATATAGAAATACATATAATTTTAGATCTAATTCTTTGTCTCAGCACAGATAGGTTGATTTTTAGTAATTTGTATATTTGCATATTGAGGGAGCCATTGTTTGATACAGTTAGAAACCTTTCATACAACTTAACATCCAACTGTGGAATAGAAGTTTAATATGTTGTCAATCAGGCATACTGAATGAAGAAAAATGTGCTTTTCTCTGAACTCAATGTGTAAAGTTTCTTTGTCATTTGGAAAAAATATGCTTCAGACAAGACCCTTCTTTAGAGAACAATGTCTTCAGTAATGTTTGAACAGTTGCTAAATGGTGAACTGTACTTAATATATTACTCTAACCAGAGGTTCTCAAACTTTTTGCACCTCCACCTCACAGACAAGTAATACCCTCAGCACTGCCAACCCTATTTCCAGAGAGACCTGCCTACATGCAAATTGTAAATAATATATGATAAATAAAATCGTTAATTTATATATAGATAAATATTATAATATATACTATGTATAAATAAATATTATATATTTTTTATTTTACTATATTTATATATATAATATGTATCATTTGATATTTAATATACTATTATAATCATCTCTATCCCCCACCACTCCCTTAGCCCCCCCCCCCACCCTGCACCTTCTCAACTCCCCTCGGGGGATGGTAGCACCCATTTTGAGAACCTCTGCTCTAACCAAATGATTATTGCTATCACTGACATCTAATGTAGCTAGCAGGGAAAACAGACATTAAATGATGATAATAAAACTGTTCATTCAAGATGTGCATAGAGAGGAATTAAATATGACTGAACATTTAAACAATTAAACAATTTTTATGGGAAGAATCAATAAAAACAGTAGCACTTTTACCTTTCTTACTACTAACATCACTATTATATATAAAAAAAAAAAAAATAAGCAACTATATTTAATTCCTTATCCCTTTAGTACTGAAATCGGCTAAGTCTGGCAAAGAAATTTCTCCCCTCTCTCGAATAGGTTGTAACTGGCCACTCATACTGATGTTAAGGTATTGTCCTCAAAATAAATAATACTTTCTGATTTAGGCACAAGGCCAACAATTTTGAGGGATGGGAAAGTTGATTAAATCGACGCCAGTGCATAACTGATACTTTATTATATCGACCCGGTAAGGATGAAAGGCAAAGCTAACCTCAGCAGGATTTGAACTCTGAATGTAAAGGACCATAACTATGCTGCTAAGCATGTTGTCCAATGCCTTCTCAATATAAACATTAAAATCTCATAGATTCAATATTATATGAGATAAAGGCTATTCTGAAAAAAATACAATAGTAAACAAAGTAATGGGTTAAGTGGCATTAGTTTCTTTTTCTACTTAGTTTTTTATGAATATATGCTCATGTACTTACAGACTTACAGACAATTTGTTGCACTACTGTGTTGTTTTGAAAGGACAGTAGAACAATGTTCCTTGCGCTATGTTCCCTATTTACATTGTTCAGAAGGACAGTATAACAATGTTCCTTGGGCTATGTTCCCTATTTATATTGTTCAGAAGGACTGTATAACAATGTTCCTTGGGCTATGTACCCTATTTACATTGTTCAGAAGGACAGTATAACAATGTTCCTTGGGCTATGTTCCCTATTTACATTGTTCAGAAGGACAGTATAACAATGTTCCTTGGGATATGTACCCTATTTACATTGTTCAGAAGGACAGTATAGCAATGTTCCTTGGGCTATGTACCCTATTTATATTGTTCAGAAGGACTGTATAACAATGTTCCTTGGGCTATGTTCCCTATTTATATTGTTCAGAAGGACAGTATAACAATGTTCCTCGGGCTATGTTCGATATTTACATTGTTCAGAAGGACAGTATAGCAATGTTCCTTGGGCTATGTTACCTATTTATTAACATTGTTCAGAAGGACTGTATAGCAATGTTCCTTGGGCTATGTTCCCTATTTATATTGTTCAGAAGGACTGTATAACAATGTTCCTTGGGCTATGTTCCCTATTTACATTGTTCAGAAGGACTGTATAACAATGTTCCTTGGGCTATGTTCCCTATTAACATTGTTCAGAAGGACAGTATAGCAATGTTCCTTGGGCTATGTTCCCTATTAACATTGTTCAGAAGGACAGTATAACAATGTTCCTTGGGCTATGTTCCCTATTAACATTGTTCAGAAGGACTGTATAACAATGTTCCTTGGGCTATGTTCCCTATTAACATTGTTCAGAAGGACTGTATAACAATGTTCCTTGGGCTATGTTCCCTATTTACATTGTTCAGAAGGACTGTATAGCAATGTTCCTTGGGCTATGTTCCCTATTAACATTGTTCAGAAGGACAGTATAACAATGTTCCTTGGGCTATGTTCCCTATTAACATTGTTCAGAAGGACTGTAACAATGTTCCTTGGGCTATGTTCCCTATTAACATTGTTCAGAAGGACTGTATAGCAATGTTCCTTGGGCTATGTTCCCTATTTACATTGTTCAGAAGGACTGTATAACAATGTTCCTTGGGCTATGTTCCCTATTAACATTGTTCAGAAGGACTGTAACAATGTTCCTTGGGCTATGTTCCCTATTAACATTGTTCAGAAGGACTGTATAGCAATGTTCCTTGGGCTATGTTCCCTATTAACATTGTTCAGAAGGACAGTATAACAATGTTCCTTGGGCTATGTTCCCTATTAACATTGTTCAGAAGGACAGTATAACAATGTTCCTTGGGCTATGTTCCCTATTAACATTGTTCAGAAGGACTGTATAACAATGTTCCTTGGGCTATGTTCCCTATTAACATTGTTCAGAAGGACTGTATAACAATGTTCCTTGGGCTATGTTCCCTATTAACATTGTTCAGAAGAACTGTATAACAATGTTCCTTGGGCTATGTTCCCTATTTACATTGTTCAGAAGGACAGTATAGCAATGTTCCTTGGGCTATGTTCCCTATTAACATTGTTCAGAAGGACTGTATAACAATGTTCCTTGGGCTATGTTCCCTATTTACATTGTTCAGAAGGACTGTATAGCAATGTTCCTTGGGCTATGTTCCCTATTAACATTGTTCAGAAGGACAGTATAACAATGTTCCTTGGGCTATGTTCCCTATTTACATTGTTCAGAAGGACTATATAGCAATGTTCCTTGGGCTATGTTCCCTATTTACATTGTTCAGAAGGACAGTATAACAATGTTCCTTGGGCTATGTTCCCTATTTACATTGTTCAGAAGGACTGTATAGCAATGTTCCTTGGGCTATGTTCCCTATTTACATTGTTCAGAAGGACTGTATAGCAATGTTCCTTGGGCTATGTTCCCTATTTACATTGTTCAGAAGGACTGTATAGCAATGTTCCTTGGGCTACGTTCCCTATTTACATTGTTCAGAAGGACTGTATAACAATGTTCCTTGGGCTATGTTCCCTATTAACATTGTTCAGAAGGACTGTATAACAATGTTCCTTGGGCTATGTTCCCTATTAACATTGTTCAGAAGGACTGTATAACAATGTTCCTTGGGCTATGTTCCCTATTTACATTGTTCAGAAGGACAGTATAACAATGTTCCTTGGGCTATGTTCCCTATTAACATTGTTCAGAAGGACAGTATAGCAATGTTCCTTGGGCTATGTTCCCTATTTACATTGTTCAGAAGGACTGTATAGCAATGTTCCTTTGGCTATGTTCCCTATTAACATTGTTCAGAAGGACAGTATAACAATGTTCCTTGGGCTATGTTCCCTATTAACATTGTTCAGAAGGAATGTATAGCAATGTTCCTTGGGCTATGTTACCTATTAACATTGTTCAGAAGGACTGTATAGCAATGTTCCTTGGGCTATGTTCCCTATTAACATTGTTCAGAAGGACTGTATAGCAATGTTCCTTGGGCTATGTTCCCTATTAACATTGTTCAGAAGGACAGTATAACAATGTTCCTTGGGCTATGTTCCCTATTAACATTGTTCAGAAGGACTGTATAGCAATGTTCCTTGGGCTATGTTCCCTATTTACATTGTTCAGAAGGACAGTATAACAATGTTCCTTGGGCTATGTTCCCTATTTACACTGTTCAGAAGGACTGTATAGCAATGTTCCTTGGGCTATGTTCCCTATTAACATTGTTCAGAAGGACTGTATAGCAATGTTCCTTGGGCTATGTTCCCTATTAACATTGTTTAGAAGGACTGTATAACAATGTTCCTTGGGCTATGTTCCCTATTTACATTGTTCAGAAGGACAGTATAGCAATGTTCCTTGGGTTATGTTCCCTATTAACATTGTTCAGAAGGACTGTATAGCAATGTTCCTTGGGCTATGTTCCCTATTAACATTGTTCAGAAGGACTGTATAGCAATGTTCCTTGGGCTATGTTCCCTATTTACATTGTTCAGAAGGACTGTATAACAATGTTCCTTGGGCTATGTTCCCTATTAACATTGTTCAGAAGGACTGTATAACAATGTTCCTTGGGCTATGTTCCCTATTAACATTGTTCAGAAGGACAGTATAGCAATGTTCCTTGGGCTATGTTCCCTATTAACATTGTTCAGAAGGACTGTATAACAATGTTCCTTGGGCTATGTTCCCTATTAACATTGTTCAGAAGGACTGTATAACAATGTTCCTTGGGCTATGTTCCCTATTAACATTGTTCAGAAGGACAGTATAACAATGTTCCTTGGGCTATGTTCCCTATTAACATTGTTCAGAAGGACTGTATAACAATGTTCCTTGGGCTATGTTCCCTATTAACATTGTTCAGAAGGACTGTATAGCAATGTTCCTTGGGCTATGTTCCCTATTTACATTGTTCAGAAGGACAGTATAACATTGTTCCTTGGGCTATGTTCCCTATTAACATTGTTCAGAAGGACAGTATAGCAATGTTCCTTGGGCTATGTTCCCTATTAACATTGTTCAGAAGGACTGTATAACAATGTTCCTTGGGCTATGTTCCCTATTAACATTGTTCAGAAGGACTGTATAGCAATGTTCCTTGGGCTATGTTCCCTATTTATATTGTTCAGAAGGACAGTATAACAATGTTCCTCGGGCTATGTTCGATATTTACATTGTTCAGAAGGACAGTATAGCAATGTTCCTTGGGCTATGTTACCTATTAACATTGTTCAGAAGGACTGTATAGCAATGTTCCTTGGGCTATGTTCCCTATTTATATTGTTCAGAAGGACTGTATAACAATGTTCCTTGGGCTATGTTCCCTATTTACATTGTTCAGAAAGACAGTATAACAATGTTCCTTGGGCTATGTTCCCTATTAACATTGTTCAGAAGGACAGTATAGCAATGTTCCTTGGGCTATGTTCCCTATTAACATTTTTCAGAAGGACAGTATAACAATGTTCCTTGGGCTATGTTCCCTATTTACATTGTTCAGAAGGACAGTATAGCAATGTTCCTTGGGCTATGTTCCCTATTTACATTGTTCAGAAGGACTGTATAGCAATGTTCCTTGGGCTATGTTCCCTATTTACATTGTTCAGAAGGACTGTATAGCAATGTTCCTTGGGCTATGTTCCCTATTAACATTGTTCAGAAGGACAGTATAAAAATGTTCCTTGGGCTATGTTCCCTATTTACATTGTTCAGAAGGACTGTATAGCAATGTTCCTTGGGCTATGTTCCCTATTAATATTGTTCAGAAGGACAGTATAAAAATGTTCCTTGGGCTATGTTCCCTATTTACATTGTTCAGAAGGACTGTATAGCAATGTTCCTTGGGCTATGTTCCCTATTTACATTGTTCAGAAGGACTGTATAGCAATGTTCCTTGGGCTATGTTCCCTATTAATATTGTTCAGAAGGACAGTATAACAATGTTCCTTGGGCTATGTTCCCTATTTACATTGTTCAGAAGGACAGTATAGCAATGTTCCTTGGGCTATGTTCCCTATTAACATTGTTCAGAAGGACAGTATAACAATGTTCCTTGGGCTATGTTCCCTATTAACATTGTTCAGAAGGACAGTATAACAATGTTCCTTGGGCTATGTTCCCTATTAACATTGTTCAGAAGGACTGTATAGCAATGTTCCTTGGGCTATGTTCCCTATTAACATTGTTCAGAAGGACAGTATAGCAATGTTCCTTGGGCTATGTTCCCTATTAACATTGTTCAGAAGGACTGTATAGCAATGTTCCTTGGGCTATGTTCCCTATTAACATTGTTCAGAAGGACAGTATAACAATGTTCCTTGGGCTATGTTCCCTATTAACATTGTTCAGAAGGACTGTATAGCAATGTTCCTTGGGCTATGTTCCCTATTAACATTGTTCAGAAGGACTGTATAGCAATGTTCCTTGGGCTATGTTCCCTATTAACATTGTTCAGAAGAACTGTATAGCAATGTTCCTTGGGCTATGTTCCCTATTAACATTGTTCAGAAGAACTGTATAGCAATGTTCCTTGGGCTATGTTCCCTATTAACATTGTTCACAAGGACTGTATAGCAATGTTCCTTGGGCTATGTTCCCTATTAACATTGTTCAGAAGGACTGTATAGCAATGTTCCTTGGGCTATGTTCCCTATTAACATTGTTCAGTAGGACTGTATAGCAATGTTCCTTGGGCTATGTTCCCTATTAACATTGTTCAGAAGGACAGTATAACAATGTTCCTTGGGCTATGTTCCCTATTAACATTGTTCAGAAGGACTGTATAGCAATGTTCCTTGGGCTATGTTCCCTATTAACATTGTTCAGAAGGACTGTATAGCAATGTTCCTTGGGCTATGTTCCCTATTAACATTGTTCAGAAGGACTGTATAGCAATGTTCCTTGGGCTATGTTCCCTATTAACATTGTTCAGAAGGACAGTATAACAATGTTCCTTGGGCTATGTTCCCTATTAACATTGTTCAGAAGGACTGTATAACAATGTTCCTTGGGCTATGTTCCCTATTAACATTGTTCAGAAGGACTGTATAACAATGTTCCTTGGGCTATGTTCCCTATTAACATTGTTCAGAAGGACAGTATAGCAATGTTCCTTGGGCTATGTTCCCTATTAACATTTTTCAGAAGGACAGTATAACAATGTTCCTTGGGCTATGTTCCCTATTTACATTGTTCAGAAGGACAGTATAGCAATGTTCCTTGGGCTATGTTCCCTATTTACATTGTTCAGAAGGACTGTATAGCAATGTTCCTTGGGCTATGTTCCCTATTAACATTGTTCAGAAGGACAGTATAAAAATGTTCCTTGGGCTATGTTCCCTATTTACATTGTTCAGAAGGACAGTATAACAATGTTCCTTGGGCTATGTTCCCTATTTACACTGTTCAGAAGGACTGTATAGCAATGTTCCTTGGGCTATGTTCCCTATTAACATTGTTCAGAAGGACTGTATAGCAATGTTCCTTGGGCTATGTTCCCTATTAACATTGTTTAGAAGGACTGTATAACAATGTTCCTTGGGCTATGTTCCCTATTTACATTGTTCAGAAGGACAGTATAGCAATGTTCCTTGGGTTATGTTCCCTATTAACATTGTTCAGAAGGACTGTATAGCAATGTTCCTTGGGCTATGTTCCCTATTAACATTGTTCAGAAGGACTGTATAGCAATGTTCCCTATTTACATTGTTCAGACGGACTGTATAACAATGTTCCTTGGGCTATGTTCCCTATTAACATTGTTCAGAAGGACTGTATAACAATGTTCCTTGGGCTATGTTCCCTATTAACATTGTTCAGAAGGACAGTATAGCAATGTTCCTTGGGCTATGTTCCCTATTAACATTGTTCAGAAAGACTGTATAACAATGTTCCTTGGACTATGTTCCCTATTAACATTGTTCAGAAGGACTGTATAACAATGTTCCTTGGGCTATGTTCCCTATTAACATTGTTCAGAAGGACAGTATAACAATGTTCCTTGGGCTATGTTCCCTATTAACATTGTTCAGAAGGACTGTATAACAATGCTCCTTGGGCTATGTTCCCTATTAACATTGTTCAGAAGGACTGTATAGCAATGTTCCTTGGGCTATGTTCCCTATTTACATTGTTCAGAAGGACAGTATAACATTGTTCCTTGGGCTATGTTCCCTATTAACATTGTTCAGAAGGACAGTATAGCAATGTTCCTTGGGCTATGTTCCCTATTAACATTGTTCAGAAGGACTGTATAACAATGTTCCTTGGGCTATGTTCCCTATTAACATTGTTCAGAAGGACTGTATAGCAATGTTCCTTGGGCTATGTTCCCTATTTACATTGTTCAGAAAGACAGTATAACAATGTTCCTTGGGCTATGTTCCCTATTAACATTGTTCAGAAGGACAGTATAGCAATGTTCCTTGGGCTATGTTCCCTATTAACATTTTTCAGAAGGACAGTATAACAATGTTCCTTGGGCTATGTTCCCTATTTACATTGTTCAGAAGGACAGTATAGCAATGTTCCTTGGGCTATGTTCCCTATTTACATTGTTCAGAAGGACTGTATAGCAATGTTCCTTGGGCTATGTTCCCTATTTACATTGTTCAGAAGGACTGTATAACAATGTTCCTTGGGCTATGTTCCCTATTAACATTGTTCAGAAGGACAGTATAACAATGTTCCTTGGGCTATGTTACCTATTAACATTGTTCAGAAGGACTGTATAGCAATGTTCCTTGGGCTATGTTCCCTATTAACATTGTTCAGAAGGACTGTATAGCAATGTTCCTTGGGCTATGTTCCCTATTAACATTGTTCACAAGGACAGTATAACAATGTTCCTTGGGCTATGTTCCCTATTAACATTGTTCAGAAGGACTGTATAGCAATGTTCCTTGGGCTATGTTCCCTATTTACATTGTTCAGAAGGACAGTATAACAATGTTCCTTGGGCTATGTTCCCTATTTACACTGTTCAGAAGGACTGTATAGCAATGTTCCTTGGGCTATGTTCCCTATTAACATTGTTCAGAAGGACTGTATAGCAATGTTCCTTGGGCTATGTTCCCTATTAACATTGTTTAGAAGGACTGTATAACAATGTTCCTTGGGCTATGTTCCCTATTTACATTGTTCAGAAGGACAGTATAGCAATGTTCCTTGGGTTATGTTCCCTATTAACATTGTTCAGAAGGACTGTATAGCAATGTTCCTTGGGCTATGTTCCCTATTAACATTGTTCAGAAGGACAGTATAACAATGTTCCTTGGGCTATGTTCCCTATTTACATTGTTCAGAAGGACTGTATAACAATGTTCCTTGGGCTATGTTCCCTATTAACATTGTTCAGAAGGACTGTATAACAATGTTCCTTGGGCTATGTTCCCTATTAACATTGTTCAGAAGGACAGTATAGCAATGTTCCTTGGGCTATGTTCCCTATTAACATTGTTCAGAAGGACTGTATAACAATGTTCCTTGGGCTATGTTCCCTATTAACATTGTTCAGAAGGACTGTATAACAATGTTCCTTGGGCTATGTTCCCTATTAACATTGTTCAGAAGGACAGTATAACAATGTTCCTTGGGCTATGTTCCCTATTAACATTGTTCAGAAGGACTGTATAACAATGTTCCTTGGGCTATGTTCCCTATTAACATTGTTCAGAAGGACTGTATAGCAATGTTCCTTGGGCTATGTTCCCTATTTACATTGTTCAGAAGGACAGTATAACATTGTTCCTTGGGCTATGTTCCCTATTAACATTGTTCAGAAGGACAGTATAGCAATGTTCCTTGGGCTATGTTCCCTATTAACATTGTTCAGAAGGACTGTATAACAATGTTCCTTGGGCTATGTTCCCTATTAACATTGTTCAGAAGGACTGTATAGCAATGTTCCTTGGGCTATGTTCCCTATTTACATTGTTCAGAAAGACAGTATAACAATGTTCCTTGGGCTATGTTCCCTATTAACATTGTTCAGAAGGACAGAATAGCAATGTTCCTTGGGCTATGTTCCCTATTAACATTTTTCAGAAGGACAGTATAACAATGTTCCTTGGGCTATGTTCCCTATTTACATTGTTCAGAAGGACAGTATAGCAATGTTCCTTGGGCTATGTTCCCTATTTACATTGTTCAGAAGGACTGTATAGCAATGTTCCTTGGGCTATGTTCCCTATTAACATTGTTCAGAAGGACAGTATAAAAATGTTCCTTGGGCTATGTTCCCTATTTACATTGTTCAGAAGGACTGTATAGCAATGTTCCTTGGGCTATGTTCCCTATTAATATTGTTCAGAAGGACAGTATAACAATGTTCCTTGGGCTATGTTCCCTATTTACATTGTTCAGAAGGACAGTATAGCAATGTTCCTTGGGCTATGTTCCCTATTAACATTGTTCAGAAGGACAGTATAACAATGTTCCTTGGGCTATGTTCCCTATTAACATTGTTCAGAAGGACAGTATAACAATGTTCCTTGGGCTATGTTCCCTATTAACATTGTTCAGAAGGACTGTATAACAATGTTCCTTGGGCTATGTTCCCTATTAACATTGTTCAGAAGGACTGTATAACAATGTTCTTTGGGCTATGTTCCCTATTTACATTGTTCAGAAGGACTGTATAACAATGTTCCTTGGGCTATGTTCCCTATTTACATTGTTCAGAAGGACAGTATAACAATGTTCCTTGGGCTATGTTCCCTATTAACATTGTTCAGAAGGACAGTATAGCAATGTTCCTTGGGCTATGTTCCCTATTTACATTGTTCAGAAGGACTGTATAGCAATGTTCCTTTGGCTATGTTCCCTATTAACATTGTTCAGAAGGACAGTATAACAATGTTCCTTGGGCTATGTTCCCTATTAACATTGTTCAGAAGGAATGTATAGCAATGTTCCTTGGGCTATGTTACCTATTAACATTGTTCAGAAGGACTGTATAGCAATGTTCCTTGGGCTATGTTCCCTATTAACATTGTTCAGAAGGACTGTATAGCAATGTTCCTTGGGCTATGTTCCCTATTAACATTGTTCAGAAGGACAGTATAACAATGTTCCTTGGGCTATGTTCCCTATTTACATTGTTCAGAAGGACAGTATAACAATGTTCCTTGGGCTATGTTCCCTATTTACACTGTTCAGAAGGACTGTATAGCAATGTTCCTTGGGCTATGTTCCCTATTAACATTGTTCAGAAGGACTGTATAGCAATGTTCCTTGGGCTATGTTCCCTATTAACATTGTTTAGAAGGACTGTATAACAATGTTCCTTGGGCTATGTTCCCTATTTACATTGTTCAGAAGGACAGTATAGCAATGTTCCTTGGGTTATGTTCCCTATTAACATTGTTCAGAAGGACTGTATAGCAATGTTCCTTGGGCTATGTTCCCTATTAACATTGTTCAGAAGGACTGTATAGCAATGTTCCTTGGGCTATGTTCCCTATTTACATTGTTCAGACGGACTGTATAACAATGTTCCTTGGGCTATGTTCCCTATTAACATTGTTCAGAAGGACTGTATAACAATGTTCCTTGGGCTATGTTCCCTATTAACATTGTTCAGAAGGACAGTATAGCAATGTTCCTTGGGCTATGTTCCCTATTAACATTGTTCAGAAGGACTGTATAACAATGTTCCTTGGGCTATGTTCCCTATTAACATTGTTCAGAAGGACTGTATAACAATGTTCCTTGGGCTATGTTCCCTATTAACATTGTTCAGAAGGACAGTATAACAATGTTCCTTGGGCTATGTTCCCTATTAACATTGTTCAGAAGGACTGTATAACAATGTTCCTTGGGCTATGTTCCCTATTTACATTGTTCAGAAGGACAGTATAACATTGTTCCTTGGGCTATGTTCCCTATTAACATTGTTCAGAAGGACAGTATAGCAATGTTCCTTGGGCTATGTTCCCTATTAACATTGTTCAGAAGGACTGTATAACAATGTTCCTTGGGCTATGTTCCCTATTAACATTGTTCAGAAGGACTGTATAGCAATGTTCCTTGGGCTATGTTCCCTATTTACATTGTTCAGAAAGACAGTATAACAATGTTCCTTGGGCTATGTTCCCTATTAACATTGTTCAGAAGGACAGTATAGCAATGTTCCTTGGGCTATGTTCCCTATTAACATTGTTTAGAAGGACTGTATAACAATGTTCCTTGGGCTATGTTCCCTATTTACATTGTTCAGAAGGACAGTATAGCAATGTTCCTTGGGTTATGTTCCCTATTAACATTGTTCAGAAGGACTGTATAGCAATGTTCCTTGGGCTATGTTCCCTATTAACATTGTTCAGAAGGACTGTATAGCAATGTTCCCTATTTACATTGTTCAGACGGACTGTATAACAATGTTCCTTGGGCTATGTTCCCTATTAACATTGTTCAGAAGGACTGTATAACAATGTTCCTTGGGCTATGTTCCCTATTAACATTGTTCAGAAGGACAGTATAGCAATGTTCCTTGGGCTATGTTCCCTATTTACATTGTTCAGAAGGACTGTATAGCAATGTTCCTTGGGCTATGTTCCCTATTAACATTGTTCAGAAGGACAGTATAAAAATGTTCCTTGGGCTATGTTCCCTATTTACATTGTTCAGAAGGACTGTATAGCAATGTTCCTTGGGCTATGTTCCCTATTAACATTGTTCAGAAGGACAGTATAACAATGTTCCTTGGGCTATGTTCCCTATTTACATTGTTCAGAAGGACAGTATAGCAATGTTCCTTGGGCTATGTTCCCTATTAACATTGTTCAGAAGGACAGTATAACAATGTTCCTTGGGCTATGTTCCCTATTAACATTGTTCAGAAGGACAGTATAACAATGTTCCTTGGGCTATGTTCCCTATTAACATTGTTCAGAAGGACTGTATAGCAATGTTCCTTGGGCTATGTTCCCTATTAACATTGTTCAGAAGGACAGTATAGCAATGTTCCTTGGGCTATGTTCCCTATTAACATTGTTCAGAAGGACTGTATAGCAATGTTCCTTGGGCTATGTTCCCTATTAACATTGTTCAGAAGGACAGTATAACAATGTTCCTTGGGCTATGTTCCCTATTAACATTGTTCAGAAGGACTGTATAGCAATGTTCCTTGGGCTATGTTCCCTATTAATATTGTTCAGAAGGACTGTATAGCAATGTTCCTTGGGCTATGTTCCCTATTAACATTGTTCAGGAGAACTGTATAGCAATGTTCCTTGGGCTATGTTCCCTATTAACATTGTTCAGAAGAACTGTATAGCAATGTTCCTTGGGCTATGTTCCCTATTAACATTGTTCACAAGGACTGTATAGCAATGTTCCTTGGGCTATGTTCCCTATTAACATTGTTCAGAAGGACTGTATAGCAATGTTCCTTGGACTATGTTCCCTATTAACATTGTTCAGAAGGACAGTATAACAATGTTCCTTGGGCTATGTTCCCTATTAACATTGTTCAGAAGGACTGTATAGCAATGTTCCTTGGGCTATGTTCCCTATTAACATTGTTCAGAAGGACTGTATAGCAATGTTCCTTGGGCTATGTTCCCTATTAACATTGTTCAGAAGGACAGTATAACAATGTTCCTTGGGCTATGTTCCCTATTAACATTGTTCAGAAGGACTGTATAGCAATGTTCCTTGGGCTATGTTCCCTATTTACATTGTTCAGAAGGACTGTATAGCAATGTTCCTTGGGCTATGTTCCCTATTAACATTGTTCAGAAGGACTGTATAGCAATGTTCCTTGGGCTATGTTCCCTATTAACATTGTTCAGAAGGACAGTATAACAATGTTCCTTGGGCTATGTTCCCTATTAACATTGTTCAGAAGGACTGTATAGCAATGTTCCTTGGGCTATGTTCCCTATTTACATTGTTCAGAAGGACTGTATAGCAATGTTCCTTGGGCTATGTTCCCTATTAACATTGTTCAGAAGGACTGTATAGCAATGTTCCTTGGGCTATGTTCCCTATTTACATTGTTCAGAAGGACTGTATAGCAATGTTCCTTGGGCTATGTTCCCTATTAACATTGTTCAGAAGGACTGTATAGCAATGTTCCTTGGGCTATGTTCCCTATTTACATTGTTCAGAAGGACTGTATAACAATGTTCCCAGGGCTATGTTCCCTATTTACATTGTTCAGAAGGACTGTATAGCAATGTTCCTTGGGCTATGTTCCCTATTTATATTGTTCAGAAGGACTGTATAGCAATGTTCCTTGGGCTATGTTCCCTATTTACATTGTTCAGAAGGACTGTATAGCAATGTTCCTTGGGCTATGTTCCCTATTAACATTGTTCAGAAGGACTGTATAGCAATGTTCCTTGGGCTATGTTCCCTATTTACATTGTTCAGAAGGACTGTATAACAATGTTCCCAGGGCTATGTTCCCTATTTACATTGTTCAGAAGGACTGTATAACAATGTTCCCAGGGCTATGTTCCCTATATATATTTTCTCTCATTGTTGTTTAATTTGGACAATAGTGGGTTTCTTGTTGATTTTTCTTTCATTTTTTTTCCAAATCTTTGCCCCACAGTACTTCACAAGAGCCTAAAATAGTTTGGTTTCTGTTCTTAATATGATTCTTTAGACAACAGCATTAATATATTTGATGCTATAATTAATATATCTTTTCTGCTAAGCTCAACTTGCAAGCAAGTACTCACTACTAAATGAAAGAATTGTTCGTATTTTTTTATTTAATTTAATCCTAGCTCAGCCTTAATTACGCTGAAACACTACTCAAACTGAGGTGTAGAGTCTGTCGCTTCCCTCTCCTCTCCCTTTCTTTCATTGATTAATTCTTTTTCCTTCTTTTTCTTTCTTTTTTTTTTGTTTCCACATTGCCATGTACAGTCTTAATCACATTTTCCATTTTATTTAATTGAAATTGCAAATTAAGCAGACTTATGATCAAAAGCATTCCAGCCATGACCATCTCGTCGTTCTATTCAGCATTGCATATCTATAACTACATTATATAAAATGTCCCTCCCTTTTTAAGGGTCAATTCTAAATTGAGAGAGATTTGGCTACATTTTTTTCAAGAAACCACAAGTTTCATCAGATGCTTAGATTATTCATATTTGGTTCATAAAAGTAATAGTGAAAATATAGTAACTTAACCCTTTAAACCAACTGTATCCGGACAGAATTTTCTCACCTCTTTCTGTTCAAACCAGCCGTAACTGGCCGCTCATACTGACGTTAAGGTATTGTTCTCAAAATAAATAACATCAAAATCGTATAGATACGACATTATGTGAGATGATTATGTAAGATAAAGCCTTTACCACAAAAATACAATAGTATATATACAGTAATGTAAATGCTAAAGGGATAAACAGACAAATATAATGTATGGAACATGATTCAATTTATCACATTATGAAAATCAGCTATGCCAAGCTTTCGGGGCAAATATCAATTTATCATTATCATCAGTTTTACATCTATTTTCCATTCTTACATGGGTTAGGCAAGTTGTTAGCATCTGCGGCTAGACAGTTCAGATGACTGCATCTCATTCATATGTTCCATTTTGGGATGGTTTTTAATACCAACTACTTCACAGCATGTACCGGGTGTGTTTTATCATGGTACTGCCACTACCTGACATGGTGGACTAAATATTACAACAATGGATCTTTATCATGGTTTAGAAAAAGCTGCTTAGCTCATGAAGGGTGGTGTTGTGTATACAATTTTTATCATTTTCATATACTGATGCATATATATATATATACATATTAGATATATACTATAAATATATTAGATATATACTATAAATATATTAGATATATACTATATATATATATATATTAGATATATACTATAAATATATTAGATATATACTATAAATATATTATATATATACTATATATATATATATAATAGATATATACTATAT
>OZ024745.1:43369278-43439278 GCA_964016885.1 Eledone cirrhosa | reverse complement strand
AACAGCAATGTTACATGGCAGTAAGACCTGGACATTGCGTGCAGAGGATATACGCAGACTGGAGAGGAACGAAGCTTGCATGCTCCGCTGGATATGTAATAGTAATATACGAGAACAGCAAAGCATAAACGAACTAAGGGGAAAATTAGAAATAAGAGGGATCAGATGTTGTTTACTCGAGAGAAGACTACGTTGGTACGGTCACGTGATGCGCAAGAAAGACAACAGCTGTATAAAAAAGTGCAGGGCAATAAAAATAGACGGTAGCCACGGAGTAGGCAGACCCAGAAAAACCTGGCATGACTTGATAAATTCCGACCTCACACACTTACACCTCTCCAAGACAATGTCACTGGATCGAGATCTTTGGCGCTACACAGTAATACAGAAGACCCGCCTTACCTAAGTACAAAGTGAAACCTACTACAGTCAGTAGGCACCTCTAACAAAAATACACCCCCGTCCCACTACCCCCACCCCATCCACACCACCCCTTTCAATGTAAAGTTATGTTGGTACCACAACATCCAGTCCGAAACAAATGAGGTTGTGTAGGTATAACGACAAAAAAACACACAGTCCACGCTGTAATGTAGCCGTGTAGGTAACACGGTAAAAACCTCCCAGTCCACACTGTAAACGTGGTTGGTGTTTGGAAGGGCATCCAGCCATAGAAAATATGCCAGACAGTCCTATGTGAGCAAGACAACCACTCTTGCCTCAAGTGGGAAAACTCCCGTCCAAACCCATGCAAGCGTGGAAGATGGACGTTAAACGATGATGATGATGATGATGATGATGATGATGATATATATATATATATATATATATATATATATATATTTGCAACCATGCTATTCACTCAATACCTTTTAATAACTGTATAATGTATATATTTATCAAATTCTATTTTGGTTTTGCCTTTAGTTATAGACAGAAATTTTAACTGGAACTAAATTTCCCAGTCAACCACTTTTAGAAGTATAGTTCTGAAAATTTCTTTAATGATTAATAAATAAGTAAAAACTTAGTAAAACTGTTTTTATTTTGTTAATTATCACTCTAAATTTCATTACACTAAACTAATAATAATTCTTCAGAGAATAGTATGATTAATCCTTTTGTTATCATACTTCTCATAAAAAAAAGAACTGCCTAGGATTTTCAAATAATTTTGAAAATAATGAAGAATTTGGAGAAGTTAATAATATATCTAATTTTAGTTAACAAATAGTTTTATTGCTCTACGTGGCTGAATACAAGAAAGAATGACGGGGTCAATCCACTCACATGACTTAAAGAGGCTGTTTGCATAATTGCAAATGAATCGAATATTAATATTCGAAAAACTCAGAATTTTTTATTATTAAGCTGGTGTTTGGAGCCTTATTTAACAAAGGTTCTGGCATAAAATTATGATGGAAGGTTTTTAGATAAATATAAACATTTAAAAATAAACAGTTTAGTATCCCAGAACCAGGAGTGGTTTCACCTGGTTTGTTATCAAAAGGGTTAATATTTTTATGAATCAAACATTAAAATATTAAATGATGTACATGTGATATTTCTGTCTAAACAGATAAAATGAAATATTTAATTTGATTTATTTGTTTTTAAAATTGATTTTTATTTGAGTAGCTTGCCTGTAAGAACATCAAATTTGACTAGTTAGCCACAGATTGACAGTTTTTCCTTCATCAAGGAGACACTTGTATTGACCAGACAAATGTGTTGAATGGATGTTAATCAGAAATATAGATGGTACAGATAGAGAGAATGTTACAGAATGACAAGTGCATCAATCTTAAAGTATATTACTGCAATAGAGCAAATGTTGGTTAAGAATCAATACATACAGAGACACAGAGTTCATACAATACACGATGACAGCTTAATGCTCAGCTTCTTGTACAATAAACTTTGTTCAGTTTGTCACTACTGACAAAACATGATCTCTGTCATCTTATTGCATAGCCAAAATTGGAAACATTTGCACAACTCCTAGACCAGGATATACAAACCCACTTGAGACAAGTTTTGTTTGCTTTTCTTAAGTATAATACCTCCCGAAATACCCCCCCCCCCCCTCACACACACACCTACCATTCTTTGTTTGCATAAGTGGGTTGGTTTATTTGAAGGAGCAATTATTTTTATATCAGGTCTCACTTTTGCACTGTGAACTCTCTAAACAGGAGGTAGGAATGAAGACTGTTTTTGTACAATCAAGTGAATTAGAGAAAGACAACATATATGCCTTCCTTAAAAGTATTACAGAATGGCTGCAATCAATAGTGCTACACCTTCATCTCAGAACCAATATGTCTCCCTAATATAATTCAAATATAATACTTTCAGGTTAAGTTCTCACAATCTTCAATACATATTGGTCCATAAAATATATTCATAAACATTATCTCAAACAAAACTGGTATTTTACTATCAGCACTTCTCAGATAGATCAAATTATGAATGTGCATATGATTAGGTTAAGTAAGAAGGAAGGGAATGACAATGTAAACTATCTGATGATATTGAACAAAATAAAATACATTAAACATAGCACCATATGCTAGTTACTTATTTACTTCTTTTTCTCTAAACATATTTAAATAACTTCTTCACTTATGTTCTAGGCACAATGTGTTTTTGAATAAATTATGTGTAGGTACTCTCTACCTTCTACCAGTCATTGGAATCTTTCTTTAACCCTTTAGCAGTTACATTACTCTATATTTATTATTATATTTTCATAGTAAACACTTTATCTCACATAATGTCAAATCTACAAGATTTTGATATTTATTTTGAGAACAATACCTTAAAATAACTATGAGCAGCCGGTTATGGTCAGTTTGAACAGAAAGAGGTGAGAGAACTCTGGTAAAGGGTTAAACAATTATCTGATGTAGATATTATTCCTATATGCTTCAGCTTATCACACAGGCTCTAATCTGATATTGTTTAATTTGAAACAGGATTTTTACATTAATTTCTTTATCTTAGGGACTTAAATACTAAATTTATTATCTTTGAATGTTAGATATAATGGCAAGAAATATGTTGATAAAATAACTGAACATTTCTATAGTATTACTCTTATTTTCTATGTTTTATATTACATTTTATTTGTATTTCCTTTTTAACCACTGTGCTCTACAAAGAAAAATGTTGTAAACCTGTACTAGAAATAAATGTTCTGAGTTTCAATCCAATCTAGGAATATATAAGAATAAGGTGATTGATTATGATCAGAGAAGAGACTTGTTAAAATATTGTACAGAGCAGTGTTTCCAAAACAGGGTTTTATGAAAAAAATTCTAGGGTTTCATGAACTAAAGTGTATTTTTCATATAGAATAAATTTTCTCTAAAACAATTTTTGATTCATTGAGTGACTTATCTAAATTAGAGTAAGGCAGTAATTGTCCATGGAATATGGGTATGAGTTCTGAGATGTTTTTTAAAATCATATAAGGGTTCCACGACAAAATAAGTTTGGAAATCACTGGTATGAACTATAGAGATATGAAAGATTAAATTAATTATTTTAGCACAATTTATTTCAGAAATTTAGACATAAAATGTCTATTGTAATAATTAATATCATTCCCTACCTTTATATATTTTAGAAAACCTTTTGTTACATATTTTAGGTTAAGCATCACTACAAATCTGCAATCAATATACGTTATTGCTGCCCAGAGGTCATGTTTTGGAATACCAAGTAGTTGGGGATTTGGGAATTAGAACCCTAGGCAGCTGCTGAAATTTTCTTTATTCTTACTCTCCCACTCCCATTAATGCATCCCCAGCCTAGTCAGAGATACAATGAGCACCCTAGTGTCCTTATGATGTAGTGCTGATACCACAGAAAAATGAACCCAGCCAATTGTAAAGTGATAGTGTTGGTGCCACAATAAAAAAAGCATCTAGTCCACCATGTAAGGTGGTAGTGTGGGTGCCATGACAAAAAGCACTCAGTCCACCATGTAAGGTGGTAGTGGGGTGCCATGACAAAAAGCACTCAGTCCACCCTAAAAGGTGGTAGTGTGGGTGCCATGACAAAAAGCACTCAGTCCACCCTAAAAGGTGGTAGTGTGGGTGCCATGACAAAAAGCACTCAGTCCACCCTAAAAGGTGGTAGTGTGGGTGCCATGACAAAAAGCACTCAGTCCACCATGTAAGGTGGTAGTGGGGTGCCATGACAAAAAGCACTCAGTCCACCATGTAAGGTGGTAGTGGGGTGCCATGACAAAAAGCACTCAGTCCACCCTAAAAGGTGGTAGTGTGGGTGCCATGACAAAAAGCACTCAGTCCACCCTAAAAGGTGGTAGTGCTGGAATCATGAAAAAAAGCTCTCAATACATGCCATAAAATGGCTGGCATTAGGAAGGGCATTCACCTATAAAAGCCAAGCCCCAAATGGAGTATATGAGCAACATATGGTTACCTGACAAGTCTAGCCTCAGTATGTTACAGCCATTCTAATTAATGCATTGAAAATAGGCATTAAACAGTGATGGTGGTGGCGGTGGTGGTGGTGATGATGATGATGGTGATGATCATAATGATGATGATGATTGGTGGTGGTTGATGAATGGTGGCAGTGTTAGTTTCGATTGTTGTTGTTGTGGAGTTTCCTGTTACTACAAACTATTTGTATATTCCAACCTCTGGTAGGTGAGGAACTAAATTCTCTATTAAATCTCATCCCTTTAACTTTCACATAAAATTACTAAAAAATAAACTAAGCTAATTACCTTCATAAATATTGTTTCTTGGTTGTCAGGAACTAATTCTGTTATAAATATCTTTATTTCTATGTTTGAAATGTGAAAATTATGAGTTCAAAGTTTATTTGCAGTGTTTTATAAAAGGAAAAATGGAAATTGGTCTTTTACCTTTTTTCTTAAGTAGATTCCAAACATACTTTAACTGTGGAAATGTTGAAACCCTACTAACGATATTGAAAGTATACATGTGTGTTTCCTAGCACACAAAATATCTATAAAGGTAATTTATCCTAGATAGTTAGGCTGATATTTATTTAATTTTCTTTTTTCGTTTTTTTTTTTTCTTTGCAGTTAAATTAAGTAGAAGGAACAAGATTTAATAGCAAACTCTGTTTCTCACCTATTAGAATTTCGAATATACAAATAGTTTGCAGTAATAGGGAACACTATCATTAACTCAGATAAATCCAGCAGCTGTTTATAATTATAATTACCAAATTCACAACTGCTAGGTATTCCAAGATATGTCATGTAGGCAAACTAAAATATCTTGATTGCAGGTTTATAGTGATACTGATCATATAATTCTGTAACATACATAGAATTTATGATATATCATCATGGCTTGACTTTGCTAAGAAAGATTTATAAAAGTGGGGTTGCCCATGTCTATTATAGGCTCGCTGGTGGCTGACAAAACCAATATCATGCGGGCAAACCTGGCTACAACACCTACAATGAAAATCTTGTGTTGCTGTATCATATTTCATCCTCCAACTCTTTTTCTCATCAAGATCACCTCTGCATGTATTCTCAATAGAGGAAACAATCAGGCGAATGGTGTGTCAATAGATCACATGATCAGAGGCCATATCAGACCAATGATGATGGTTAATGTGACAACTTTGAAGGAATTTTTTGAGAGCATTCTTGCACCTTCTCTTCTTCTCTTTGGAGAGGAATGAAAGAGAACCAGAGTTAAATTAGTAAAGATGGTACAAATATATTACATGTAGAAATGAATTCTAGATGACTAGAACTGTTTCATTCATTTGAAATTATCAGTAAGGTTTTCCTGATGATATATATAAATGTCTGTGTACACATATACTTTTATATGTGTGTACACATATACTTTTGTTGCTTTATGTATGTCTGAACATATAATGAGAATGAAAACATCAAAAACAACAAAATTCTTTCTCACACACACACAGACTCTCCAAACAACACACACACACACAGACACTCCCAATCAATGCACACATGCAGCAGCAGCACCTAAATTATGCAGTTTACTCAATAAATGCAGTATTACATTTTGAGAAATTAGCAAAGAGGACTGAATGAGTGCATAATTACACGGAGTGGTTGCATAAGGAGCATGTTATTAATAAGGTCAAAGGGTGTGATGAAAGGAATTTGACAAACCAATTAATTAATTAAATAACTCGTTGGTTGACTGACAATATAACAGAAGAGAACTACAACCAGTGGGAGTGTTTTATTGACAGAATGGCTCTCTCAAACATATATGTGTTCATGTTCATATGTGTGTGTGTGTGCACGTGTGCAAGCGTGTGGATGTATATGTATGTTTGTCCAAAAATATGTATTACTTGATACAAAGGTCACTACAACACAAAGTTATTACAATAAAACCAGGGATACAATTTCTTTTTTCATCTCAAGAGGTTATATCCCCTATTTTATTCATTTACTTATGTGTGTGTGTATGTGTGTGTGTGTGTGTGTGTGTGTGTGTGTGTGTGTGTGTGCGTCTGTGTGTGCGTCTGTGTGTGTGTCTGTGTGTGTGCGCGCACACTCATAACTCTTGAGAGAGTTATAGGAGATGCTGTAATGACATACAGTATGCCTTGGACATTTTCAAACTTGACAGAGAGCATCCTCTTTCCAGGTGTGAATACAACTGATTTCTTCCAGAGAAGGAGAGAGAGAGTGTGGGATAGAAAGGAAATGAGAAAGAGATATAGAGGAAGAATCAACTCCAGTATTGGACTGATACTTATTTGTAATCAACCTCAAAAAGATGAAAGGAAAAGTTGACCTTGGTTGATTTTGAACTCAGAGTACAGAGAGCTGGAACAAATACTGTAAAGCATTCTATCTGACATTCTAAAAACTCTGTCAATTCACTGCTTTTTAAATATATGCAGTATTAAAATGTTTTTTATAATGCTATAGCACAACCATGCGTTTCAGATTAAACTAATTACAAAAAGACGGTCTGGTGGGGGAATTGTTATCTATATTCTTTTAAATATAAATTCACAGGTGCATAGCCATCATCAGCCAGTATTAAATTGAAACTAATTATTTTAGTTAATACCTACAATAGCTGCATAAAAAGGTACAGAGCACTAGACGTCAATGGAAACTGCAGAAGACCTGGGATGAGGTGATAAAAGCCGACCTTACCCAATTACACCTCTCAAAGGCGATGACACGTGACTGTAACCTCTGGCATCACGCAGTAATACAGAAGATCTGACACCCCACGGGTACAAGCCGAAGCTGAAGCATATAGACAATATGCCCCCACACCCTCCCACTGCAAAGTGGTCGTGGAGGTGCCATGGCAAAAGAGCACCCAGCCCATACTGTAAAGTGGACGTGTAGGCACCACGGAAAAAAAGCATTCAGCACTCACTGTAAATGAGGTTGGTGTTAGGAAGGGCATCTAGCTGTAGAAATCAAGCCAGAATCAGTTCCTGTATGAGCAAGGCATGGTCAGCCGACCGGCTACTGCCCACAACAGGACAACCCGCTTAACCCATGCTAGCGTGGAAGAACGGACATAAAACGGTGATGATGATGATGAAGATGAATAGTGGCAGATTAACTGGTTTGCTAGAATGGGAGATGAAATGTCTTTTGGTATTTAATTATAGCCCATTAAGGTCTGATTTCCAATACTGCAAAACACAAATCTGCTCTTCATCCTTCAAGAGATGGTAAAATAGTAGTTAATATAATTAACATTTAGGCATTTTGCCTAAGTTAGGAATTAGTATCTGATAGATAAGCATCTGATAGATAAGCATGTAAACCAGCTTCAATAATCTATATGAAATTATTAACCTTCACTTTACCAGATTTACTCAACTATTATCTATAATTATAGACTATTATTATTGTCATATTGTAAAATAAAGTACCAGTAATGCACTGGATAATTGCTGGCCTTGTGCCAAACGTAGAAACAATTATTATTGTCATTTGCATTAGGATGTACATATTAAATGTGTGTCAGTGTATATAGCGTATATATGTGTGTGTATGTGTGTTTATGTATATAATTACCAAAATTCACATTCTGAACCAGTTTCTTATTTTCATACCGAAATATAAAGACCAATAAATAAACCACCAGGTAGCACACAAACATCTTCATTGCCTTCAATTTTTCAGAATTTATTGTCCACCTTGCATTGTGATAGCCTTCAAATAATACACTACTTATATATAGAATAAGGAAGTACAAAGTTTAGATGATAAAGTCCTTTATTGATAAGGCTGAGATACATATCTGAAGAGCTCATGGCACTGGTTACTACGCCGAATAGCGTGGCCACTGCCGTCATCAAAATATTTATCCCAGCCTTATCAATAAAGGACTTTACCATCTAAACTTTGTATTTTCTTATTCTAAAAATACTCCATCACTCATCATCATCATCATTTTACGTCCGCTTTTCCCTGCTTGCAAGGGTGGGACGGGTCTTATTCAGCACAGCATCTCTCCACTCGTCACGGTCCCTCGTCATCTCCACCGTGAGCTTCAATGATCTGAGGTCTGTTCTCACCACCTCCGCCCATGTTTTTCGTGGTCTACCTCTACTACGTCTTCCTTCAACTGGCATTTCCTGGCACTTCTTCACTCCTATGTGGAAAATGCACATTGAGTTCTTGAATTGATTTACATCAATGTTTTTACAGAGAGAGCGAGAGCGAGTGTGTGTTGTGTGTTGTGTTGTGTGTTGTGTGTTGTGTGTGGTGTGTGATGTGTGGTGTGTGTATATATATATATATATATATATATATGTATATATGTATATCCATATATAGTTAGGGAAGCAGAAAATTGCTTATTGTGATCCAGTTCGTGGTTAAGAAAGCCAGTTTCATGGACGGTTTCAACGTACGGTTACTCTTTTATATATATATATATATATATTTATTAAAATAACAGATTAAAGTTTAAGCAAAGAATCGCTGCTTTCACCCTTAACGGGATCTTCTGAAACTAACAAAGCAATCTGTGAACGCAGAAGTAAATATTTCAAAAAACGTTGCAACCGGAGGAAGACAGAAAGTTGATACTTTGGTTCGTGGAAACGTTCCCTGGCAAAGAACGGGATAAAAGGAAGATAATACGTCATTATTTGGAGGAGTTAAAAACAATTACGCGCAAAGACAAAACCACGTTTATGGTATAAAAGAAGTCGTAGACTAATATTCTATTAGGTGGTTCATAGAGACGTTCTCTGGCAATGAACGGAAAAAACGAAGGTAATACGTCATTATGTGTGGCATGGAGAACAATTGCACGCAAAAAGGTGTATGGCTGAGTGGTTAGAGAATTGGATTCACAATCTTGAGGTTGTGAGTTCGATTCCTGGACCGGGCGATGTGTTATGTCCTTGAGCAAGACACTTTATTTCACGTTGCTCCTTCTACTTGGAGTTTCGACTAATAGATAGTATTAGCAACTGGAAAGACCGACAAAAACATTGTTTCCTCGGTCTGATTTGACGAAAGTCAATCGATCCTTTATATATATATATATATATATATATATATAACAAATGTAGAGTTTATTCATTTATTTGAAGCTGGAAGAGACAGTTCTTCATCACAACTTAGCGATTCCTTCCTGATACACACACACACACACACACACACACACACAATGGATTGTTGTAAAGGTTAAACTTGTTTGTCACATTTAAAGAGTATTGCTATTGAATATATGTACCCATGAAGTTATATATATGTGTATGTGTGTATATATATATATATATATATATATATATATATTTATATATATATATATATATATTTATATATATATATATATTTATAACTGCACTTAGTCAGAAAGTTAATTTGCATAGATAACATTTGAAGTGGAAGATAAGTAGCATGTCATTTTACACTGCCCCATTACATTATTCTTACTGTACTCACTATCTACACAGTATTTCAACCAATCCTACATTTCTTAGAAAAACAGATACAATAAAAGCTATTATTTATCTTGGATTGGCAGTATCGGTAGAGGGTCGGACGTCATGCTTTCCAGCATAGTTACGTCCCTTTACGATCTGAGTTCAAATCCCGCCGAGGTTGACTTTGCCTTTAATCCTTACGGGGTCGATAAAATAAAGTACCAGTAATGCACTGGGTATTTGCTGGCCTTGTGCCTAAAGTAGAAACAATTATTTATCTAAGATGACTAGTTGCTAAAATAATTTAAATCTTTTGATATAAAACTGCCAAGAATCACCCTGTTTCTGTGGTAATAACTTCAAATGTATGTTTGTCTAAAATCCTTCCATCATAACTTTATTTAACAACTTTCGTTAAGTTGTTTCAAACACTTGCTTAATAATTGTTTCTACTTTTAGGCACAAGGCCAGCAATAACCCAGTGCATTACTGGTACTTTATTTTATCGACCCCGTAAGGATGAAAGGCAAAGTTAACCTCGGCGGGATTTGAACTCAGAATGGTAAGGGCCGTAACTCTATGCATCAAAGCATGGCGTCTGACCCTCTACCGATACTGCCAATCCACCGAGAAAGTTTGTTATATTACTAAATCTCTCCAAATTCTTGATTATTTTCAAAATTATTTGAAATTGATAGACAGTGTCTTTCATTAGAAATAAGCTGATGAATGGATTAAAGTGTTTATATTTATCTAAAAACTTTTCTATCATAACTTCATGTAAGAAACTTTACTAACTTATGTTCCTAACACCAGCTTAATAATGAGAAAGTTTAGTTGTATTACTAAATTCATGTGAATTCTTGATTACTTTCAAAATTATTTGAAAATTATAGGCAGTGTCTGAAAAATGTGTGTGTGTGTAAATTGGATACTCGAAAGTAATCAGTGCATGAATCAATTGAAATGTGATAAAATATTTAAATAAACATGAAAGAAATGTACTCGATTAGTGTTTTTTTAATGTTTTTGTTTATTTATAAG
Organism: Eledone cirrhosa; assembly: GCA_964016885.1. Classification (NCBI taxonomy): domain Eukaryota; kingdom Metazoa; phylum Mollusca; class Cephalopoda; order Octopoda; family Eledonidae; genus Eledone; species Eledone cirrhosa. The sequence goes on along the minus strand of OZ024745.1, from coordinate 43,428,307 downwards.
GTATTATTTTTAGCTCTGATAATCGATACTTAGCAACAATTGGCTTCTGTTTAATCTGTTTTTAGAGGTGGTTAAGATATAACAGACTAACGGTTATTATCTACTCAAATTCTTATGTCACACTAATTGGCTTGCAACATTTGTTCCAGCTCTCTGTTCTTTGAGTTCAAATACAACTGCTGTCAACTTGGCTATTCATCCTTTCAAAGTCATTTGGAAAAAATTCCAGTTGAAGGTGGTGGATGTGATGCTTTGCTCTCTAAGTTCAAATCTTGCTGTGGCCTATTTGAGTGGTAGACTTATTTAATTCTATCATTTCATTATTGGGTGCAGTTTGGTGGAGTCCTGTCCATTGCAGGCATTAGGTGGGGGAAGACTCCTGTTTGAGGATCACTTCCTCACTCTCTCCACACCAGCCTCAGAGGGCCTGAAAAAGGTCATAAGCAATGCTCCTTCATTGACTGACTAAACAGCAAAAGAGCAATAAAAAGTGCAGTAGATATTTTGAAGGTGTTATATAAAGAGATTATTTGGAAATGTCACCATTAAAACAATTCTTTTATCTTGTATTTACTGATATTAAATTATACAGTGAAATAGTAAGTCAACAGAAGTGGAGAAGTGGTTTATAGTAATTAGTCTCCTCACTTCTACATCTGGGTTAAAGTTGCTTTTCATCCTATATCAGAGTAAATGGGGACTCTCTTCCTTCCCCTTCAAGTGTTGATAAAATAAATATTGAGCACAGTGGCTCCTATCTTTTTTTTTCTTTTACTCATGGTGCACTTTAGAGCAAATAAATAAATTTTGGTGCACATTATACAAAAAGTAAAATAAAATGAATCTTTAAAATATTTATATACCAGTGTACTATAGGGATAATATTTGGATGCTACTGATCTAGGGTAAGTCAGCTTGGTATGGACGTTAAACGATGATGATGATGAGTTATATAAATTTGCTTTGATTGATCTTGTAAATTAAGACTTCTTATATTCCATGCTGAATTTGGTTGTATCTCCAATTTGTATTCACAAACCACATGGTATTTAATATTATTATATTATAGAGCAGTGAAGCACTAGACAAAATGCTTTGCAGCATTTAGTTATGACTTTCTACATTTTGAATTCAAATCCCACCAAAATGAACTTTGCTTTTCATCCTTCAACAATGGTTAAAGAACTAGTTAAGTACTGCGATTGATATAACTGACTTTCCACTTTCTCCAAATTGCTGGCCTTGTGCCAATGTTAGAAAAGAATATTACATTATTCTACTATCAAAGTTGGAAGAGGTCTTAATTTTGTTGCAAATCGAATAGAAAATAATATATAATTTAATCTTATTTTTATCTGTGCAATTACCTTTTAATAATATTTTATAAAAAGCAATTGAAAAAAGGATATGGTTTAATGCTACTACAGAATTTAAATAAAGCTTTGCAATGGAACAAGAATTCCAATAACCCCTTTATATGAACATATGATTGAAGGCGACATTTGTTACAGAGAGTGCATCTTATGAAAAAAAAATGTATCATTGTATCAAGAATTAAACTGAAACATTCTGACATGACTTATGCACTTGCAGTTCTCATTTTGAGTGGTTTTTGCAATGACAGTCAATAAATCTCAATACTGTATGTATAGTGAAAATGTCAAAAAAGTCACCAATAGTGTTTACACAGAAGTTTTCTGGAGTTAACCCTTATAAAACCAAACCATCTGAAATCATCCTGGATTTATGACACTAAACTGTTCATTCTAAAATATTTATCTTTATATTAAAAATTTCCATCATAATTTTTTTTTAATTTATGAAAAACTTATTTTATTGAATTCCTTTAGATTTTTGGTTATTTTTCCAGATTAAATGAAACACATAGGTAGTGTATTAGAAATATGACAATGAAAGGGTTGATAAGCATGTCTATGCTTATCAACCCTTTCATTGATTTCTAGATTTCTAGTAAAAAAAATAAAAGATTGATTTAAATAATGACATTGAATAAAGTATGGATGATATAGACAAATAAAAGCAGTAACCAGCATCAAGTTGCTCAACAACACACTCTCAAATTCTGGCAATAGAAATGAAATTGTTATCCCTGGAGATAACAGTTTCACTTCTTTGTAAAATAGAAAGCTGTGTGTAAGCAGCTTACCCAAAACAAAATGAGGGAAACAAATCTTCAATTCTACAACATTGTATGCAAAGTTCAAACTTTCAAAGCACTAAGAAGTTATAAGGGTCAGAAAATAAATGTAAATACAGTTGGTTGTTATAAACAGCTTAGAAAATCAGGTAACGGCCCCGTATGGATGGCACAACAACTGGCAACTTTTTTTCTGTCTACAAGGGGTCTTCACAAGGAGGGAGCCCCATGAGGTTGGATGGCTGTTGTAGCAGGTGTCACTGGCCATCGTCCACGGGAATTCTTTTGCCATCTTGTCAGCGGGGCGCAGCACTTCGGCCCCCTAGCCCCAATCACCCTCGCTCTTCACCCCTCCCCTCTCTTCTGAAACACCAGAGCTCTTGCCATCCCCTCCCCGTTCTTTTTTCTTTTCTTTTTTTCTTTATATTTCCCTATTCTTTCTTTCCTTTTGCTTCCCTTTGTTTTTTATTATTGTCATTATAGTTGTCATTATTAATGTTATTATTATTATTGAGGTGAATTGGCAGTATTGGGAGAGGGTCGGACGCCATGCTTTGACGTATAGAGTTACGGCCCTTGCCATTCTGAGTTCAAATCCCGCCGAGGTTAACTTTGCCTTTCATCCTTACGGGGTCGATAAAATAAAGTACCAGTAATGCACTGGGTAATTGCTGGCCTTGTGCCTAACGTAGAAACAATTATTATTATTATAATTATTATTATGTTACTGTAAATAATATCATTTTGAAAATAATCAAGAGTTTGGAAGGATTTATAGAAACCAACTGTATTTATAGTTATTTTCCGCATCTGAATTTCCTATATTTTCTATGCTCCTCATGATCTTGAATTCTGTTTTATTTACTGCACACAGACCTCAGAAACACAGAATAGAGTAAATACGAAAGGGAGACACAGACAGCTACACAGTCTTGTTCATTAGAACTAGTATCAAGTTCATGGTGGATATATAAAGTGAGAAGAGTGGGGTATATTTCCCTTTGACCAATCTGTAACCTGATACTCTCAGACCTATTTCTTTGGCTTCCTACATACACTCACTCACAAAAAAAAACATGCACAGAGAGGGGGGGGGGTCTTCTCTAGTTCTCTTTAAATTAAGTCTGTAAATATTTGCAGATACACAGAACACATATATCAACATACATAACAGCAACTTTATGTACATAGAGACTTAAATATGGAGAGTCACACACTTAACTTGTTCAGACATGCAAATGCTACAAAAATACCAGAGAGAGAAAGAAAAAGTGTGTGTGTGTGTGTGTGTGTGTGTGTGCGTGTGTGTGCATGTGCGTGTGTGTATGTGTGCATGTGTGTGCGCACGCACGCACACACATGCATCAGGGATTGACAGCAAAAGTTCTGCTGTTCATCTGCATGCATTATAAGTATATATGTATATAGACACACATAAATTATATATATAGTGAGATTGAGAGAGAGAGAGAGACATACACATGCAGTTATATGTACTTACATATATTTACATGGTAACATATATACAGAGACTAACATATGCACCATAGCCTCTCCAGTGTTAATGATCTACACAATAAATGCACCCATTACATTCTAAAAAGTGGTTGGTGATAGGAAGGACATCTAGCCATAGAAAGCTTGCCAAACAAAGGGTTGAAATGACTCTTCAATTGTGTCAAAGACATGACAACATCTCTAGTGTTCATGACCTACACAAGCAGTCACCAACCTTTCGAACCTCATGGACCATATTTTTGTTTTATTGGTGAATTGGCAGTATCGGTAGAGGGTTGGACGCCATGCTTTCTAGCATAGTTACGTCCCTTTACAGTCTGAGTTCAAATCCCGACGAGGTTAACTTTGCCTTTCATCCTTACGGGGTCGATAAAATAAAGTACCAGTAATGTACTGGGTAATTGCTGGCCTTGTGCCTAAAGTAGAAACAATTATTAATAAAACATAAAAATTGCAAATAATGTCCACATTCTTCTGTGGACCACCAAAATTTTCTCTTGGACCACCAGTGGTCCACAGACCATTGATTGGCAATCACTGATCTACACAATAAACGCATTCAATGAAACTCTGTAAAGTGGTTTTTGATAGGAAAGGCATCCAGCAATAGAAACCTTGACAAATAAAGGGTAGGGGGGACAGGGGACTCTTCAACTGTATCAAAGGCATGATGATCACCCTAGAGCTTGTGGCACAATAAAATACACGCAGTCAAGTATCAGTATATATGGAAGCAAGATGCAGCTCCCTGGCTCATCTGAGCAGTCAGTAAATCCACTTAAGTAGTGACTTTATCTGTGAAGACCCATCCAACTCTTGCTAGCAGGGAAAGCAAATATGAAATGATGCTGTGTGTAAATCTCTCTCTCACTCTCTCTCTCTTTATATATATATATGTATGAATGAAGTAATTCCGTCGGAAAGGTCCAGGAAAGAAGAGTGATCTATGTAGGCTACATAGCTTATTAGTTATGTAATAAACAACATAAGATAATTACTTCATTTACCAGTGGTTTCTTGAAAGCAGATATATCTGTTTTCAGTCGTCAGAATAAATAAAACATGGTGTTTTTATTAAATATGGATTTGAAAACAAAATATAAGAAATATGAAAGTGAGGCTGAGTAAAAAATGGACGGAGAAGAAGAGGAGAAAAAAATACATATATATATATAAACAATAAATATATAAACATACACACACTCAACCACGCGCATATACTTAAAAAGTACGTAGACGTATACTTTATCACATAAGCGTATATGCATCTACAGGCATGGACAAAAAACATACACATACATAAAGTAATAAGAATAAATAAATAAATGAATAAAAACAAAAAATACAAAGTCAAAAATAAAATAAAAACATATATATGTGTGAGACACTTTATTTCACATTGTTCCAGTTTACTCAGCTGTAGAAATGAGATGATAGGACTGGGGTCCCTATCATTCCACTGCAAAGTGGTCGTGGAGGTGCCATGGCAAAAAAGCACCCAGCCCGCACTGTAAAGTGGACATGTAGGCGCCACGGAAAAAAAGCACCCAGCACTCACTGTAAATGAGGTTGGTGTTAGGAAGGGCATCCAGCTGTACAAATCAAGCCAGAATCAGTTCCCGTATGAGCAAGACAAGGTCAGCCAACCGGACACTGCCCACAACAGGACAACCTGTCTAACCCATGCTAGCGTGGAAGAACGGACATAAAACGGTGATGATGATGATGATGATATATATATATATATATATATATATAGATAAGAATAATGATTAACAAGGATAGAAATTAAATCATTTAATTGATTGATGATCATTTCATTAAAATAAATGGAATATTCCATTCCTGTTATTAATAATCTCATCACATATACATATATATTCACACAGAAACACAGTTATAGTGTATTGGTGTGTAATGTTTAGTTATTGATATATTGATGTTATATTGATACTACACTCCTGTTCCTTATTATTGTTATTATTATTATAAAACGATGATGATGATGATATTTATATATATATTATTCAATTTAGGAAAGTTGGTTGATCAGATAATCCACCGACTTTTGTAGAGCACTCTATGATTTGTATTCCTTAAAATGTTATCGATAAGGTATCAATCAGAATATATATATACATATATATTTACTGTATATATATATACAGTCAGTAGGAACCTCTTAATCAAATATACACCCCCGTCCCACTACCCCGCCCCCATCAACACCACCCCTTTCTCTGTAAAGTTATGTTGGTACCACAACATCCAGTCCTAAATAAATGAGGTTGTGTAGGTATCACGACAAAAAAAACACACAGCCCACACTGTAATGTGGCCGTGTAGGTAACATGGTAAAAACCTCCCAGTCCACACTGTAAACGTGGTTGGTGTTAGGAAGGGCATCCAGCCAGACAGTCCTATACGAGAAAGACGACCAATCTTGCCTCAAGTGGGACAATTCCCGTCTAAACCCATGCTAGCGTGGAAGATAGACGTTAAACGATGATGATGATGATGATATATATATATGAGCAAGACAAGGTCAGCCAACCAGACACTGCCCACAACAGGACAACCCGTCTAACCCACGCTAGCATGGAAGAACAGATGTAAAATGATGATGATGAGAGAGAGAGAGAGATGTGAGTATATGTTGTGGCTACTTACTCGTGTATGTGAAGGTAACAATTACTGATTATTAACAGAACAGTGTTTTTGATAGTGGCTCTTTAAACTCACCACACTTCTACATGTCTTTTGGCAAACTTTACAAACAAAGCTGCATATATACACATCAGTATGCAAAAGTTATAGCACTGTCTTTTATACCACCAATAGATTTGCAGACCCCACATAAACTGCATATTATGCAATCTATTGTCATGAATTTACTATTATCAAATGTTTTGTCTGGCTTTATGAATTTATTGGTAACTTATCAGGCAAGCTTTTGAAAGACATATGTAACAACAACTACTGCAGACACTTCACATATTGTGTGTTTTTGTGCAGATAACTTAAGTTCTGCATGAGAAATATGTATTTTTTTCAAACATACATACGCACACATATATTTACATACACACATACATAAGCATACATACACACATACATAAGCATACATACACACATACATAAGCATACATACACACATACATAAGCATACATACACAAATCCATATATACACACACATATATATATATATATGTACATGTATACATACACACTTACACCTGGACAGACAGACAGACACCAAAAGAGTGTCAGTATAACTGCTTCCTCAGTACATGACCACAATGGGGACATATTACTTTATAGAAAATCTTATGTTGAAATGATTATGAGGAGGAGGATGATGATAGTGGTGATGATGATGATGATGGCAACAATGATTCTTGGACTGTGGAACCGAATGACTGATATGATGCATATGAAGCCATAATCTGTCTAGCAACTGTTGCAAAATATGTCAAGAACTTCCTAGGTCTTGGTGAAAATTACAGAGAACACAAGCTCCATGGTAACACACTTTTATATCCAAACTGCACATGAATCATCATCATCATCATCATCAGTATGACCACCATCATCATCATAATTTAACATCCATTTTCTCTGTTAGAATGCAATTTGATTAAAATATTTTTTAAATGATGGAGATAGATGTAATGAGCAATTCTTGTACAACTTCATTGATCAAAAGCTATTTCCATAAGTAGTAAATATGTTTTCCTATCAGACTGTCAGCAGCTCCACAAACAGTTTAGTTTCACCTCCTAGCTATTCTTCAACTGCAATTTACCACAATAAGGCTCCTCAAAAAGGCTTGGGCTGACTGGGAGTCAAACCATTAGAGGTTTGACTTGATGATGTAATTTAAACAATGTTTTATTTTAATGTTTTAAATATGAAACATTCTCTGTTACCTGTTAATGACTTCAGTTCTTTAGACAGGCTGCTTATCAAGTTTTGTGGAGGCTTAGGCTAAAATAACCAGAGCAACAATTTTATGGTAAAGTCTATGCAAAGTGTGGGATTCAGGCTACACCAAGGGTGTGTACTGTCACCTCTTGTTCATTATTTTCATGAACAGGACTGATGCTGGAGAGATGCTGTGCTGAATAAGACCCGTCCCACCCTTGCAAGCAGGGAAAAGCAGACGTAAAATGATGATGATGATGATGATTGACATGTGCAGCTGGGTTGAAAGTGGTATCATGACTGGCAAGTTTAATGAGCTTAACCCTTTAACATTTACATTACTTTACATTTACTATTGTATTTTCATGGTAAAGGCTTTACCTTACACAATTATCTCACGTAATATCGAATCTATTATTTATTTTAAGAACAATACCTAAACATCAGTATGAGTGACTGGTTACAACCAGTTTGAACAGAAAGAGGTGAGAGAATTCTGGCTGGATATAGCCGGTTTAAATGCTAAAGAGTTAAGACATGCCATATGCTACAATGGCATAGCAACAACACCATCAGGAGTTATGAATCCATACATACAATGCTGAAGGTACTATATCTTCAACTTTCTAAGCAGTCTTATTTTACCAGTAGCCAAATAACTTAGCAACACAATAGCATTGTGTAATCCCTTGGGTTTTTTTTTTATTCCATCTGTTCACTCTTTATATACAATTCTTTCACGCTGGTTACATTTTTACCTTTTGAGAAACTCTCTCTCTCTCTCTCTCTCTCTCTCTCTCTCATGAATGAACAGCTTCTTTACTTCTGCTAAAATTTCATCCATAATCATACAAGAAGCTTATCTAATCTTTTGAAATGTATACATGTGGATAAGTTTTTATGCCTTGATGGACAGATGAGAATACTGACATTTCAAGCAAAGCTCTTCATCAAAGAATTTCTTTTTTTCCATGTTTCATGAAATATTTGCTTGAATAGAAAAACAGGGACTTGTTTCAATCTTGTGTTGAAATTTCATCAGTGATCAAATACCTTCTTTAACAATAGTGGATTAATAAGCAGTCTTTCTATGGACAGCCAAAGAGAATACTCAATCACTGATGAGGTCCCAACTCAAGATTGAAAACAATCTGGCTGATTCTTCTTTTTCTGTCCACAAAGATATTGTATTATAAAGAGAATGTTTGAATATTTTATATCTGTCTATATATACAGTGTTGAGTGAAAATAGACAGATATAGTACAGAACTGAATAAAAATACTGTTAATGTACCAGTAACTAATTGATCAAACTAGCATCCAATAATGTATTATATATGTAAATTGGTCTATCCCATTTACTTAAACCTTTAGCACTAATGTGTTTGTAAGCAGTATCCCTGTGGACAGTTAAAAATAGTATTTGGTCATTGATGAAATTCCAATACATGGTTAAACAAGTCCAGATGATCCATTTTTTCTGTCCATGAAGATATTGTATATAAAAGAAAGGTGTTTAAATTTGTCTATTTCATAGGCAGTGAATCCACAATGGAGGTCAAATGTTTTTGAGTATCTGTTCTGTCTGTCTGCAGTCTAGAGTTAAAATCCTGCTGGGATGAACATTACCTTTCATCCTTTCAAGCTAATGAATAGGTGTAATTGTTAGAGCAATAGACACCAGATATTTATTCTCGTTCCTTATAAGACTTTCTTCAAAGTAGTTGAAATAAGATAAACCATTTTGCTAAAATGAAATATTTACTGTGCTAATAGTAATATGTACAATATAATTACTTACACCACAGTTACCATCACTTCCAACCACTCATCCACCATGCTAATATATACAACACAAGCAATGTGTACAATATCACCACTCACACCATCACTGTCACCCACTCATCCCATGCTGTATAGAAATAGTAAACACACTCTAGACACACTGTAACCACCAACTAATAACATTTACTGTGTTTATAAAAGGAGTACTTTAGATCCAGCCAATGCTTCACCAGAATGAAATGCTAGTTATTAATTAGCCCATGTTAATATGATGCTAAGAGAAATTTGGTCTTTGTTATTTAAGTAAGGGAAACTAATTAAAAGTTTGTGTTCCAAAGATTCTCAAACATTTAATATGTTCAAGATTATTATAGCTTATTTCTTGTATTGAAATAGCAATATCGATAACAATTCATGATTCTCTTTTAAATAGAAAATTTGATGTTGGGGTTTCATATTTAAAATGTAGTTGCATACAAGTATTTTTGTTTAAATCTCTTTTATATTGATTATTACAGCATGAATAGCATCGAATTCTCAGTCTCAGCTAAGCAGACAAATTGAAACACCTGGTTTGGTTAGGAGCAACACCAATCCAATACAAACCAAGGTGTTTTACTCTTGTTGGAGGAACCATTCCCTGGTTGACCTCTACTGTTTTCTGTTTGGTTTCGGTGATGTCTTCAGAGGTGTAGCTGTACTCATGATGCTTGGCTAATTGCAGGTTGGTGAGGCTATTTAACCCATAGCTGGGGTGGATGACCGTTGACTCTGAGGAGTCCAGGAGCAACACATGAGGACTATAATCGCCACCTTGTTAGTAGATCAGAGTTAAAACCTTTCCAATACTACATTTTTGATGAAAGAAATTGCTCATGATTTTCATATAATTTTGAAAATAATCAAGAATTTGGAAGATTTCGTAATATAGCTAACGTCTTCATTATTAGGCTGGTGTTACTTAAGAAAGGTTCTTACATGAAAACTATAATGGGAGTTGTTTTTGATAAATACAAACACTTTAAAATAGTTTCAGGTGGTTTGGTATCAAATGGGATAATCTGGAAGACAATTTCCTAAAATTTCAAATTAAACATTGGAGCAAATTTTAAACTTACTCATTAAAAAAAAAAGAAAATTTTTAATGTGATTCACTCTTAACTTTTAATTATTAAGTAGAAAATATAAATGTAATTATTAAGTAGAAAATATCTAAAAACAGGTTTGTTAGTTTCAAAATATTCATAGTATCTTTAGTAGTGACCAGATTACAGTAAACTACAGTAAAGTCTTCAATTTTTAATGTGATGCAATCACAGTGCTGTTTTGTACTCTTCAAGGATGTTTTGCTAATACAGTCTCATGTGGTTCAGGACGTTAAGAGTTAAACAGCTAAAATTCATTGGTTTAATGTTGAAGGTATAAGTAAATCAAAATGATGTGCTCAGCTACTTAATTCATACATATTTCTTATCACATTCCATGTTAGATAATTTCATATAAGATATACCAGTAATCTATATTTCATGTTTGTATCCAATTTCCCATGTTTGCAAAATTAAAGTAGGTTTTGATAAGTTTGACAGTTGCATATTGATGTAAAAATTGGTTTTGCAAATGGATTCTTTTCTCACTACTAATCCCATAAATATGGAGCATGACTGAAATTAGTTGTCAGCCAAGCAAACTGAGGCAAACAAAATTGTGTGTCTTGCTTAGAAGCATAACATATTTTTTATTGTGTGGTCTGAATGAAATACTATAACCTCAGAGCCAATAAATCTTACCATAAATATAACAACTAAAATATTATATATCATTTTAAAAAAAAATGTATTAGCCTAGTTTTTACCAGACATGTATGATGTTACATGGAATGTTGTAGCAATAGTGTAAAAACCCAGAATGTACGCAATAGTGTAAAAACTCAATAAATTAGACTGTATAGTATTGTGTAAATATTCCCAACAGGCCAACCTCAACACAATAGATATCATATTAAGTTATGACACAATTTTGACTTTAATAATAGCACTTTAGGCAATCATTGTCAATCAGACTGCAAGCTACTGTGAAAATATCCCAGTAAACTTAAATCCAGTTATGCAGTCCATGTACTATTATGGTTCTTAAGATTCTAAACTAGACATTGTGGATTGGCAGTATCGGTAGAGGGTCGGACACCATGCTTTGACGCATAGAGTTACAGCCCTTGCCATTCTGAGTTCGAATCCCGCCGAGGTTAACTTTGCATTTCATCCTTAATAAAATAAAGTACCAGTAATGCACTGGGTATTTGCTGGCCTTGTGCCAAAAGTAGAAACAATTATTTCTTTACAGCTAATATAGCTAAGAAATCTGTTACAAACCACATTAAGATTGATGTTTTTTCTCATGTATATTCTTATGTTAACAAAGGTGGTATAATGCTACATTCACAGTATTATAACACACAGATTACAGGTTAATACTTACATGAAGTTTTTTCAGTAACACAGCATCAGTAGCATTTACGCCATGGCGAGCTGCTTTCCAGAATTGTTTTTGAGCAGAATAACGATTATTGGGACAGATCTTGAAAAGACAATCTGCAAATATAAAGTTAATATAACCTTTTTAAAAAGATGTTGAAAGTGACAGTGACTAGAACTATATGCTGAATAACATATTCAATAAGGAGTCTTTGAAGGTGCAACAAAGAAATTATGAGTCTAATAGTGGAGAGGTATGAAGTACCTTTAGATCAGGCTGGATGAGAAGACAAAGAGTTAATCAATTCAAAAGAGCAAAGACCATTATAGTGCTGCTAGAAGAGATAGAAGGAAGTGAGTACAGGTAGGGTCTCTTTTTGTGTGTGTGATTTTATAAGGCTGAATTATATTGCAAGCAAAATATTGTACTTTGTTTAACAACAATATTAATAACATTTAATTATTTTTAAATTAATTACTTAAGTGAAGAGAGACACAGTGCCCATTGCCTATACAGTCCCTCCTAAACTGAAAGATAAAGTTAACTGGTTGGTGTTAAATTCTAATCAGTAGTCCAGTGCCCTGAGTACTGTTATATTATTGACATATTTAATATAAAATATCAATTTATTTCTTAGGCAAATGTTCAATTTTTGTAGGGTTGAAATTTTAGTACATTGAATTCACTTCAGTATTCTATTGCTACTCATTTTATCAAACCTGGTGAAATGAAATATCAAATTGATCCTAGACCTATCTGGTCTGAGAATGTAGAGGAATAATATTAAATATTGTAAAGTGATCATGTTGGAGTCACGACAAAAAGCACCCACCCATACTATAAAGTGGTCATGAGTGAGTCCTGACAAAAAGCACTCAGCACACACTGTAAAGTGGTTGTGTAGGAGTCATAACAAAAGCACCCATTACACACTGTAAAGTGGTTGTGTAGGGGCCATGACAAAAAGCACCCATCGCACACTGAAAATGTGGTTGGCGTTAGAAAGGGCATCCAGCTGTAGAAATCTAGCCAGAAACAGTTCTATATGAGTAAGACATGGTCACCTGACCCAACTTGCCTCAAATGGAACAACCCGTCTAACCCATGTTAGCGTGGAAAGTGGATCTTAAACGATCATGATGATGTTGGATATTTAGTGATCTACCATCTCAACAAATGCACCACTCTCATTGGTTATAAAATAGCTGTTCTCTAAAAACTTGATAAAGTAAAAATGTTTCATCCTACTGGTTAGTGAAAAATTCAGTCATGGTAGAATGATGGTTTAAAATATATAGATAGCAAATATTTCAAGCTAGAGTTAATTATACGAGAGTCGGGGGAAAAGTTCATAGGCTGACTAAGAAGGAGTGATGCTAGGGCTGTGAAATCTTGCATTCATTAATTTCAACTCATCCTATTAATAACTTCTTTCTAGGGAATATGTTGAAAAATAAACCTCATTTGGTTATCCCATTAGAGTGTCTTGGTCAGCTTATGAACTTTTCAGCCGACCCTCGTAATTATTGAAGGTATGTTGAAGGTGACGGGAATAAATGGCTGGTCAGTTTGGAAAGAAGGTTGAAAAAGGCTTCATATAGATCTACTACACAAATGACTGGAAGGCCATGCAAAGTTCCTTCATTTCACACACAGAGACTCAATACTAATCCATCTGCCGTCCAAAAATAAATAAATAAGCAACTCTCTCTCTCCCTCTCTGTATATATATATATATTTCTCTGTCTAGGCAATTATCTCTCTATCTCTATCTACCGCTCTTTCTCCAGGCAACTATTGTTCCATTTCTCTCTCCCGCTTTCTCTCTATCTATCTATCTATTTCTCTGTCTAGCCAAATATCTCTCCATCTTTAGAGGTAAATCTAAATAAAATTGCTTATCGATGAAAATAGCAAGTTCCTACAGTATAAGGTTTTGATATAGTATCTCTAATTATTTCAGATAAATTTAGATTTCCTGCACTCTCTCACTTTCCAGAGTTCTCTTACAGAACATACTAATTGAAGATAACAGTGCAGAAAACAGATTTGGCAGGAGAGAAAGAACGGCAAAGGTATTGAAAGAAGACAATGTCCATAAAAAAGCATGTTCATAGTGAATCACTCACCAATTCACAATTTAAGATTGCGTGTGTGTGTGTGCGTGTGTATGTGAGTGTACCTATTTCTCTCTTCCCCCCTCTCTCTCTCTCTCCATCTCTCTATTTCTCTGTCTACATAAACAATAACATCAGTAGTTACATTGTTTATTTTCCTTGAGAAATAATAATAATTTCACTTGATTTATAAACCTATGTCTGCATCAGATCCTTCTCTCCATCTTGCTCTCTCTATACATATATACATGTACTTTGTCACTATCTGTCTCTTGCTTTCACTTTCTCTCTCTCCATATACACACATACATGTACATCACATCTCTTTCTCTCTCTGTCGCTAATATGAAATATCTATAACTTTACTAGTGCTTTTCTCCTTAACTGTCTTAAATTTACCCCTGTTTGACTCTGGCATGTTCACCTCACATGTACCCCGCCAATCCCACCACTAGTCTCTTCTAGACGAATCAAACAGCTTTAGTGTCAAATGTCAAGGGCTATAATAGCTACCTAACAAGTTAATTATAATTATTGAAGGGGAATAAATGGCAGATCAGTTTGAAAAGAAAGTTGAAAAAGACAAATATGACTGGAAGGCCATGCAAACGTTCCCCCTTTCAGACAGAGTTAAAACCAAGCCAACTAGCCTCCAAAAATCTTAGATCTACCACCCTCAACACTGACATGATGAAAGGGAGGTTGTTTGAGATTGTAAAGATGCTAGAGTCAAAGCAAGTAAATGTATGTTGCATACATAAGATGTATGGAGAGGAGCCTCAACCAAACTCCTCACAGGTAGAACACACTCTGCTGCAAGCCTAATGATAACTTTCCCACACAGTTCCCAAAGTCTCTGAAATGGTTCATGGGTGTTACATACTTCCTTTGTACCAATATATCACTGCATAGTATCTAATTGCTGACATAGACATATACTAAATTTTATTTCCTTGATTGTAATTGCTATAAATTCTTGGCTTTGAGTCAATATAAAGTATTAATAGCAACACATCATTAACACTTAACATCCCGTTGTGAAGGTGTGTGACTTAATAGTTAGAAAATTGGATTCACAATTGTAAGGTTGAAAATTCAATTCCCTGGACCAGGCGATGTGTTATGTCATTGAGCAAGACACTTTATTTTACATTGATCTTTCTGCCAAGAGTTGTGACCAGTAGATAGTATCAGCAATGAAAAGGCCTATGGAAACATTGTTTCCTTGGTTTGATTTAATAAGTTCCACCCCACTTGGTAAGCAAATGAGGTCTGGGACAATTTAATAGAAAATATAAAAAAATGGATCATGTAATTGAAATGTCTATAGTATCTTTACTAATAGACAAATCATAGTGAACATTTTCAGAAAAATGAAGACTTAAATTTTTAATGTAATGTAGTAATCATGCTGTTTATTTTTGTTTTTGTTGTTTTCAAGAATATCTTGATAATATGGTTTTGTGTAGCAAAGTATGTCAAGAATTAAACATTAATTGTAACATTATTGTCATTATTAATTATATTACATTTACACAGTAGCATTTCAATAGTTCTTGACAGAGCTGTCCTGTTAGAGAATGGGTGCAGGTGATGGATAGCAATACAGTCACCAGATATGATATAAGCAGGCTCCTGCTGGATGAATAATCAAACCTGGACCAACAGCGGTAAACTACTAGGAGAGATGAAGCAATGAATGACACTGTTAGCTCCCAGGAAACTCTCACAACCCAGTGATCTAGCTACAATGAAGCAAGTAAAAACTACCTCTAAAAAAACCTAGTCTTCGTGAGTCTGAGAAAAGGACCAAGTTGGTGATTGGTGTGAATAAGACCACCAACACACTGCAATCATCATCATCATCATCATTTCATTTTACGTCCGCTTTTTCCCTGCTTGCAAGGGTGGGATGGGAACTGATGCTGGCTTGATTTCTACAGCTGGATGCCCTTCCTAACACCAACCCCATTTACAGTGAGTGCTGGGTGCTTTTTTTCCGTGGCGCTTACACGACCACTTTGCAGTGGAATGATATGGACCCCAGTCCCTATCATCTCATTTCTACAGCTGAGTAAACTGGAGCAATGTGAAATAAAGTGTCTTGCTCAAGGAAACAACACATCACCCGGTCTGAGAATTGAACTCACAACCTTTCGATTGCAAGGCCAATGCTCTAACCACTAAGCCATGTGCCTCCATATGGCTAGATACAATAAAGGCAGTCAAACTGCATTGTCCTTTATGCGGAATAGCAAGTGACATTCAGGCCTTAAGCAGAGGGGCCTATTTGGAAAATATATTGCAGTCTCCATCCAACACAGTAAGTACTGGCAATGGGCTTGTGACTTGTTCTGGGAGGCGAGGAATGAAAACACAAAGATTACAAATCTTGAGACCTCAAAGAGAGCCCAGAAGGGAGCAAACCTTGACAATTGGGTTCTTTTTGTTGTGACTCCTACACAACCACTTTATAGTGTAAGCTGTTTGTTTTTGTTGTGACACCTACACGACCACTTTACAGTGTGGGCTGGGTGCTTTTTGTTGTGACACACACATAACCACTTTACAGTGTGGGCTGGGTGCTTTTTGTTGTGACACACACACAACCACTTTACAGTGTGGGCTGGGTACTTTTTGTTGACACACACATAACCACTTTACAGTGTGGGCTGGGTACTTTTTGTTGTGACACACACATAACCACTTTACAGTGTGGGCTGGATGCTTTTTTTTACTCTGATACCAACATAACTTTACAGTGTAAGGGTGGTGTGGACAGAAGTGGGTGGGTGGGTGTTAGGGCACAGGATGTATAGAAGGGGGTATAGTGGTTAAGAGGTGCCTAACTAGATGTATGCTTGAGTCCATGCACATGAGAAGGTGTGTCTTCTGTATTACTGCATAACACCAAAGATCTTAATGGGTTATCCTACTCCATAGCTTCTATCAATTTTGTCCTTCATACGCATCACATAACCATACCAATGCAATCTCCTCACTAACATCAATACTTTAGCTTTGTTCTATATTTGTTTCTCTGTAAGTGATATCAGATTTTTTAAGAATCTGATCCTCCTTAATAAAACTATGTCAATATATAATACGAGTATTTAGTACATGCTATCGAATAAAGTGACTGGTTGTTTTGTTACAGTTTGCATTTTTATTTATCCACTTTTATGTCACCAATGCCCTTGAGAAATACATAAATCTGAAGACGTGGCAGATGTTTATATCAAATATGTTTAGAAGTCACAAGACAGCTTGTTGTATATATGAAAAATGACAGGACCATTTTTTCAATATAATGAATATATATATATTTTTTATCATAACTTATGTTAAACTAATTCATCAAATCGCTGATGACAGAGACATATATATTGTAGTAATAAGAAAATAATAGTAATAATTGATTTGTGGTGTTTGTGCAATAGCAGTAATACAGTGCTTAGGTTACTGTGGAGGAAATGCAAATGTATGCTTTGGTAATTTAGAGTCAACAATAATAACAGATCCAGTATATTTATAGTGTGAAGGCACATGCCTTAGTGCATTGGGCTTGCAATCGGGATGTTGTGAATTTGATTCTTGGACAAAGTGATCCATTGTGTCCTTGAGCAACACTTTATTTCACATTGCACCAATGCTCATCTATATGATGCTGTATGTCTATATGGCAATACTGTGGACAGTGTACTATGGTGATACCAACAATGACACTGTTTTAATTGTGATACCATTACTTTGAAACCAATTGCAAATTGTGTAGAATTGTCCACACACAAACTGGAAAGTGTCCACACACAAACTGGAAAGTGTTTGGTACCATAGCAATCTAATAGAAATTATCTTTTGCTTTGTGAATCTGATCAAATCTAATCCTTAATTAAATGAAATCTTGAATTAAAAGTAGTTTAAATTACACATAAAGCAATTCACAATATATATATACACAAAATGATTATATTGCATATTCTTAAGTTGGATTTAATTTCATAACTACAGAATGGCTTACACTTCACCAGTCTGCAAGAATTTAGAAACTGTGGAGAAATATTGTGTTGGACTCATATTTTCAGTCAGAAAAAAAAGGGTTGAAATTAATGTCATGAATGATAGTAAAATTTAAATGAAATAAATTAAATGATTTGTAAGAAACAACCACAGTAGAAATATCAGGCCATCTCATTGAAGCAATTAACAATACAGCAGAAACCATACAAAAGTTTTTAGAGAAATGAACTGTTTATGGTATAGTGAGCAGTCTACTTCCTGTTGACAGACACAGAATACAATTAGATCGCAGAAGCAGGAGGAAATTATCAGATCCCAAGTAAATGGCTTGGAAAATATATGCAGAGAAAGTTCAATTAATTGAGATATATTCTTCAAACTTTCAGTTATAAGGAATTGTTAAAGTAATAGACAATTTGTATATATTTGTAAATTTTCATATATATATTATGATGATTAAACATTAAGTATTCGATGGAAGATTTTGCATGTGATAGACATTGATTTATTGTTTTAACAATTGTGTTTTTGTAGCCGAGTAATTGTTTTTTGTGTGGTGCATCCTGTTTGGTTTGAGTTTGTCATATTTATTTACTTTTGTTTTGATGTTGGGTGGGGTTATGAGAGAAAAATTTTCTTCTATATATGTGTGTGAGTGTGAATGCAAATAAGAAATAAAGGTACTCAATACAAATGAATTTATATATATTTTTGTAATGAGATTATTCCTTCAGTATAAATAGTAGTTTCACAACACCAATAGTCACAATTTGAGAGTGCAAGAACATATGTAAGCAAGATGCAGCCCTAAGCCCATCAAAGACGTTAGCTCTGATAAAGTATTGACTCAATCTCTGATGACCCATTCAACTTTTGCTAGCAGGGAGAATATATGTTAAATGATGATGATTGTGATGATGATGGAGCATAGGATGAAAGTTCAAATTTAGAGTTACATATTCTATATCAGTGGAGATCGATTTGCGAAAATGTTAGTGTTGGTGCTATGAAAAAAAAAACATACCCAGTACACCATGCAAAGTGATAGTAATGGTATCAGGAAAAAAAAACCCTCAATACACGCTGTAAAGCATATGAAGACAACCCTACCATAGAAACCATGCCAAATATAGAATGCATGAGTAAGACATGTCACTGTGATTCATCTGGACTCTGACTGTGACTACTTATTCAAACTATACAGATTTAAGATGATGCAGCTACTGAACTTATATTTGTTGTGTGTCCAGTTTAGAATAGGTACACCATATCAATGCATGTCATAAAGGGCTGCTAAAAGAATTGGCAGCAGGAAAGGCTATAAAACATTATATCAAAAAGGACCTCAGGATGTGTTAAAGTATATTATGATGCCCAGAAGGAAAAAATGGCCCTAATCATTTTGTTACCATATTTCTAATGAAAGACACTACCTAAGTGTTTAAATAATTGTGAAAATAAGTTTTAAAAATTGAAGGGATTTAATAATATAACTAATTATCAGAAAACTTATTTTTTGCTAATTCAAATGTTTATAGTATCTTTACAAGTAGATAGATTGTTGTGAAAATTTGCAATATTAGTGTAAAGACTTTTTTTGTTAACATGATGCAATCATAATGCTGTTTTACACTTTTCAAGAATATTTTACTAATGTGGTTTCATGTGGTACAGGATGTTAAGAATTAAGAGGGGTGGTTAAGTCAATGAAATGCAACCAATTAAAAAATGAAAAGTATATATTTGATGAACACTGTTTAATGTGTTGAAAAGACTAATTTCAAACAAGTTAGTTTATACAATTAGTTAAGTAGGGACTAACATGATGTAGTGAGCAGAATGTTTTGATTTTTTTATAATTAAAGATATACCTATCATTATTTTAAGTTGCCAAGGGCAGTGAATTGGCAGTATCGGTAGAGAGTTGGACGCCATGCTTTCTAGCATAGTTACATCCCTTTCAGGTCTGAGTTCAAATCCCGTTGAGGTAAACTTTGCCTTTCATCCTTACAGGGTCAATAAAATAAAGTACCAGTAATGTACTGGGTAATTGCTGGCCTTGTGCCAAAAGTAGAAACAATTATTTTAAGTTGCCAAATCAAGGAATGCTTTTCACTGAAAATCTTCTCAAAAGGTTTTCTCTAGTCATTTAAGATTTTATAAGAACAAGTAAGACTATGCTTCTTTAGTGAGATCTAATAAGGCTGAAACAATTCCAAATTTGCCACCATACATACGAAAGATCAGGTTTATGAAAAATATAGGGAGAAGAGACATCGTCTACAGTCAATCAACAAGCTAGAAATAGCTGTCAAATCTCCTCAAATCAAAACTTACTGTCTAACAAAAGAAGGGCACATTAGA
Organism: Eledone cirrhosa; assembly: GCA_964016885.1. Classification (NCBI taxonomy): domain Eukaryota; kingdom Metazoa; phylum Mollusca; class Cephalopoda; order Octopoda; family Eledonidae; genus Eledone; species Eledone cirrhosa. The sequence continues at coordinate 43,407,948 of OZ024745.1, read as the reverse complement.
AATGTAGTCCTATATAAACTAGGTCTAAAAAAAAAAAATTAAAAAAATTGGAATGGCCTTTGAGCATAAACATGATTGATTAGAGCTGATCTGGGACTAAATAAACAACAGCTGAGTTAAGATATAGAGTGAACTGGAGATGACTCTTCAAACATATCCACAATAATGTAAACATGTGGCTTAATTCCAGTTGATAGCTATCTCAGTTTCCAATTCATATCATATTACTTTACACATATCAAACAGTTTGATAACATAAATATTTTCATTTGTAGTATATAGTAGATCCAGTGTTTTATGTGGTTATAAATAGTGCGGAGTTTTGAACATATGCTGTTGGAAAATATGTTTTAAAAATTCAAAATGGCTGTAAAACTTAATTTCCTGTTCCGTATGATACTGCATAAAGAAATCTACAGGTGAAAATTCCACCTTAATTTTAACTTAATCTTTCGCTGTGTTCTAGCATAAATATTCTTAATATATTTAGTTAAATCACTAAACATATGCACCATGCAAATTAGACTAATTATTTCGAGTATTTTCTATACTCTGTATGACATTTATAGTATTGCTATACAAATATTCTTTCATACATGGAATTATAGGAGTAGTTATTCCCTGATGAGGAAACAATAACCATTGAAATGTTGGCATAAGAATAATCTCTTATGTTTTTCTGTGTATTGAGGAATAGTTCAATGTGTTTACATATTCCAGCACAGCTAAGGCTTCTAATTCAAAAATGATAGTTATATCTACCTTAAATTTACCATAATCTTCAAGTATATGCTACAATAATTATTCATTTTATATATATATATATGATGTGTTGTTTCCTTGAGCAAGACACTTTATTTCACATTGCTCCAGTTTACTCAGCTGTAGAAATGAGATGATAGGACTGGGTCCCTATCATTCCACTGCAAAGTGGTCGTGGAGGTGCCACGGCAAAAAAGCACCCAGCACTCACTGTAAATAAGGTTAGTGTTAGGAAGGGCATCCAGCTGTAGAAATCAAGCCAGAATCAGTTCCCGTCCCACCCTTGCAAGCAGGGAAAAGCGGATGTAAAATGATGATGATGATGATACACACCCAGGATCATCACCATCCCATATAATCCTAACAATCCCCCTATATCACTTGGCATAAAGCCTTGCCCCACCCCCTATTTCTCTCAGTAACTTCTATCCCACTACTTCCCATGCTACTGGAGGTCACTTCTCACTTATCACCGTGCTAAATGTTGTTACCACTCCACCACACTTGCCATACACACATGACATACTTATCACCTTTCTCCCCATCCTCCCCATTAAGTATCTATGTAGTGTGTGTATGTATGCATGTATATATATATATATATATATATATACTCACACATAAACAATGATGATGATGATGATGATACACACACATACATATATGTAAACTTTTCTTTACTCCATGTCATGACTTCCTCTGCCACACTCTTTCACAATCTGGGACACTTCTCATCTTCACATCATAAAATATACCCAAACTTCTTTTCCAAATATTATGAGTGAGAGAAAGAGAGAGAGAGAGAGAGAGAAATTTAGATAGGTTTCGGGCCAGTATAGGCCCAGGCCGTGTCCAACTATATATATATATATATATATATAAATATATATGTATCAGAGGCAAAAATCAATCTGGAGTAGGAAGGCATGATACATCAGAGAATACTCAATTTACAACAGCTTCAGGCAAATCCTACTTGGTGCATATGATAGTAAAGGAAAGATCATCATCATCATCCTATGTCCACTTTTCCCTGCTTGCAAGGGTGAAGGTGCATGGCTTAGTGGTTAGAGCATTGGGCTTGCAATCGAAAGGTTGTGATTTCAATTCTCAGACCGGGTGGTGTGTCCTTGAGCAAGACACTTTATTTCACATTTCTCCAGTTTACTCAGCTGTAGAAATGAGATGATAGGACTAGAGTCCCTATCATTCCATTGTAGGCGCCATGGCAAAAAAAGCCCCCAGCTCACATTGTAAAGTGGATGTGTAGGCGCCACTGCAAAAAAAGCACCCAGCACTCACTGTAAATGAGGTTGGTTAGGAACGGCATCCAGCTGTAGAAATCAAGCCAGAAGCAGTTCCCGTATGAGCATGACAAGGTCAGCCGACCAGACACTGCCCACAACAGGACAACCCGTCTAACCCATGCTAGCGTGGAAGAACGGACGTAAAACAGTGATGATGATGATGATTATATATATATATACACACACACACGCACTTCTTTTCCACACATATGTAAACTGTTGCAAAGGAAAGGAAGACACACCAGAGAGAAAGATAACCACTGGGACATTGAGTGGATGGAACAGATCATGAAGGTAACTGAAAGGGTTATGGCTCAACTAAGAGGCCAGTGGCTCCACTTAAGTGCATCTAACCATTGCTAGCAGGGAAAATGGACATTAAATGATGATATATATATATATATACACATACAGAGTCAAATTCACCTCGTGGACGAGAATGCGAGCACTCCTCTTTGTTTCGTCCGCGGATGGCTAACATAACCCTATCTCCTCCCGCCCCCCACCACCCCCACCCTCCAAACGCAACCCAAAACTTCAGAGTTGGTACCATAAATGTAGGCACCCTAAAGGGTCGCGCTAACGAGGTTGTAGAAATGCTTGAACGTAAGGAGGTCGATGTTTGTTGTATTCAAGAGACCAGGTGGAGGGGTGGGTCTGCTAGATTCATTGAGGGTAAAAAACGATGTTATAAGCTTTTCTGGGTGGGAAACGACGATGGGCTGGGTGGAGTAGGAATCATGGTAGCAGAAAAGTGGGCAGATAAGATAATAGACGTAAATAGAGTGAACGACAGAATAATTAAAATAAGACTTGTCCTCAATAGAACTACGGTGACAGTAATATCTGCGTACGCACCCCAATCCGGACTGCCCGGCACTATAAAAGACAGATTCTATGAGACACTGTTGCTAACTACCTCCCAAATATCTGACAGTGACTATATAATTATTGCAGGCGACCTAAATGGTCATGTTGGACAACATTGTGACGGCTACGACGAAATCCATGGAGGCTATGGGTTTGGTACTAGAAATGAGGAAGGCTCCAGAATTCTGGAATACTGTGATGCAAATAACCTAACTATCTGTAACACTAACTTCAAAAAACGTGACAATCACCTGATTACCTATAGATCCGGGGAACACACAAGCCAGGTAGATTATATCCTTACCAGAAGACGTGACAGAGTGTCTGTTGTAAACACTAAATCCCTCCCCCATGAAGAATGCACCTCCCAACATAGACTGATAATTAGCGACCTCACAGTCAGGACGAGACGTACCCGACAGCAGAAGAGGACTATCCTCAGGAGGAAAATATGGAAACTAAAGGACCCCACAGCCAGAAATAAATTTCAAAGCATATTACTTGATGCTTTCGACAGTAAGGAAGAGCATCTAGAATCGGACAATATAGAGGGACAGTGGAAATTTCTGAAAGCAAACCTGCTGTTGGCGACAGACGAAGTCTGTGGCTGGAGCAGGCCTGTAGGCAGGAGGAGAGTAACATGGTGGTGGAACAATAGGGTGGAGGGGTCAATTAAGGCCAAAAAGCAGGCTTGGAAAGTATGGCGGGATGGGGGAAGTAGAGTAGACTATCAAGTGGCCAGGAGGGAAGCTAGGAGAGAAGTGTACTTAGCAAGAAGGGAAGCTGAGGAAAGAAAGTTCAAGCATGTTCTACAACGCGATGACCAAAAACGTGAGGTGTTCAGGATTGCCAGGCAATGCGTCAAGGAAAACCGTGATATTGTCGGGGAGAAGTGTGTACTTAACGATGATGGCATACTTGCCATCACCGACACTGATAAGAAGGTAGCTTGGAAGTGTCACTATGAAAGGCTACTAAATGAGGAGAATAAATGGGAGAAAGACAGTCTCCCCCATATCGACCCGATAGAGGGACCAGCAGTGTTAGTCGAGGGGAGTATAATAAGTAAGGCAATCAAGGATATGAAGACTGGTAAGGCGGCTGGGCCTTCGGAAATAGTTGCTGAGATGCTGAAGGCATCTGGCACGGTGGGACACACCATGGTCACCCGCATAGTTAACCAAGTCGTACAGAATGGGGTTGTTCCGAAGGACTGGCATAGCAGCATCATCGTTAACTGTTATAAGGGTAAAGGAGACGCCCTAGATAGGAGTAACTATAGAGGCATTAAATTAATCGACCAGGTCATGAAGGTCACGGAAAAAGTAATAGCGCAACTAATCAGAGAGAGAATTGATCTAGATGAAATGCAGTTCGGGTTTGTGTCAGGCAAAAGCACCACAGACGCTCTTTTCATAGTACGACAACTACAGGAGAAGTACCTAGCTAAAGGTAAACCCCTCTACTTAGCTTTTGTCGACCTGGAGAAAGCCTTCGACAGAGTCCCCCGCTCCATTATCTGGTGGGCTCTTAGAAAACTAGGCGTTGACGAATGGCTTGTGAGGGCTATACAAGCCATGTATAAAGAAACAGTCAGCAAGGTTAGAATTAACAACGAATATAGTGAAGAGTTTAGCGTAAAAGTTGGCGTCCATCAGGGCTCTGTTCTCAGCCCCCTACTATTTATTATTGCCCTTCAGGCTATAACAGAGGAGTTCAAGACAGGCTGCCCATGGGAACTCCTATACGCAGACGACCTGACACTCATAGCGGAATCAATGGCCGAGCTAGAGAAGAAATTCCAAACATGGAAGCACGGCCTAGAGTCAAAAGGACTTAAAATTAACCTGGCTAAGACCAAAGTTCTAGTTTGTAGGAAAGAAAACAAGGCGGCGGTCCCTTCTGGGAAATGGTCGTGCTCGGTATGTAGGAAAGGCGTAGGTAGAAACTCCATCTTATGTCCTAAATGCAAAGTATGGGTGCATAAAAGATGTAGTGGGATCACAGGTAAGCTAACTAAGAACATAGACTTTACATGTGGCCGGTGTTCTGGTGCAATAAGTAGCAGCAAGTGCCCACAAAATACTAGCTCTTTCAATTGCGCAGAGGGTTCTATAGAAATAGTGGACAGCTTCCGTTACCTGGGCGATAAAATCAGCAGTGGGGGAGGGTGCTCTGAAAGTACTGTAGCTAGAGTCAGAACTGGTTGGAAAAAGTTCAGAGAGCTTATACCACTATTAGCTGCTAAAGGGTTCTCCCTAAAAATGAAAGGCAGGTTGTACGATGCCTGCATACGAACAGCAATGTTGCATGGTAGTGAGACCTGGGCATTGTGTGCAGAGGATATACGCAGACTAGAGAGGAACGAAGCTTGCATGCTCCGCTGGATGTGTAACAGTAATATACGTGAACGGCAAAGCATAAACGAACTAAGGAAAAAATTAGAGATAAGAGGGATCAGATGTTGTTTACTCGAGAGAAGGCTGCGTTGGTATGGACACGTGATGCGCATGAAAGTCGATAGCTGTATTACAAAGTGCAGGGCAATAAAGATAGACGGTAGCCACGGAATAGGCAGACCTAGAAAAACATGGGATGAGCTGATAAACTCCGACCTCACACACTTACACCTCTCCAAGACAATGTCACTGGACCGTGACCTTTGGCGGTACTCAGTAACAGAGAAGACCCGCCTTGCCAGTAGGCATCTCTAACAAACTACACCCCGTCCCGCCACCACCCCCACCCCATCCACACCACCCCGTTCTATGTAAAGTTATGTTGGTGCCGCGTCATCCAGGCCGAAACAAATGAGATCGTGTAGGTGTCACGACAAAAAAACACACAGTCCACGCTGTAATGTGGCCGTGTAGGCAACACGGTAAAAACCTCCCAGACCCACACTGTAAATGTGGTTGGTGTTAGGAAGGGCATCCAACTGTAGAAAACCTGCCAGACAGTCCTATGCGAGCAAGACAATCACTCTTGCCTCAAGTGGGACTACCCCCGTCCAAACCCATGCAAGCGTGGAACACGGACGTTAAACGTTGATGATGATGATGATGATGATGATACAGAGAGAGAGCGGGAGAGAGAGAGAGGGGGGGGGGAGAACTTATCTCTCAATGTCAGTGCAAATATAAATATCAAACTTCAAAAATTGAAAAAAAGTGAAATGCCGACAAGCTGTATATAATTAATATCTTGAAAATATTCAGGTTAATAAAATACTTAGTCTAATATGTAACACACATACTCAGAACATTTTGGCTAAAATCCATTTTTAGTGGCAGGGAAGTTTATATGCTGGACTAATAAACACAAGATTTAAACCTGGTTATACAGGCACTGTACTACATTATCCACCTTGCCTTGGTAACTAAGAGTAAACAGGTAAATCTAACAATTCTTTGATTTTTGTGGAAGCAAACAGAGTTGTGTTTAATCCAGGTATGGAGAAAAATCTCCAGGTACTAAATATAAAAATACATTCCTTGACTCTACCCACACCTAACATAAGAGATGCCAAGGATTTGTGGCAAGATCCATAATGTTCTTTTTGGCTGGTATCAGAATCAAACTGGAGACCACCTTTAACTCATGATACAACAAAATAATTGCTGTACATAATAAGAATGACCACAGCTACATGTTATTTGTGCTTTGTGGATTACTGAGAGAAGAGATCACTTTGTTGTAGATACAAATACTAAACATTTTCCGATAACATCCAAACTGTTTCACACTGCTAGAGAAAGGATCCTATTGGTAGGTGTTAAACTTGTAGAGTTTCAATAGCTTACAGTAATTGGAAGTAGCACTAACATAGTGTGATTCATAATAGGAGCTTAATCCCTCCATGGTCTGCTGATGAGGAAACACATAATACCAGTATCATTCCATTACAGTATTTATTACCAAAGATATGTAAAAAAAATACCACACTCTACACTCAATTACATTATTTACATTGGTTTTCATAATATTGTTAAAATATGTACATCTAGATAAAAGAATATAGAAGTAAATCATCATCGTCGTTTTTATGTCAACTTTTTCATGAAGGCATGGGTTGGATGGGACCTTTTGAGGCAGTGTTATAAAGCCAGATACCCTTCCTGACACCATCCCTTTTAGTTGCTTCTTACAAAATACAGGAATACAGTGTTTTGAAAAAAAAATGACTAGATTCAAAATGCTTAGACTTCTTTTTTTTTTTGCAATCCATCTCAATTTTATTAGAGCATTGTTACCTGTAAAAATTAATATGTTTCCAGGTTTCAACAAAACTAAAAAAACTAAAAAACACTAAAATAGTCATACCTATTGATAAAAATGTTCTTAGATTCACCTAAGTTCTTTTAATGTCAATTTTTTTTAAGACATTCCTAGACTGAATAAACCCATTAGTACTAAGCCTCTTAAAGAAGCCACCTTTTGATTTAATATCACCCAGGATATGCTTAAAATTAAGTGTTAATGGGTCATTATTTTACTAGAGCATTACTAAAGTGTCAAAACCTTTCAGAGCAATTTATCTACCAATAACTAACACCTTCTAAACTTATAAATACTTATAAATACTTATAAATACACACCTACACATTCTCACATATTACAAAAGTCAAAGTAAAATTTCCTCACAGTTTACCTAAATAAAAATTATATTTCTTTACAATTTAGGCATTTTACGTGTACTTTCATTCCAAGCAAGACACATTCTCATATATTATAAAAGAAAACTGTAATCTCTTTGTCTAAGTAACGTTTATATTTTTAATAATTTTATTTCTTTTTATTTGCACTTCCATTCCAAGTAAGACAACCAAATAGACATAATTTAGTTTGCTAAACTTGTCAAATGACAACTGCAATTCATCATTCATCATCATTTCATTTTACGTCCACTTTTCCCTGCTTGCAAGGGTGGGACGGGAACTGATTCTGGCTTGATTTCTACAACTGGATGCCCTTCCTAACACCAACCTCATTTGCAGTGAGTGCTGGGTGCTTTTTTGCCGTGGCACCTCCACAACCACTTTGCATTTCTACAGCTGAGTAAACTGGAGCAATGTGAAATAAAGTGCCTTGCTCAAGGAAACAACACATCACCCAGTCTGAGAATTGAACTCACAACCTTTCGATTGCAAGGCCAATGCTCTAACCACTAAGCCATGTGCCTATATTTAATAAAGAAAATTATTTGAATTATTTTAATACTAAAAACACACACGCTTGTTTCTTGGAAATTCTCTCTCTATTGCTTTTCTAACTCATATGGCTAGAATTTCAGTTAGGTCTTACCTTATCACATTCATAATCATTTTATGTATGGACCCATAACTACTGATAGAGTTGTAGTGGCACATGTTGGGCATTTTAAACCTAGTGGAACACATCTTTAACCAGGTCTGAACATAGTCATTTTATTTTTCAGAGAAAGGCAGAGAGTGGTGAAGAGGAAATGAGAAAGAAATATAGAAGAAGAATCAACCCAAGTACTGGATTGGTGCATATTTTTATTAACCTCAAAAAGATGAAAGGCAAAGTTGACCTAGGCAAGATTTGAACTCAGAATGTAGAGAGCTGGAACAAATACTGCAAAGCATTCTATCCAACATTCTAACAGCTCTACCAATTTTCCACCTACTTATAATCATAAATTAAGGTGACAGACTATTTCCCAATGCAGTGCCTAGTTTGATACACTATTTTTTAAATATTTCAAGTTCTGTGATGGTTGACTTTGACTTTCATTCCTCTATAATCAATACAAGTACCAATATGGTGAATTCAGTTAGCCATAAACCATTGACATATATTAGCTATGAGTATTTATTTGATTTCACAATAAGGAGATAGTATTAAAGTAGAAGGGTGTAAAAGAGCAGACAGACAGTGACAGTAGAAGAAAATGAAGGTGGAAGGATAAACTTTTTATCTGTCACATTTGATTAGAGTAGCAAACAGGAAAAGTGAGTGAAGTAGAAGAATTTAAATGAGAGTAGGCTAGAGTAATAGGTGGTTAGAGTGATAGGTATCACAGACAGAAAATATAGCTGAAGAGTTCCAAATATTTTTTTAGGTTAAATTTAGGTTAACTGTTACACAGATACTACCTTTGAAGGGCTGAAATTGACACTACAAACCAAAATGTTATATCAATTAGACCCTAAATGAATAATACAATTTGTACTACCAATAAATAATTGTTTCTACTTTTGGCACAAGGCCAGCAATTACCCAGTGCATTACTGGTACTTTATTTTATCGACCCTGTAAGGATGAAAGGCAAAGTTAACGTCGGCGGGATTTGAACTCAGATTGGAAAGGGCTGTAACTCAATGTGTCAAAGCATGGCATCCGACCTCTACCGATACTGCCAATCCACTACCAATAAATAATGTCATGCAGCTCTTATAAATATATTCACTTTCACACATTAGGAAATAAGAGCATAGTGAAAATAATTTCTTCATTGTAACATTTATGTTTGGGACGATAAATTCTAACAAACTCATCTCTAAACCTCTAATTCCATGAATCTATCTACATAGATTAGATACTATAGAAAGAGTAACAGATTCTTTCTTATATCTTTAAAACACCCAAGTCCATGCACAGCTCATAATTTGTCCAGACCAGACGTGAAATAGAGATCTCAGTTTCAAACTATGCATTAAATATTTTTGTAATCAGTACTAAATATATATGATTAATGTATGGATTACATGTACATGTGGTATATATGATTTAGCTACAAGTAACAGAAGAGAATAAAAGAAGTAAAATTTGAAGAGAACTGGCACCCCATCTCAAAACCCATGGCAACTAGTCTACTTGCCCATCTCTTCTGTTTTGATTTACAACACCCCACTAAACATTCAATAGTATTAATTTCATATTTGTATGTCCATACTTTGCTTATTACCTCTTTTACTTCTTAATGAGTAACTACATGAATGAATGGCTATAAAATAATTAAGAAAACACTACAAATATATAAAACGGAAAAGGAATGGAAAGGCAAGGGCTCTAGGGCTACAGAAGAATTGAGGGAAGAGGGAGGGTGATAGGCTCTGGGCCTAGGGCATGGCGGTGTTGGGGCTATGCCCCACGAACAAGACTGCAAAAGCATTTCCACAGACAGTGGTCAGCAACACCTATCCACATTGTTGATAAAACAGTTGGTTATGATAAAATAAATGAAAAGTGAATATAAGAGTTTTTGCAGTGGAATTGAGTTAGGTATGACATTTATTACTTATATGGAATTATTGTCTGGTATTAAATTGAAAAATTGAATAGAATGTATTCACTGGATTGGCAGTATCAGTAGAGGGTTGGACACCATGCTTTCCAGCATAGAGTTACGTCCGTTTACGGTCAAAGTTCAAATCCTGCCGAGGTTAACTTTGCCTTTCATCCTTACAAGGTCGATAAAATAAAGTACCAGTAATGCACTGGGATAATTGCTGGCCTTGTGCCAAAAGTAGAAACAATTATTAATTTGAAAAATATCACAAAGAATATGCAATATAATCTTTAAAAAAAATGGAACATTTGTTATCATCATCCTCGTCATGATCAACATCACTACTATCATCATCATTTAATGTTGTTGATGGTTTGATATAGCTGCTAAATCCTGGGGCATAGCTAAGGGAATAAAAACAATGTAGCATTGTTTTACTTTGAGACAATGAAATACATATCTATAGATCAGGTAGTGTGATACCTGAGTTATTTAGCCTTTTCACCTTTACATGTCAATTATACCTTTCCTGTGTAGCTCCCCACTACAACCTAAAACATTTAACTCTTTATGACATGCAAGACAAACATGATCCATGTAATAAAATATTATATGTATTCCCCAGATTAAAGAGTTTCTCACCTGCCACAGAAGAAAATAGTTAGTTACACAATGCAGAGGTTAAGAGAATGGTAAATCTTTGAAACAGACTAAAATGTCAACCACATACAGTTAGACCCCATGAGAGGAACACAGCAATGTGACAAATAAAAAGAAATGAAGAAACAAAAGCTAGTTTATTACATTTGATTGTGACAAATAAAAAGAAATGAAGAAACAAAAGCTAGTTTATTACATTTGATTGTATCATATAACAAATGAATGGGCAAACCATAGTTTAAATTACATCTATAAAGGTTACAAGTGTCCAATACTGAAAGTGGTAGGAGGAATGAGTAATGTTTAGTTTGATACCGATTGCTAAATCAAAGTTTATCAGCCACCATTTAAAGAGCAGTATAGAATGATAGTAGTTAACTAAAACCGATCAGCATAAAGTGACATTTTCCAGAGACTACAATTATGAGAAATATCAATAAGAGTGAGTAAACAAAGCAATTCTGTAGAGAATCAGTTTAATACATTATTAATAGAAACACAATGCAAAACAAAGGACATAATATGTTAGAGTAGGAAAAAACAAACATCTAGACATTCAAATTAAATAATGAAAAGAGGACTAATATTAGGATAAGCCAACTCTTAATTAAATTCTCATTCTAGACTGTTGTTTATAATAATTTTTTTTTATTTGTTCAACTAATGATATCATGTGTGCTCACTTGGACTTTTAAATTCTACCTCAGATTTAAAATGAATTCCAAATGTTCTTCTCAAGTCCTGGAGATATACATTTCTTTACACACTAAATTATGTTTGTTTGTCAGGTTTTTGTTTGAAGGAGAGAAAAGTCACATTTCTAGTCTACATTTTAAATTGTGGAATTATAAGAATGCACACCTGGTAGGAAAAGAGATGTTAATGTTAAATTATTCCATACAGAAGGTTCTAAGGTTGTATTGCAGACAGCTTTATCTTAATTATCATATACTGGCCTACTATAGATATACATGTCCAGTTTCTTTTAATGCTCTTTCAATTTTATGACACTACATCCTCATCTATCACCTCATTTCTAAAATCTTTGCTTAATCCAATTTGTCCATAACTATATTCTTCTGGAATACTCTTATATTTTTTCATGTAACCATTAATTTTATTAAGCACCTCCAACTATCTCTATACCTTTCTTTTTATTATTGTTTAGCCAAGGAAGGAAAGACAGTCTCCATAATTATTTTCAGAGCCTCGGCAACTGGTGGAAGGAAGATAAAAGGGCATCTTCAAATGGGAGATCTGACCTGAATGCTTGCAATAGAGTGGACTCCACTAAAGGCACCAAAAGACCAGTTGGTGTTATTAAACTGGATGAAGGATTAAATCTACCACCCACGTAGACCATAGCAGGATTTGAACCCAGAAAACTCAGAATACAAAGAACTGGAATAAATACTGCAAGACATCTTGTCTGACAAACAATTCTGCCAATCCACTATCTTGAACTGATATTTCATTTTATTAACCCTGAGAGGATGAAATGTAAAGTTGAACTGGGAAGGATTTGAACTGGGAAGGATATTCTCTAATAGCTCTGCCGATTCACCACCTCAAACATGAAGGTATACAAAAAAAAAATCACTTTGGTCCTCAAATTAACAAATAAAATAAACATAAGGATTATATGGATAAGAGACAATATATCAGCAAATGAACTAACTCTACCATTAGAAATATTAAATTAGATACAGAATTACATTTAGAAGGCACTACAGAAAAGTGATTGACACTTAAATCTATTGACAGAAAGATACAAATTGTTGGATAACATTGTTTTTAATCATTTATAAAAATACTGAGACTATCTGAGAAGTAAAGTTTGCAATCTGAATCCATATTTTTATTTCAGATTTCCTTTGTAAAACAAGAATGACTTTAGTGAATATAGACAACATATTGAAAAGAATTACTACAGGTATCATCAAAGAATACCTAATGCTGACTACTTATCATCATCATAACTCTCAACAGGTTAAAAACTAACTTCTGTAATTTTGTTGCTGAAAGAGTTAATTTACAGAGGCATACATATATTCAGGTTGTGATACTAATAGACATCTACATAAGTTCCATATATTTCACAGATCCTACATACCCTTTGAAACTATTTCATATAAACCTTTTTATCAAATTATATTGAAGTTTAACTTATTCTCTTCGGTATTCTCTAATTCAACATCCATGGTAATGTTACTACTAAAGCAACAATTTAACCCTTTTGATACCAACCCACCTAAACAAAGCCACTCATTTTAAAGGCTTCCTATATATATATATTAAAATCACAGCAATAACAACAACAAAAGCACAACTTATTCTTCCACCCACTTATTTCTAAGAGGTTCATAGAGGCAGAATCCTCAGATATGTCTTCCAGAGGCTTCTCTCAGAAGCAATTTTCAACAAATCATCTGGCTGGATCCCCAGGCAAGACAATTTGAGGTTATAGATATTATCAAGTCCTTTTGTTTGTGATATGCCTCCGGGTCTCCTGCTGCCAAATCTTGCCTGTTCAATCTTCCAATATAATTTTATATAAGAACATTTTATTAAGTCACCAATATATAATGAAATAACTAATAATTCTAGTAAATCCTTTCAAATTCTTCATTAATGAATTGAAATGCACTGTATGTCATTAAAAATATGGTCATGAAAGGGATAATATTGTCTGAAAAAATAAATCTATACATTCTCATGTAGTAACATCAGATGTCCCAATTGCTAACCCTTGCAGTAATATGAAATTGTTTGAAAGCTAATCAAATGATAGTGTCCATACAAATACATGTCGTCTTTATTGATCAACTTTCTGTGATTGATAAAATAAGTGGTTGTAATAGTATTCTGGAATAAATTATTAATGACAACAGATTTACCATGAGCTCTGCAACTGTAGCAGTAATGATGACAATGATAACAACAACAATAATAATGATGAAAATGCTCCTACTACTGCTTCTTTGTTATGTCCAAGAAGGATGAATTTTGTATGCACGCACGCATGCACATGCACACGCACTGATAGCCTGCTTTTCAGTCAGAGGATGGGGATGCTTGTATGAGATTTAAAATAATGGAAGTTAATGTAATATATGAAGTCATGGGAATGGAAGAAAGTTTCAGAGATCAGCATCCCAAATGAAGAACTGCATGAAATATTTAGTGAGAGAGGTGGAGGAGAGTAGAAAAGGTGTGATACAGATAGAGAAACAGACAAACAGATATAGACAAAGAAAAACTGAGAAAGAAAGAAAGAAAGAGAGAGAGAAAGGAAGACAGCTGAGAGAGAGAACAGACAAATAGAGAAAGTGAATTGGTATATATTGTGACAAAACAAATAGCAAGAGAGAAAGAAATAATGATCTCCATATCCCTCTTGCTTTCTCTCTGTTTCTCTCTCTCTCTCTCACACACAAACACACACACACACACACTTGTGCCAAATATCATATGTAAGAGAAACACACAGATATATAGAGTATTAGTAATGGAACTAACAGACTAAATTCAAGAATCTGCTATAATAGTTGTTTCTACTTTTGGCACAAGACCAGCAATTACCCAGTACATTACTGGTACTTTATTTTATCGACCCTGTAAGGATGAAAGGAAAAGTTAACCTCGACGGGATTTGAACTCAGATGTAACTATGCTGGAAAGCATGGCATCCGACCCTCTACCGATACTGCCAATTCAATGCCCTTGGACATAACAGAATCTGCTATAATAGTAGTGGTAAAACAGGCAGAAGAGGACATGGAATGAGTATTGTGACAAATGCTCCTGTTACCAACAACAACTATAATAGAAAAAAACTAAGATATATAACCAATATGTCAACTGAAATGTTAACTATTTTCTGAACTACATGAAACCATAATATGTATTTTAATTATCATTTCACTAAGAGTAAAAATAAAATTAAAACATATAGACTGGCAAAGTGAAAGCATATCATATTGTGACAATAGAATTTGGTGCAGGGAAGGGTTGTTATTCTCATGAAGCTAAACAATATATTATTATATTATAATATATTTAGGGCGGTGGATTGTAGAGTTGTTAGAGCATTGGACAAATGCTTAACAGTATTTGTGCCAGCTCTTTACGTCCTGAATTCAAATTCCACCAAGGTCAACTTAAACTTAGTCTTTCATCCTTTAAAGTCGGTAAAATAAGAACCAGTACAGGGGTCAATTTAAACGACTTTCTTATCCTCCAAAATTGATGGCATTGTGACAATGTTAGAAAGAATTACATTATAATATATTATGCAAAATATATTATTATAGTTACATCAGGGTAGGTAGGGTTTCCAAAGCTAAATTGTTAGTGAGAAGTGCTCATGACTTGGTTTAGCTACTTCATTTTAATTATGTTGTTGGACTTCTGTCATTTCTGACAATGAGTGTTTCAGTTGATTCAATCGACAGAAGTGCCTGCTCATCAAACTGACAAGTAAATAACTGAGCACAGACTCGTGTACTCTTAATGCCATTCTCTGGGAGATTCAGAGTGACATAATGTGTGACAGAGCTGGCTTCCCCTTATATTATAAGTACGACTCATTTGTTTTTGCTTACTGAGCAAACTGGAGCAACATAAACTAAAGCAGCTTGCTCAAGGATACAATATGCTGCATGATCTCACAACCTTGCAATTGTGAGCTGAAACCATGTGCCTTCACATGTCACACTACATAACATTAATATACTAAGGGCGGTGGATTGGCAGTGTCGGTAGAGGGTCGGACGCCATGCTTTGAGGTATAGAGTTACGATCCTTGCCATTCTGAGTTCAAATCTTGCCGAGGTTAACTTTGCCTTTCATCCTTACGGGGTCGATGAAATAAAGTACCAGTAATGCACTGGTTAATTGCTGGCCTTGTGCCATAAGTAGAAACAATTAATATACTAATAGATGTAACTTACAAGGTTTTCTCCAGTAATGAATATCATAATTTCCGTTTTTCTTTTTCCCCTCTCCTTAAACTTTCATATCCCATTAATAATTACACAATAGTCAAAGAAGAAATATAGCCACTTTAACCCTTTTGATACTAAATCACCCAGTTGTGAACTGGGTGATTATTGTCATGATTTTAGCAATATCACTTTAAAGAGTAAACTGGGTGCATTTTATTAGGTCTTGTTTTAGAATATTTATATTCAAATTAAAACCATCACATTTTTATGTAAGAATCTTTTGTTAAGGTATATTCCAAAAACAAACTTAGTAATGAAAATATTAATTATTTTACTACATCACTCAAAATTAACTGAAAATGCATATACAGTATATTTTATTCGAAATATGATCATGAAAGGGTTAAGTTTGAATAAGGAAATACTTCTTTTTATTTGCTTTATCAAAAATTAAAATAGTTTGAAAATAGACTAAATAGCTTTTACATGGAAGCAAAGATTTTCTTAAATATTGACAAAAAGTTGGTTGTTTTAAATTTGCATTATGCATGTGTTTCTTTTTACATTATTTTTTCAGATTATAATTCCAAAAGTAGGTTATCAAATTGATTAGAATCTTCAACAAAATTGAATAAACACCAAAGGGAAGCACAAGCCATATAAAATCTTCAGTCATTCAGAACCATCTGTTATCAGTAGATATATGTTGTATATACCATTGTTGAAATGAATACATATACCATGTCTGATGGCTTATAAGATGCATTGTTTTCAAAAATATGTCCCATAAAAATCGCCTTGCATTTTATAAGGGTTTCTGACTAGTGGAGTTTTAGTGCTGCAGTGGTCCTTAAATTAAACCAAAGATTTCCGCAAATGTAAACAAGGTGGCGATTGCTCCTACACTAACAATGGCAACTTTTTTCTAAGGTAACAATGTATAACAGAAGTACTTAATGGTACTTCATATAAAATAACACAAGTCAGGAAGAAAATTAAGTGATGATGCTTAACCATGCATGTATAGCGACATCAAAAATTTATTTTCACACAGCCTTATGTTTTAAAAATGTGCTAAAATATTACAACTAGAATTACAATGTAGAATTATAAAATACGATGTACAAAATTTATACCCTTCACCTGACATTTGTAGTTTAAACCCATTTATTTATTTTTATTTTTTTTACAAGCCTGCCTAAATTGAGGTGCATCATTTAAGCCCATGAGATGCATCATATAAGCTGCCAAATACGGTATATACTGTTTGTCCCACAGCCCCAATTTAAAGACTGCAAATTGAATATTTAAGAAACTATTTCAGAATGTAAGGAAGTAGATATAGTTATCTTGTAGAGATAATCACTGAGATATTAGTATTTAATCATCTCTAATCTGAGGAAAGTATTGTCAAGAAAAAGATGCAGTCAAATATTTACTTAGAAGTGCTATATTATGCATCTTCATCATCACCATTATCATTTAGCATTAAATATTACATTAACTTACATTATATACATGCATGCATTACATATATGTATGGCTTACAAACATGCATGTATACATCATGTGTGTGTGTGTTAAAGAATTACAACAGAAATATTACCAAGAAGTTGAATATGACTAATTAAAAATGTAAAGATTTTCACTAATTGAGGTTTATGAGGAAACTTCTTTCATAAACTAATAAAATTCCTCTTAAACTTTTGATACCAATACAGCCAAAATCAACTCTTGTTCTATGTAACAAAACCACCCATTTTAGAGGGTTCCTCTTTAAATTAAAATATAATATGATTTTATATATAAGAAGCATATGTTACGTTACTATCTTAGGGATTAAATAATTTATTATTTTAAAAAATTCCTCAAAATTCTTCATTAATTAAATAGAAATGATGGTGATAATGATTTTTATTAAAATAAACTTTATTTTATTTTATTTGATTAATGATGAATTTTGAGGAATTTACTAAAATAATCAATTATTTCATTACTAAGATAGTAAATTAATATATGGTTTTTATATAAAATTATATTAGAAGATTTTGATTTAAAGAGAAACCTTCTAAAATATGATCACAAAAGGGTTAATCAAAATAAATGCAATTTCGAAGAATAGTGAAACTAACAGACTTTAATGGAAATCAAGATGATAGGTATGGCAGTATATATTAATGTATTATCATATGATCTTTCATGTAAGAATAATGAAATTGACCAGAAAATAAAAATACAATTTTCAACATCCGAAATAATTGACATGTTTGACAGGCTTGACATGTTAAGCTAAAATGAATACTTATTGGAGTTTTATTGTGAGAAATACTAGCTATATGAAGCTATGTGTTCTAACATAATTTGATGACAGAAAACAACTGACATTATAAATAAATCCTTTCTACGTTATTAGAAACATTGCATATTTGAAATAAATGCATTACATACAAAGATAAGTTTGATATTTGTCAAACATCTAAAATGTTGAATAAATATTTAGTATTTAAGATTTCACTTTATTACATTTGTTTGATAAAAATTCTCCACAGACACACATAAGACATAAAAATATCATTTCTTATTTGTTTTTGTTATTTATAATCTGTTAACATTAACGGTTTGAATTTTGTAAATTTGTTGTCATAATTGTTTTACCAAATGAATGTTAAAGCAGTAAACTAGCAGAGTTGTTAGAGCATCAAATTAAAGTGCTCTCTGGTAGTTGTTTCAGCTTTGTGTGCTCTGGATTCAAATCCTGCTAAGATCAATGTTGCTTTTCTGTCTTTCACAGTCAATAAATAAAGTACCAATTCAAGGCAATGGATTGACAGAATTCTTAAAGCATCGTACACGATACCCTACATTATCTCCTTTGGACCTTTGTATTCTCAGTTCACATGTAATGTCACTCATCATTCAACTAGACAATGACTAGGATACTTTCTTTCCATCACAGGAGAGCAACAGAAAAATTCCGAAACTTTAAAAATTCAGGGTTTGAGAAAAATCACAAACATGAATTTGTATTTAGTAATATCTTCAACTACATATATCAAATCCACAGAATTTGAAAACTGGGCAAAACTCGAACAATTCTAAAATTTAACAAAGACAACATCACACATCAACATTCAATTCACACGCTTAAAACTCCTTGAAAGATTCATCCATAACATCACCAAACCACACATTTCTCTTTCCAGCTTGCAACATGAATTCTAACCCACGATGACATTACTTTCAGATCTTACATCTTACACAAACTAATAGTTTCATTGTCTGATTGAAAGGTGTATCTTACTTTTAATTGATGGCTTCAACAAAAATTGTTTTTATTTACAATCAGCATTCTAACTACAGCCTATGTGAAGGAGAGTAACAAAACATAGAATCTGCAATATCCAAATGGTGATCCATGCTCTCACCCACTGTTTTAATGTATACACTGTAAATGTGGTTGGTGTTAGAAAAGGCATCCAGCTGTAAAAACTCTGGCCAAATTTACAATCCCTTTGGAGCAAGGTATGGCATGGCCAATTCTGGCCAGACTTGTCCCTCAATGCAGACAACCCGTCTGACCCATGCATGCATATCATACACACAAACCACATATACATCATAAGTTAAACAGACACACATATACATAAGGATAAATTGTAGACATATCACACACAGACACATATATGATAGATATATATGAGGAACACTGAAGTGTACCCAGTTGTTGGACTATCCAGCTCTGAGTTATATATGTCTGCTCAGTCAGGGCTGAGTTGGGGCAAAGTAAGAACCCTGTATTCCACTTAGTCTATTTTAAAAATTCATATTACATATTAAGTGATAGCAGTGAAGCTATCAAAGGAAGTAGTGTACTGAACAAAATGTACTTAATAGAGTTCAAAGCCTGAGTTCTTTTTCCCTTGTCAGACAACATGCTTTATGGCATAGAGTTACGGCCCTTTACGATCTGAGTTCAGATCATGACGGGGTTAGCTTTGCATTTCATCCTTACAGGGGTCAATAAAATAAAGTACCAGTAATGCACCGGAGTCAATTTAATCAACTTTCACCTTTCCCAAGATTGTTGGCCTTGTGCCTAAATCAGAAACCAATATTAATATGCAAAGATCAATATTCTATAAGTTTAACCTGGAATCTAGTCAAATTAATGATACAGTAGATGAGCTATATTCCTTTCTTTAGTCTTGCCTTTTGTCTTCAATGTGTATATAGCACTGCCATATGCTATCCTATGGTTTATACATACACCACACTACCCCTACACTTTAGACAGAATCTCCTAATTCTATCTAGAAAAAAGTACATTTTTCAAACTATTTATAAATATTTTGAATTCCTGATACTGCAATGTTACTAGTCCCACCCTTTAAGTCAAGCTGCAAGGCCTTCAACATGCATTAACTTTCAATATCAGTAGCATCTGGCAATTTAAATAGCTATAAAAATAACTTAACAGTTTATCACAAATATCAAATATTTCATGTTTAATGATAGCTAAATCTTCTATCCTATTCACTGCTTCTATTGCTTTTATGAAACAATGTAAGGATATATAGTGATTATATTAATTTCAGTACTTTGATTAACCCTTTACTATTTACATTACTGTGAAGGCTTAGTGGTTAGAGCATTGGGCTTGCAAGCGAAAGGTTGTGAGTTCAATTCTCGGACTGGGTGATGTGTTGTTTCCTTGAGCAAGACACTTTATTTCACATTGCTCCAGTTTACTCAGCTGTAGAAATGAGATGATAGGACTGGGGTCCCTATCATTCCACTGCAAAGTGGTCGTGGAGGTGCCACAGCAAAAAAGCACACAGCCCGCACTGTAAAGTGGACGTGTAGGCGCCACGAAAAAGAAGCACCCAGCACTCACTGTAAATGAGGTTGGTGTTAAGAAGGGCATCCAGCTGTAGAAATCAAGCCAGAATCAGTTCCCGTATGAGCAAGACAAGGTCACCCGACTGGACACTGTCCACAACAGGACAACCCATCTAACCCATGCTAGTGTGGAAGAACGGATGTAAAAATGGTGATGATGATGATGATTACTCTATATTTATTATTGTATTTTCACATAATATTGAATATATGAGATGTTTATATTTATATGGAGAACAATACTTTAATGTCAATATGAGTGGCCAATTACAGCTGGTTTGAACAGAAAGAGATGAGAGAATTCTGGCCAGATATGGTCAGTTTAAATGCTAAAGTGTTAAGACTTTTTTATTGACCTTAGAAGGATGAAATACAAAATCAATCTGAGCAGAATTTGAACTCTGAAAATAAAGGGATGGAAATAAATACCACAAATATAGTCTATTGCTGTACAGATTCTTCCTTCTACCACAATAATGTTACATGATATTTTATTAAATTGTATCATAGTACATCCCCATAATACTGAATTAATAGCAACTTTCTTCCTACAAACTAAGAATAGCTCAGCTAGTTTACAACAACAGACTGACAGTTTTAAATTCCAGATCTTTAGATTAAGGCATATTCCATGTTTTAAAGATTTATTTATTATTGTTTTTTTTTCTTTTTGAAATTTCAGAATAGCAATTAAAATTAGAGATTTGGTAAAAAAAAAAAAAAAAAAAAAAAATCAAAGAAATTGTTGGTACGTATACTTTATTTTAGTAGGGTTAGTAGATTGTATTTCAGTCTACTGGACTAGCATGGTCACATTAAGGGGCAGATTAAGTCATTTTGAGGCCCTAAGAACTTAAAAGATTATGGTGTCTCTCTTATGTAAAGAATATAAAAAAAAGTTGGTGGCAGTGGGGTCAAATAAATTTAATTTAAATAAAATGATGTCTCTCTTCCCTTGGTGCTTTAAGCATCTACTTATTTTGCATAATGGCTAATACAGCCATGACCACTGATTAAAACCACAAAAAGGAATAATTGACCACATAACCCACTTTTATTATTAACATTATAAGGTCTCAAACTAATGAGGTAGCCTCTGTATGGTTGCTTGAACTGCTAGAAATAGTAGCCAAATCTCTCTCAAATCCCACAAGACAAACTATAATTGTGAAGATGAGAAGGTCATGGCTGAAATGCCTCTGATCATATGTGTACTTGATCAAGAATGACTAAGGACTAACATTATAGGATCTGCAGCTACTTACAACATATCTCTTAATGCCAACTTGACACTATATTCCACATGTTCTCTTTATTCCTCTACTTCAACTAGATCTTTGTTCAGTCATGTATGTATATATGTATGAACCTGTAACTTCTGTTGGAGTTGTAGGGGTGCTGTAGCAACATACTGCATTTCTTGGGCATTTAAAGACCTGGCAGAAGTCATCCCTCTCCAGGTCTGAGCACAGACAATTTCTTCTAGTGGTAGAGAGGAAGTGAGAAAGAGGTACTTTTTTTTTTATCAAACTCAAAAGAATGAAAGGCAAAGTTGACCCCAGTGGTATTTGAACTCAGTGTGCAAAGAGCTGGAATGAATACTGCAAAGCATTCTATGTGACATTCTAATGATTTTGCCAATTTGCTGTCTATTATTCAGTCATACAAAAAGAAATTTCTTATTCATTCTGTTGAATATTCAATTCATAAATATCCTCATAGGATTATCATTTTTATCTATATTCTATTTGTCTTAGCACAGACATGGCTGTGGGCTTAAGAGATCTGCTTCAAAACCATGTATCCCATAGTGTGACACCTTGGTGCAGTTTCTTCTACAACAGCACTGGGTTGATAAATATCTTGTCAGGGCTATTTTGTGGATACTGGGTGTTTATGTACATGTTTGTGTCCATGGCTATGTCGATGTGTTTGACACAACAGTGGTTAAAACCAATCTTGTGTCAAACATGTAACTTATCGACTTAATTATAGACTGATAAAGATATATGGCAGACTGAAATAAGCACTGGGATTGATTTGATCAATTAATGCCTTTGAAGGTGGTGCTCCAGCATGACCACAGTCCAATGGCTAAAATCAATAAAAGACTATTAAATTGTTGTATCTCCCTAAGTCAGCTTTGATTGAACAAACCTATGATCCAAGATATTCTAGTTGTGACCATTCTGTCTTTTAAGGGTTAATTAGAACTACAAAATCTAATATGTCATTTATGTTTTTAAGGCAGCAGGGTGTAATTTGAAGGAGATTTGGCTACTATTTCAGGCAAGCCAAGAAACAACACAGAGGCATACTTGCTAACTCGTATATAAAGTTTTCTTCATAATCTCAGTAGGGAGGATATGCAGAGCAAAATATACTACATTCTTGACATGTATAAACCAGACTTCAGAAACTCAGGACTGGTTTTCTTTTATACTATATCAAAAGATAATTTTATAATGAAATAATACAAAGCCCCCTTTGACAATCATGCTGCTTTCTTGTAGTACCAAGAAAGAGAGGTTTAGAGTAAAATGATAATAACTAGAAGCCTATCTATTCTTATGACAGAGACATTGATAAAATGATTACATGAATTCTAGTTTTCTCCAGCCATTCCTCAAAAGAGCATTTATGTAAAAAGAAAACTTGTTTTTATTTTATTTTATATTTAAGAAAGAGGGGAGAGAGTGTGTGAGAGAGAGCATTGGAATTTTATAAGTTGTCAAACAACCTTATATTGAAATACATGTTAATATTCACTGTGAGCAAAGGCAATATTTAATATTTAGAATACTATTAACACTTCGTTTTAAATTTTTTATATATATATTACATTCATATCAGATATTGAAAATGAATTATTTTGGATAAATAAGTATATTATAATGAAAATATTTTGACAGTTGGATAGTAAACTGACAGACAAATTGAAATTTATGTAAAAAAAAGGAGAAAAAAAAATCACCCATTGCATACAATGGACAAATCTAACAACTTAGGAAGCTTAAAAAAAATAACAGGCAATATGATCAAGTAAATTTATTATATGATGGCTGGTAGATGAGATAGATTATCATTTTTTAACAAGATTAATACTGGAGTTTGTAGAAATCATCATAACCCAGGAGGAAACATCTGTTGTTTATCTTTTAGGAAACAAATAGAATGGATCTGAGAAATCTAGATTCTACAGACAAACTGTTTAATGTTAAGACAGAAATTTGAAATGTTGGAATCCAAATGCAAAATTTTTTACAAATAATAATAGCTTCAGAAAATAGGGTAAAATACTCTTAGGTATATAAAAAAAAGGGGGGAGGGACATCAACCACTTTAGAGAAGTTAACACTGAGTCTCTCAAATTATTGTTTATATCAATTTCAGTGTTTGGATCCAACATTTCAAATCATTCAGGCGCTTTGATTAATCATAAGATTTGTTAAGGAGAGATTCTAAGGCTACACTGGCTAAATTGTTAAATCCATAAACGTGTGTGTGTGACTGTGTGTGTTTGTCTCACTATCTTTGCTTCACGTTTCACTCAGTTAGCAGTGACATTTGTTTATGTACAACATAAACCAAGTCCTGAGACCCATTGGTCCAATATACAAAGATCAGTACCTTGCTTTAAAAAAGGGGTTGATAATAGGAATCATCCAACCATAGAAAGCTTAAAGGGTTGGGAGGACTCTTCAGTTGAGTCAAAGACATGACAACCTCTCTAGGGCTAATACTATGATAAAATATATTCAGTAGAGTGAGAGGCTGTATGAAAGCTTGAGATGGGCCTCTGACCAGTATGGAAGATCAGTAGCTCTGCTTGAGTACTGGCTCAGTCTGTGAAAACTCATCTAGCCTTTGCTAGCAGGAAAAACAGATGTTAAATGACAATGATGATGACCAATTATGCCTCAACTAGATCATAATCAAATCTAAACCAGACAAATACTAGCCGCGAACCCAAGCAAATGTAAACCACAATCCAACAATCAACCCTATCAAACATATCCATCAAAACCATATCCCAACCCTCTCAACCAAACAATCAGCCTGCTCCAGTTATTGGCATGGAGATGACAGATGTCATCAGGTCACAGCTGTCACATTACATAGTTTTTATATTATATATATATATACACACACACACATATATACATATACATACACATATATACATATATACTCAGCCCACACTGTAAAGACACCATGTAGGTATCAGGACAAAAAGGATCCCAGTACACACTGGAAATGTAGTTGCTGTTAGGAAGAATATCCAGCTGTAGAAACCAGGCCCAAATCAGTTCTGTGTGAGCAAAACATGTTCATCCGACCTGGCTTGTCTCACAATGGGACAGCTTGTCTAATCCATGCTAGCATGGAAAATAAATGTTAAACGATGATGATGATACATATATATACATATATACACATACATATATATGCACACACACACACACACATATTGAAGGCAGGTGGCTGAGTGGCCAGAGAATTGGATTTGCAATTGTGAGGTTGTGAGGTTGATTCCCGGACTGGGTGATGCGTTATGTCCTGTTGCTCCGTCTACCTGGAGTTGTGACAGATAGATAGTTTTAGCAATTGGAAAGACCAATGGAAACATTGTTTCTTTGGTCCAATTTGATGAAAGTCGATTGACTGTCGATATATATAGATAGATATATATATATAAATTATAAAGAATTGTAAAGACAAAGAATTACAGACAATTATAGGAATAGAACCAGTGATGAATTTTATAGAGAGAAATTGAATGAAATGGATGAAAGTGACTAGGTGATAGAAGTAATGGAAATAAATGTGAAAGGAAGTAGAAGAATGGGAAGACCAAGAAATATATGGCTAAAAATGAAAGAAGAAAAAAAGGAAAATCAAGATAAAATGAAGACACTTGTCATGGGGTCCCACTAGGCTAACCTCTCCTTTCAGAATAAAAATGGCTTTAAAATACTTCTTGCTAATTGTGAGAACATTGGATAAAATGACTTGTGGTATTTAGTTACGGCTGTTTGTGTTCTGAGTTCAAATCTCACCAAAGTTAACTTTATATGGGCAGAGGATTGGTGCAGAATTGCTAAAGGAAGATCGTTAGCATCGGACAATATGCTTAGTGGCATAGAGCTATGGCCCTTTACGTTCTGCGTTCAAATCCTGCTGAGGTTAGCTTTGTCTTTCATCCTTACGGGGTCGATAAAATAAAGTACCAGTAATGCACTGGAGTTGATTTAATTGACTTTCCCCTCTCCCTAAATAGCTGGCCTTGTACCTATAATAGAAATCATTATTGTTTTGCAGTCAGTAACCAGTTTAGTTGATATTCAGGTCAGGAATATTTCTTTCACAGGAGTTCACTAGAATATGAAGTTAATTCATGTGTAGCATAATGTAAATTTCTAATAACACCAGCTCTACAACTACCATACTACCAATGCTGGCCTTAATCCTTTAGCATGTACATTACTCTATATTTACTATTATATGTTCATGGTAAAAGTTTTACCACACAATTATCTCACATAATATCGAAGCCATGAGATTTCGATATTATTTATGTTGAGAACAATACCTTAACATTAGTATGAGTGGCCAGTTACAGGCGGTTCGAACAGAAAGAGGTGAAAGAATTCTGGCTGGATATGGCTGTGTTAAATGCTAAAGGGTTAATCACCTTTGAGATAGTGTTTGTTAATATGACAAGCAAACAGTTAATACGGTCTGAATGGCTGCCCTTCTTGTGGATATAGCAGAGTGTTATGTGTTGGGATAGTTACCTGCTGACAGAGAAAAGCTGAAGTATTTGGAGAGGATAGGGCAGTTTAAATGTGATAACAGGAATATCATCTGAACTCATCACTTATTGAAGCATAAGGGACAATATTTAAAGGTCATATAATTTGTAAACTCTAGCTGACACAAACTTTTGACAACACTTATCTTCTGTGAATATTATAGCCGAAGAATGGACTGCAAAATCAGAACAGACCACAATAACATCAACACACACACACATATGTATATATATATATATATTAAAAGGAAATGTGTTATCTGACCTCTGAATTTCTTGGGTGGATTTGCAATATCTCCAGCATCTGGTTGTACAACACATCTGTCATCAACAAGTCTAGAAGAAAAAAAAAAAAGGAAAAAAAAAAAAGGAAAAAAAAAAAAATTATTAAAACTAAAAAATATTTTGAAATAATAATATTTTGTTTTTATATCAGGGATAACATAATGACATGAGGACAAATGTTAATTTTTGACATATGTGTATGAAAGACATGACTGAAGTGAAATATTTTCAACCAGGAACCGAACCCAAATCATGGATGTAGCTCACTAGATCATAACTTGCCTCACTGAGTTATATATTAGCACTTGGTTTTTAAGGTGCAATAATTTATATATGTATCCATTTATATATGTATCTGCCCTTTTTCAAAATAAAGATATGGGGGCAGTGGGAGAATGATACAGTTAATAAAAGATTTGAAAGGAAAAGGCTTAGTGTATCGCAGGAAGACATATAAGGAAAGGAAGATCTTTAGAATGGTGGATTCCTGAATCAAAGGCTACATACTTCTCATGCTGGATTTGTGAAAGAAACCCAGTAGAAGTGACCAAAAACATAGTAGCAATGTAAAGAGTGGGCAAGATTTTAGTAATTATGGAAGTGGACTGGTAAAACAAATATGACATTTGTTTCAGACTTGTTAGCTAAAATTTATCTGTTTAGTATTATATACTACACATCTGTATGTAGGAACCTGGAAATAAAAAATATAAAATAGACTAACAAACATTCAAGAAAATAGGTTTTCTACCTAAACATAATATGAAATCAGAAAACAATTTATAATAGATATTAATAGTTTACAATAGATTTATAAGTTTTAATAACTTATGGTAGATGTAGGGGAAGAAAATATAGACAAGATGAAATATGTTCCAAATGTGAGAATATTATAGAACAGGTTTTATCATTTCAGGCAGTCTACAACAAATATATGATTACAAAAGATTAAAAAAAATAAAACATTTCCCAGCTGTCTCTAAATTAACTGTAAAGTTAGCCAATGGCTACCTGTGTAGTTTATCTTTCTTCTTGAGGATTTGTGAGAAAGAAATCTAATATGTGTGGTTGCTAGAGTGATAAATTAGAAGTTCAAGTAACCTACAAATCAGTCTGATATACCTGAATTAATTGTTCAAGCTGATACTTTTTACGTCAATAACGAAAGAAGGCTTAAAATCTGGTGTGGGTATTCATTGTGTTTAAAAATAACAAGTCAATCATAAAACTATCAGAATAAATGTTAAGTCTTTATAGAAGAGTCAAGAAATACAATTATAACCTTAATTATAAATTGCATTCATTCAAAGAAACATAAGAAACATGAAAATAGCTTGTACCAAGCTATGGTCTGGTCTCTTCCCACCCTCATTGCTGAGGGTAGGGGACCATTGACAATAGCATCAATGTTAATTTAAATGATGTTGTATATCTATAAATCTGATTGGGAAAAAAGTGACATCAGTGGGTCCTGAATCCTCATCCAACCATTAGACAGCTCATCCACCTTCATCACAAGGATAAAGGTAGGCCACATGGGAGGTTGTCACCAAGGTGTCTAAAGAATCTCATCTACCCTAATTTTCAAATCAGTGATCATACTCCTAGACAGACTGCCAAACAAGGTTAACGAACTCTGTCTATCTGGTATTTTTCTTCACACTACTGAGTTCATCTGCAGGATGTCCAAAAATCACCCTCCTCACTGAGCAAGCTTGGTAGGGTTGCTGCTTATGTCACCAATGACCCAACCATGCGACAGGTTGCACTGGGTTACGTGTTACCAGTAGCACTTGATAGTGTCCTAACATTGTACCATGCTATATGTTACTAGAAATTCCAATGATGAAATTATTCCCCAGGTCTTTATATTGTTAGACCCAATTGTAAATGAGAATTTTTTGGATAGCTGGTTCAATTAACTATTCCTGAATTGCAAAACTAACATTTGTTAAACAAACTATAAACATCATAATATTTGTTCAAGAAATGTTTCTAGGAAGTTTCAGCTCATCCTTACTTTCACACTTCACCTAAGGCCAACATTTCCTGAATATCCTTCAAGCTATTGTAGACAAAGAGCTATTCTTTCTTAGATAGATGAAGAAAATGGTATTTTAAATACAAGAATAAAATAATTGTTTCTACTTTAGGCACAAGGCCAGCAATTACCCAGTGCATTACTGGTACTTTATTTTATCGACTCCGTAAGGATGAAAGGCAAAGTCAACCTCGGCGGGATTTGAAGTCAGATCGTAAAGGGACGTAACTATGCTGGAAAGCATGGCATCCGACCCTCTACCGATACTGCCTTTATACAAGAATAAAATAATGAATGCATGATGAAGAATACCTCAGAATTTCGAAAATCAATCTATTCATATAACGAGGCATTTCCAATCAACGTTTGGTGTAAAAATATTAGTCAGATCATATATTTTAATAGCAATCTACCCCGAACCACCTCTGGCTCTATGAGACAAAACCGATTTTAAAGAGTTCCTACTTTAAATTAACACCTTCCAGCATATTTTTATATAAGAACATTTTGTTATGTTGCAGATATCATCTTAAGGCAATCATAAGTTTAGTAAATACTTCCCAAATTCTTCATTAATTCATTAAAAGCAAAATATCTCATTAAAAATACCTTGCTAGCAAAGAAGGAATATTTTAAACGATGACGATGATGATGACAATGATGACAACGATGACAATGGTTGTGATGATTAAATACGGTAGTAAAAAGGTTAAAGCTGACCAATTACTATCAATGAAGCTACTGAAGGTGTTTACACATGGGTCAGTGTATCATATGAAAATAAGACAAGCAATATGTCAAGTGTTAGTACATTACTTTCACTGTTGAATTTGAAGAACACAAAACAATAAAAGTATATCGGTTGATAAAAGGGAAAGTGAATGTTAATTAAATTATTGATTCATTAACTACAATTACACTCATCTGGTTAGAATGACATTATGGTCAGTGAACAGAATAAATGATATGTTTAAATAGATCCATTAAGCAAATATTTCTTCATCCTTTTAAAAAGAATCTGCTGAACAAGATCTCAAGGATTAAACATTGCAATTTTTCAAAAGTGAAATCATATGTCTACATATAAAGGTACTGATAAGAAAATTGGAAATCTCTAAAGATGGTTTAGCTTTTGTCTAAAGAAGTGATGTAAAGAGTGTGCAAGAATTTAGACATTATGGAGGTGAATATATTTGTCTCAGTCTGTTTAGCTAAATGTTATCTGTTCAGTATTTGAAAGGAACATTATATTCAAAATACCTGTAGTATAGAAGTGTAGAGGTAGAGAGCATTATATTATTCTGAGGAAGCTATATCATATAAAAAGATATGTTGATAGAAACTATTGTGAGTTGCTACTAATAAATATGTACTTATTTTTCTATCATGATTTTTAATAATGTAGCAATAGTGAATAAATTAAAGCCTGTTATAAGTCAAGCTACAACAGATAATTGTATCTGTAACAGAAAATACTAGCTAATGTTCTGGTAGATTTCAAGTTTAAATATATGTCACATATTTTAATTCATTGAGAATCAGGTACCATCATGTAGAGTGTTATGTGGAGCTAAATTATGCATTATTTAAATTCTAAAGATGAGAAATTCTATATGGTAATCAATGCTGACATTGTTAAATATATTCATCGACTGAAAAATAATCACTATATAGATATAACATATTGCTAATTTCTAATGGCAGGCAAGATTGTATATTAAAATGACCTTATATCAAGCTTTCTTTTTGAACTCATAAAGCATTCCTTTACTTCTGTTATAACAATTCCTTAGGAATTTGTTAGCTACTAAGTACTAATTTCATCAATCACAAAGATATAAAAATTTAAGACAGCAAACCCATTCAATAAGAAGTTGGAAATTCAATAGGTCATATTTGAATATGTATTTTATTTTTTAATCTATTAATTTCACAAGACATAATTATATTTGGCTTCTTTAGTTTTAAGCCTTTTGTTACCAAATTACCTGCA
This sequence comes from Eledone cirrhosa, assembly GCA_964016885.1. Lineage (NCBI taxonomy): Eukaryota > Metazoa > Mollusca > Cephalopoda > Octopoda > Eledonidae > Eledone > Eledone cirrhosa. The sequence goes on along the minus strand of OZ024745.1, from coordinate 43,377,115 downwards.
ACTGTTCCCAGTTCTATGACACAAAGATGTTTGTTTTAAAGTGATTATAAACCTTCTATCATAATTTTATGTAAGGGCCTTTATGAAGAATGATCCAAACACCAGCTTAATAATGAGGATCTTAGATATATTATATATATATAGATATATTATATATATTTAAAATTATCGATTATTTTCGAAATTAATTGAAAAGCGTAAGCTGTATTTTTCATTGAAAATATGATAATGAAAAGGTTGAGCAAATGAAAAAAGTCTCCCGCTTCTTGATATGATACATACACTATCATAGATAAATTTGTAGGGAATATTAGAAGATTTAAATACAGTTCTAGGAGATTGCACAACAATTATTTATACAGTGCTCCCACTAATATCAAATTATACATCATCATGACACCGATTTACAAATGGATGGTAATATTGAGAGATACATGATATTTCCATGAATACAGTAAAGCACTGATGATCTTTCATCTGCAAAAGCTATCAAATCCAAAGATAATCATCAGTTTTTTATGAGCTAGTTACCTGTGACTCGGAGAATTGCTTCACAAGCCTGAGTTTATCATGGTTTTATTGATATTAAGCAATTGAGAGTACAAAATTTTCCCCTGAATGGGGCACCAGTCCATTGTAAGGTTAAGTTTCAGCTGTTGCTGGTACTAATCTTTTTTCAGCTGAGTAGACTGAAGCCATGTGAAATGTATCTAGCTCAAGTATACAACACACTACTCAATCTGGGAATCAAACTCACAATCATAACAATAGTGAACCCAACGCCCTAAACACAAGGCCACATGCCTTCACAATGATAGGCTTGTTACTTTACTGTTCAGAATTCAAATCATGCAAGTGTCAAATGCACCATTCATCATTCAACACATTCAGAAAATATCTATCAATACATAGATTGAGATAGAGTTAATCTACAGCACTATTTTCCCACAAAATTTATCCTTGTACCTCTCTGAAAGAAATCAATATTGATTATGACATGAAATGGATTCAAAGTTAATAAATGAATGAACCTTTTCAAAGTAAGCCAGAATCTTATCAGATTCTAAAGTGATTGATCATCATTTTTATATCCACTTTTCCATGCTGACATGAGTTGGACAAAACAATCAGATGCATACTAAATTTATAACATTCCTCAAGAACTTCTCATCTATGATCACAATTTTATGTAAAAAATAAATTAAAGATTTCAAAATTCAGTAAATGCTTAAAATATAATTAGTACTTATAAACAAAGAAAAAAAAATATATTGTAAACTTTGTACTTAGAAACAATATACATGTTTAAATCTTAGAATATAGGCCTAGTTTTTATCATGATATGAGACTTCTAAAAAAGAACAAACTAAACAAAAACAACAACAATACCTACAACACCAAAATTTCTACCTTATCTTGAAGTTAGATAAAGCAAGGAAGTTGAATAAGTTGCATAGACCAAGGTTACAGATAGGTTTTAATTCTGCACCAATGTGTTCAGTAAAATACATTATCAAACTACTTTGCTGAATGTTTCAACTCTATTGAAATACTTGGACTAGAGCTGTGCAAGATATCAATATTTCATAGAAGACTTGACACAACTTTAGTTGACACAGGTTCACTTTTGCCACTAATACCCTTTGGAAAGATATGAATGTTACAATATCCCATTTATCCGTGTCCCCATAACATGGCCTTCTTCATTCTAGTCCAGGTGTACAGGTACTTACAGCCTTTAGGCCCTCTAAAAGTCCGAATTTTGCATGAAAAATATTTCTATTTGTTCATACAAAGTATATTCTTAAATTCTTTAGAATGTCATTAAATATTAATTTATATTCTTATTTCTTACTTTAATCATCACCATTATTATCCTCACAGTTTAACATCTATTTTCCAAGTTTACATAGGTTAAAGGCTGTCATGTGCTAAGATCTGACTGGTCCAGCTCATACGTTTTGGTTTAGCATGGTTTCTATAGCTGGATGCCCTTTCTAATGCCAACCACCTTACAGCAAGTACCAGGAGAATGTTTTCTATGGCTGGATGCCCTTTCTAGCACCAACCAATTTACAGTGTGTACTGGGAGCATTTTATCATGACACTGCACTACCTATACATGTTAGTATAGAAAAATGGAGGTAACAATGATGATGATCATATATGTGTGTGTGTGCATGTGTTTGTATGCACATATATATGTGCACATGTGTCTATACATGAGTATTTCATGTAGCTAATTAAATACCAATTAGTTTAGTGATTTTATAGAAAATGATAGTGAAACAAAATCTTTTCATACAAGATTCACCAATTGTTTCACCTTTCTTCCTCCATTTTCTTGTGCTTTGGCTTCTCTTAGATATATTTGTTTTGTTTTTAGCTTCTTTGTTTGATATTTTTTTCTTTTCAAAATATCATCCTCATAATCATCATTTAATGTCCATTTTCCCTGCTAGCAAGGGTTGGATGGATTGCTTCAGTCCAAGTTAATACTTAATCAGTACTACTGTCCTCTCAGATGGGATTGAGCAGTTCTCGTTTACATATGTTTCCGTACTCTACTGAGTACACTGGGTGTATTTTATCGTGGCACCAGCACTAGGTAAGTTGTCATGTCTTTGACACGACTGAAGAGTACTCAAACATTTTTTTTTTCTTTCTGTATCAATATTAACTACAGTAGCAGATGGAAGGTTGTAGCAACACAAAGAGTGGACTGCACTATAAAGTAATAACAATGAAATCTCAGATAAACGCTGCCAGCTTCTGTATTATGCTTCACAGTTGAACAGCAGCATTTGTAAAGAAATAATTAACTCAATAATAAAGGAAAGCAACAACTAGTAAACTTGATCTCTGATCAGCTTTGTCAGTTCTTCCTTGGCTGCTATCACAGACCAGTGAATGCCAGATAAAAATACAATGTAAGAAGCACTGAGCCAAATAAATCTGATGCATGGCTGTATGTATACATATCTGATGGTGTGTGTGTGACATACATGCATGTGTGTGTGAGTGTGTGTGTGTGCATTGGTATTTGAACATGTACAAATCCAAATGTAAGCTTCAATGTGTAAACACATGTTTACACGTATGTTTTGTATGTGTATATGTGTGGATATATATGCATGTTTAAGAGTATGTTTTGTTTGTGTAGATATGTTTGCATATGTGTATGTGTAAATACAAGTGTCATATCAGAATATGTTGTATTTTTCCTGTGAGTATGTATGGATGAATAAATATATGTCAGAGTGTGTATGCATATATATATATATATATACATATATATACATATATATACATATATATAACTATGGGAAGTGAGGTATGTATCAATGTGAGTGTTTAAATAAATGTCTGAATGACTATGTATGTTTGTGCAAAAATGAGTAAAAATATCTTTTGTATTTCTGCATATATGTGTCATCTATTTTATTGGATATTTCAAGTTATGAATATTTAATACATATATATTCACTGTAAAGTAGAATTCCTAAAAAATATATGGCACACATATAGGGAGATACACAAATATATTTATACACACATTCTTGCACAGTTACACATAGTCATAAAGATCATCCGTTCTTCCATGCTAGCATGGGTTAGACGGGTTGTCCTGTTGTGGGCAGTGTATGGTCAGCTGACCATGCCTTGCTCATACAGGAACTGATTTGGGCTTGGTTTCTACAGCTGGATGCCCTTCCTAACACCAACCTCATTTACAGTGATATTAATTTAAACACCAACTGATACATAGCTAGCTGACCACAAAAACTGCCATCATCATCATCACCGTTTTACGTCCGTTCTTCCATGCTAGCATGGGTTAGAGAGGTTGTCCTGTTGTGCGCAGTGTCCAGTTGGCTGGATGCCCTTCCTAACACCAACCTTATTTACAGTGATATTAATTTAAACACCAACACTGAAACATAGCTAGCTGACCACAAAAACTGCCATCATCATCATCACCATTTTAGGTCCGTTCTTCCACGCTAGCATGGGTTAGACAAGTTGTCCTGTTGTGGGCAGTGTCCAGTCGGCTGACCTTGTCTTGTTCATACGGGAACTGATTCTGGCTTGATTTCTACAGCTGGATGCCCTTCCTAACACCAACCTCATTTACAGTGAGTGCTAGGTGCTTTTTTTCCGTGGTGCCTACACATCCACTTTATAGTGTGGGCTGGGTGCTTTTTTGCTGTGGCACCTCCACGACCACTTTGCAGTGGAATGATAGGGACCCCAGTCCTATCATCTCATTTCTACAGCTGAGTAAACTGGAGCAATGTGAAATAAAGTGTGCAATATATATATATATATATGTGAAATGTGAAATATATGTGATATATATATATGTGAAATATATATATATGTGTGAAATATATATATGTGAAATGTATATATATATATATGTGAAATATCATCATCATCGTCATCATCATCGTTTAACATCCATTTTCCACGCTAGCATGGATCTGGAATATATATATATATATATATATATCACAATAAATTAACGGAGCCATAGACCCTCGTTATTCCCTGTAAATTATATGCTCAAAGGAAAAGGAATCCTGAGCTCTTATATATATTCTCAGGTCCCTACCACTTAAAATGAAATTTCGCCAGAGATAGATGAGCAAAATCTAATAAGCAGGGGGGTTGGAAAAAATCTGAAAAATTAATAAGCGGGGAGGGGACAATTATTCGAGACTTGAGAGTGTGTGTGTGTGTGTGTGTGTGTGTGTGTGTGTGTGTGTGTGTGTGTGTGTGTGTGTGTGTGTGTGTGTGTGTGTGTGTGTATATATATTGTGGAAGGCACATGGCTTAGTGGTTAGGGCATTCAGTTTGTGACCATAAAGTTGTGTGTTTAATTCCTAGATCAGATGGCATGTTGTTTTCTTAAGTTTTATTTCACTCATTTCCAACTCAGCTGGAAAAAATGAGATATACCGGTATATTTCAAGGGGCCAGGGGCCAACCTTGTCACATATTGTGTCATGCTGAATCTTCCTGAGAAATACATTAAGGGTGCTCATGTGCATGGAATGCTCAGCTACTTGAACATTAATTTTATGAGTACGCAGTCAGTTCTGTTGTTTGAAGCAACTGGGGCACTTATCATCAGGTAGGTTTGTAGATGAGTAGATTGGTAGGTAGGTACGTAGGTGGGTAGTTAGAGAGGTGAGTGGGTATGTGGGTGGGTAGGTGGGTGAATTGGTAGGCAGGTAGATTGGTGGCTGGATTGTTAGGTCGGTTGATAGGCAGGTGAATTGGTTGGTAAGTAGATAGGTAGATGTGTAGTTACGTAGGTATAGGCTGGTAGGTAAATAAGCTCAATACAAAAAGAAACGTTCTCACAGACATACATATAACTTGACACTTGTGTTTATACTCTCAAACCTATACATATCTTCAAACCTATACATATCTAAACACACATATACAAATGTAATGAAAAGCTGGGGGGGGGGGTCTAAGTAAAAAGTCAATAAAGTAATGGAAATAGCTACTTTTTCAGTATCTGCTTTCTAAAGGTAAAATGGGAACCACCCATAATGTTGATTTTACTCTTTTGACATGTTTGTTTCATTCATGCAGCATTTACAAGTATACGAATTAAAGGTAAAAGGGATTCTATTATGGTCAAGACATGGGTGTTGGGTTGACAGAATTGTTAGTGTGTCAGATGAAATTCATTGCAGTATTTCCTTGTCATGGTCAACATTGCCATTCATTCTTCCAGAGCCAATCAAAATAAAGTACCAGTCAATTACTGGGTCAATATAATTGGTGACACTGCTTTCCCACTAAAAATAAAATAAAATGCTGCCTTTGTGCCTCTATTAGAAAACATGACCTAGTGGATTGGCAGTATCGGTAGAGGGTCGGACACTATGCTTTGACGTACAGAGTTACGCCCCTTGCCATTCTGAGTTCAAATCGCGCCGAGGTTAACTTTGCCTTTCATCCTTACGGGGTTGATAAAATAAAGTACCAGTAATGTACTGGGTAATTGCTGGCCTTGCGCCAAAAGTAGAAACAATTATAACCTAGACAGAGAAGAGCAATAATATAATTTTAAAGAGTTTACAATTGGTTGAATCAGCAACAGTGAAATTTCTTCGCCAGGGATATTAGAGTGGTAAATATTAGATACACACCTCCAACAATTCAGCTAGGGAAAGCAACACAACAGCAATTATTTGACTAGGGGCAGCAACACAACAGCAATTATTTGACTAGGGGCAGCAACACAACAGCAATTATTTGACTAGGGACAGCAACACAACAGCAATTATTTAACTAGGGGCAGCAACACAACAGCAATTATTTGACTAGGGACAGCAACACAACATCAATTATTTGACTACTGATAGCAACACATGATCAATCATTTGACTAGTGATAGCAACACAGCATCAATTATTTGACTAGTGATAGGATAGACATCATCAATCATTTTTATTTTATTGATCTCTGACAGGATGAAAGGCAAAATCGACTTCAGCAAGATTTGAACTGTAATTAAATGCTGCAAAGCAATTTGTCTGGCATTCTAATGATTCTGCCAATCCACTGCCTTTAAAAAAAACCTGCATTAACAATAAAAACAATAGTAAGTTAAGATGTCACAAAGGTAGAAGGCTGAATTTGATATTTTAGGTTATTGATTTTTGTTACATGACACTTTTAAGTTGAAATGACATGGATATTTAATATCACACTTCTAAGTTCAAATCATACAAATGTCAAATTCATTGTCCAAGGTCAATGAAATATAGCAACCATAAGCATTTAAAGTCTATTTTCACTGCTAAAGCAAGGATTAGCTTTGCAAGTCCAATTACAAGCTTCTCCATTTTACTCTATTGCCTGCATCCTCCCTCATCAACTCCTGGATTCATTTCCTCCTCCATGTCTTTCTTGATCTTCTATTTCATGTATGTCCTTCCACATTCATTTCCATCACTCCTCACACCTAGTCACTTTCATCTTACCTCAGCACATGACCCAACCATTTCAATTCTTTTTATAACATTCATCGCTGGCTATATTTCCATCATACACTGTTATTTTTTATCTCCCTCGCTCTCTCTCTGAATGACACTCCACCAAACCATTCTCATTCTTCCCAGTCTTCTCTGCTGCTCCACATTCTTCACTCATGTTTCCTTGCCCCCTCCTCCCAACCCACCATAAATTAAGGTCAATAAAATCAATAATTGTAATCCTGTTGGTAATATTTGAAAAAAGGATTAATACCCGCCTCTATCAGTAGATAATGGATAACAAACGAGAATATAAAAGATTGATAAAATTTAGTAATATAATTGGGTTTACATGATTGACCATATACAAGCACTGTTTATGTTAACTACTCAAACAGCACAGCTCTGATACAACTTTAACTTTAAATGTCCTGTACATTTGAATTAACAAACCCATTTTTAGATATTGTCTGCTAAATCATTTCGGGATGTTAAGTATTAAGCATCAAATTAAAAAAAAACAAAAAAGCTTCTAAGCCACAAAATATATATCAACAAAACTAGGTTCATCAAGTGAGACTAAACTGTTTTATAAAATAACCTATGTGACAGCAGCTGTTAGTAGATAATAATAGGTGTTGTTAATGTAATTGGTAGAGAGGAAATAAATGCTATCTAATTAAGGAGTGAACACAACCAACCATCTATTATTCTACCATTTCCATGCAACTAATTTAAATAGCAGCACCAAGCCAGATTTGAAATTATATAAAATATAAAAAAAAACAATAACAGAATTACTAGCATATTGCCATATTTTATATTATGACCAAATT
>OZ024745.1:43343347-43350847 GCA_964016885.1 Eledone cirrhosa | reverse complement strand
TTTGATCATCATCGTTATTATCATTATCATCACCTCAACAATCATCCTTATCACCACCACCACCACCGCAATCATCATCATCACCAGCTTTACAACAATCATCATCATCATCACCATCAACAGCACAATCATCATCATCACCATCATCACCACAATCATGATCATCATCTTCATCACCATCATCCTTAACACTAAGAGTAACAACGACTGTTATTAGCATTGGTTTCTAACATTACCCAATGGACGCAGCCTGACATCTTGGACAAATGTCATTTACCGTGGCCTCTTGTTGACCCAAACCTTGTGAGTGATATTGGGCAGATGGAATATATTTAGAAGCCCGTCAGGTGAACTGTACCTGTAATTCAAAGGGTGAGCCGTGTCATACGCTGAGTCACACGTTAATTTCAGCAACATTCGTCGCCGAGACCGTTAGTAGTCTATTCTGATATTGTCCCAAGATCACAATTTTTTCAATTGAGAGGGTGCAGTCAATTTAAACGACCTATGTACGTATTTGACTTCTACTTCCTTATGAAACATGCTTTGTCAGAGTTAGTGTAGACCATCTTGATACAATGTGGTGTATTAACTCTAGTGATAGTTGCCATCTATTTTATATGAATTTTGGGAACTTCTAATATATCTAGTGATAATAGTCTGTTCTTATATTCTTATTTCTATTGTCCCATTCTCGCTGAATCTGTTCATCATAGTCAGAGTTAGTGTTGGAGTTAGTGTTTTATTTATTCATATATGGTGCATTTGGTTAGCAGAGGTGTTGGCCATGTAAAGGTATGTCATTGTGGTTGTCCCCAATGGTTGACTTATATATCATAAGTATGTCCAGTTTTATTCCTGCTTTAGGTTTTAGAAGTTCGAAATGAAAGTTCGAAAAAAAAGTTTTGTTGTTACTGTGATAATCAATTTGCTATAAATTGAAAATTATTTTATTTCAAAATGGTCAAATATATTCCTAGCATAAAATTACTTTAAAATAATAAAGAATTTAATATTTAGTCAAACAGAAAAAGAAAGTAGTATTGGAAAGAACTATAAATGCTATAAATGAGAGGAAAAGGGGGGAAAGAACAAGCATTATTATACAAAGGAAGAAAAAAAGAGGAAGGGGTAAATTATGTGCTGCTCTTTTTAGTAGATTTCGTCGCTGTATGGATCTGTTGCGTTCCATACTAATACTACAGAGACTTGTGTTATGACTGGAACTACAAATATTTTAATGCCTCGGCTGGTATTTTGGCTATTGGGATGAGTTTTAATAACTTGTTTTGTTTTTACTTTGTCAAAATATTCATTTTTCATTCTCATTCGCCCACTTTCACATACGGCACCATATTACTTTCCTTTATGTTCAAATATTTAAAGAATGTCTTTCTTTTGGATGTAGTCAAGTATATATATATATATATATATATAATCAAGGTTTAGCAAATAAGAAAAAGTTTTAAAATAAATTTTTAAAAATTCACTCTACCTGCTATAGTTACCTTTACCGTACGGTTTCGAGTCTCAAAAATAAATGGATAGTCCTTCTGGACATCCATAGAAGGATCTTTTCACTCGGAGAATATAAAATTCCCGAGTTCAAATTACGAACTATTCAAAATTGTTCCCGAGATGAGAGTGGATGATATAGAAGCAATTCTGTCCAGTGCCGTGTGCAAAGATAGAAGACAGAGGCATGTGTGTGTATGAGAGAGAGAGAGAGCAAAGACGTCCAATATATTAGAGCAGTATTCCCTTATGTGTCTTACTTGAACTTTGTAGAAATTTAATAGCTGGTCAGAGGTGAAGTATTTCTTGTCCCAGAAGAGGAACGCTAATGGTCGAATGCAGTTTTTTTTTATTTATTTTTTTTTACTATATTAAGTATGAGGGATAACCATAGATTGAGAGGCATGTAGTATGTGATGCGATAGATAATATCTACTCAATCACTGAAGATGGGTGAGATTCTCCACGTTTTGTTCACAATGTTCTTCTCCAGTACTGGTGTAACACGACTGGATGTAAACCATTCGATGACATTGCGTTGTGCTTCGATTGTGTGGAGATTGTGTAGGTGCATGCTTAAGTAGATGATTACTGCCACTTATTTAGATATCTTGGATATTCCATGAATCAAATTACTGCCAGTGATAGCTTAACTTTTCATAGGATTTGGAAAGCCTCTATATGGATATATAGTGGGTTACTTTGATTTGGTTGAAGTTAGACGCTGAGGTAGGTGCTTGGATACAGGTTTTAAGGATGCTATTATGCAGAACCGGTAGAGCGTCAGATAAAATTCCGCGGTATTTGTTCTCGTTCCTTACATTTTGAGTTCAAATCCCACCGAGATTAGCTGCCTAATATCTTTCGGGGTCGATAAAATAAAGTACCAGTAACGTACTGAAGTTGATTTAATCAACTTTGTTCTTCCCAAAAATTTGCTTGCCTTGTGCCTAAATTAGTAATTAATATTATGCAATAAATTGTGTTGTAAGCAAGACTACATTTCTCTAATTATATATTGGGTGGCATGATGATGAGAAGCTGGTAAAGGGGAAAAACAGAAGGAAGTGTAAGAAACATTTGTCTGGACCTTTCTGTCTGTCATACGTCGGTAGAAGTCTTAATAGAAAATTGAAATTGTTTCGTATTCCTAGGAGATGGAAACTTCATTTCATGCTTAATTCAAATTACGACTGGAATTAGTACCAAGAACCCATTCGGAGTTGTTGTTGTTTATTTGTTTTGTTTTTATCCCTTATTTTACTCCCGTCGGAATTTTGATAATTATTTTATAGATAAATTTTCCATCTTGGAGATTTTCAGTTATTCTATCTCGCAGATATACAGGGTGTTCCAAAAGAATATATACACACTTTGATTAGAATGCTGTTGAAGAATATATATATATATGGGGAACACCCTGTATGTTTCTGGTGTCATTCTGTCAGAATGTGGTTGACATCAGCATATTGGAGTTGTAAAGAGTGATATCGTTGTAATTTGTATAATTTGAAATGTTGTACCAACGCAGATGATTTATAAATAAATAATCGAGAAAATCCAATAAAATACCCCTGGAAGCCGAAAAGGTGGAGAGTGGCGCCTGCGGAGAATCGAACCCCGTATCTCTCTGGCTGCGGATTCCGTCTTTTTAAAAGAGTTTAAGCTTGTAGCTAGAAGTGTAAACAATCAGTTGACATAAAAAGCATTGGAGAAATTAGAAATGTAGTCATTTCAACGCAAATAACTATGAAAATAGGTAATCATTATAAATAATAGTCGAGAAAATCATGTAAAGTACTCTTGGGGACGGGAAAAAAATGACAGAGGTGCCTGCGAGGAATCGAATCCCGTATCTCTCAGATACCGGGCAAGTTCAATAACCACTACGCTAATTTGCCGCTAGTCAGTAGTTCCGTCTATTTAGAATTAGAAAATGTTAACCCTGTAGCTATAGGTTTAAATAACCGTTCGACTTAAGAAGCATTAGGTAAATTTGAAAATTGAAATGCAGCTGTCTCAACGTAAATAACTATAATAATAGTCGATCATTATAAATAACATTAAAAATAAAGTAACCTTGGGGACAGATATATGCGAGGAATCGAACCCTTCAAACTCTTTTTTCCTTCTCCAGGAGTGCTTTACCTAATTTGCCCAACTATTATGTTATTTACGTTGGGACAACTACATTTCAAGTTTCAAATGTTACCAATGCTTCTTAAGTCAACCGGTTGTTTACAATTTGTGTCATTGTAATGTATATGTGGAGTTGTATTATATGGTACAATGAAATTAAAGAATTTTACATCTAAGAAAAAAAGCAGTCGAAATCATCAGGGTGTAGGACAAAAAGTTAATATGGCAGATTTGGGGTCAGTGAGACAGAACCAGTGAAGCGCCAGACTAAATGCCTTGTTGCATTTAGTTATAAGCCAATACCTTTTAAGTTCAAATCCCATAAGGATCACCTTTCATCCTTCTGGGTCCGAAAAAATAGCGGTGAATTCTACACGGTATGCTGTACGCTATAAGGTTACGGCCGTTACGTTCTGAGTTCAGATCCCGCCGAGGTTATCCTTGCCTTTTATCCTCACAGTGTCGATGAAATAAAGTACCAGTGATGCACTGGAGTCGATTTAATTGACTTTCCCTTACCCTAAAATGTTTTCCATTGTGCCTAAATCAGAAACTATTATTTACATTGATAATAGAGCAGTGGATTGGCGGAATCGGTAAAACGTCCGGCAAAATGCTTTGTAGCATTTAGTTACGTCTCTTTACGTTCTGATTTCCCATCCCACCAATGTCAACTTTGCCTCTCATCCTTCCAGGGTTGATAAAATAAAGTCACGGTAATGTACTCTTGGAAACGGGAAAAATGATAGAGGATTCTGCGAGGAATCGAACCCCGTATCTCTCGGATACCGGATGAGGTCAATAACCACTATGCTAATGAGCCGCTGGCAATGCGTGGCCTAGTGGTAAGGATGTTGGGCACACGGTCATAATATTGTGAGTTCGATTCCTGAATTGGGTTATGTGCTGTTTTCTTGAGCAAAACACTTCATTTCATGATACTCCAGCATACTCAGCTGAAAATGAGTACCAGCAATAGCTGGGGGTTTAACCTTGCGATGGATTGGCGTCCTGTCCAGGGAACAGTCTTGTATTCTCAATCGCTTCATGCCACGGAAACCGAGATAAACACTGGTCTGGTGACCCTCCGAGCTCGAGACAGTTTTTTAGAAAGTATTAGGGGTCAATATAATCGCCTTTCCATTCCTCCTTGTGTCTATGTTTCGAAACAATTATATTGATAATGCCATAAGAAGTCTCGATGTGGTCGTTCGGCCCGCTAGAAATAACAGTCAAATCTCATACAAATCCCACCTTCTGTCTTAAAAATAAACGGCGTATATCCAGAATAATGTAGACTTGGATACAATGTAACAAAAATATAAATAACTATTAATAAAAAAAAAAAAGCCGGATGATCACGACCTCAACGCAGGGCTGACCTGGGGTTAAACAACAGCAACATCATGTATATGTAAATAATGGGTTCAAACTTAAGCTCAAGGCCAGCAATTTGAGGGAAGGAGAAAGTCGATTACATTAACCTCAGTACTTGACTGTTACTTTATTTGTCGAGCCCCAAAAGAATGAGAGGCAAAGTAGACATTATATAAATAATTGTTTCTACTTTTGGCACAAGGCCAGCAATTATTCCAGTGTATTACTGTTACTTTATTTTATCGACCCCGTAAGGATGAAAGGCAAAGTTAACCTCGGCGGGATTTGAACTCAGAATGGCAAGGGCCGTAACTCTATGCGTCAAAGCATGGCGTCCGACCCTCTACCGATACTGCCAATCCACCGCCCTCATTATATAAATAATTGTTTCTACTTTTGGCACAAGGCCAGCAATTACCCAGTACATTACTGGTACTTTATTTTATCGACCCCGTAAGGATGAAAGGCAAAGTCAACCTCGGCAGGATTTGAACTCAGATCGTAAAGGGACGTAACTATGCTGGCGTCCGACCCTCTACCGATACTGCCAATCCACAGGTTTAAATTATAGCTGTAAATAGCTTTGCACTAGAATAAACAATTCTGACCACCGGCAGTGAAAGGTCAAGATAAGTTGTTACCCTTGATTAGATACCTATGATCATGAATATTTAAGCAATTGACTCTATCTTACAAATCCAAAAGTTGAATGAATATTTATTCAATGCAACTCATATAAGGACACGCTCAATGCAAGAGTCTTTTGTACATTTATTTCACTAACCGTGTATACAATTAAAATATAAAAATGGTGCATAAAAAGTATGATAAACTATTTACAAAGAAAAGAAAAAATTCTTAGGAATGGAATGAAGTTCATTATTGAGAATGCGCTAATTAGGCTAGTGAGGCCATCGAGAAGGATTATAATAAATAAAAACTTTCATCCTTTTCACGGCGGCTTGTAAAAGGAGTACTTTGTGCAAAGGTACTTATAGTAAGTAATATTTTAGTTAATCTCCTTCAATTTGTGGCGCGATTGTGCTCTAGTGGGTTTTGAAGTTGGGGAAACTTTTATTTTTTTCCCATAATAAACATAAATAAATAAATAAGGTAATAAAAATAAGGGGAAGAATCAACTCAAGTACTAGACGAGTACTTTATCGACCTCGAAAGGATGAAAAGCAAAGTTGATCTCGGCGAGATTTGAACCCTGAGTGCAGTGAGCCAGGAAAGTATGGCGGAATTTAATGGCTCTACCAATTCACCGCCTACTTTTCGGCATCTTTTCGTATCATATCTAATATTCCATAGCGTCGCCTTTATTGTATAAAAAGAGTGAAGCAGACAGCGGCACTCTCTTAGTTCTTGTTCCAGTACAACGATGTTCACCTAGCGACTGCTAATTTCGTCTGACCATTCTTGGCCAGCGAAACAGACAGCCGTCATGGCTCTATATATGTTTTACTCTCTCGCATTCTATGCATTCACATCTTTAGCCTGTCTCTCTCTTTCATGTCTACAGGTTTTTCGATAAATACCACAAATTTATTTCTGTCCAGTTACATCATATATCTCCACACTGACATCGTGTAGTGTACAAACTTTGCTTATTACAACTCGTCATAATTATATTTCTATAACACAAACCACTTGTAGTTCATTAGATTAATGAGTTGACTTCTGATAATTTTTCTGGTAACTCAAATCATTCGAATATTTGAACGTCTTTTCAAATTTTAGATTGAATAAATAATTTTCTTTGACAGAAAAAATGTTTTCATTTTTCCTCTGTTCACTTTGTGTTCACTTTACGCCAATATTAAAATTGCGGGGGTATAAATGAGATTTTGACGAGGACTAATAACGAACTAAGCAACTGTACTAGTGTATAACCTAATTTATCCAAATTAACTTCTAACAACTCAACCAAGCAATAACTACGTTCCCACAGCAACACATATTAAACCAATCACATTTATACAATCCAACAATCATACATTTCTTCGTTTCAATTCATACTCGCCTTAAACTTCTTGTTGTTGTTGTCTTATGGTAATGTAATTAAAATATCTTAATTCTCAGTGTGATTAATGTAAGAAAATTAACCCTACAAAACTCAATACAATAGAATTAATGAATTTTATAATCGAATGTGTAGTATATAATGTAGTGAGCAAAAAATAGTTTTACTCAATTAAAATTACACTTGATAATGATTATTTTTATTATTTTTGTCAAGAAATGCAAAGGAAACAATTCCGATAGCCAAATTAATAAAAAAAAAAAAAATTATAATAATAATAATAATTGAATAGTTGTATACAATGGGACGTGTGTCTGGTCATTTACAATGCCGGACATGTTTCGCTATTGTTAAGTCTCTTCGGGGAAGTATAATGGTCTCATTCGTACTTAACAGATCCCGGATTATTTGGAAGAATAATAAAGATTTGAATGAAAAACATT
>OZ024745.1:43305847-43338347 GCA_964016885.1 Eledone cirrhosa | reverse complement strand
AAACATATTTTCCTTATTTATTCGCATTTGTTCTGTTGTATTGTTAGCGCAAAGGTAAAATGGGAAGACTTGGAATTTGGGTGTCTTATTACTTGCGCAAATGTCTAGATGTGCACTTAGTGGTATCTGTCTCGTGGTTGGATCTCGTAATTGTTGGCGATGAACTGTCATTCTGTTTCTGAGTGTGAGTTTAGTTTGTCCTATATAATCTTCATTGCATCCTTTACATTTAATGGCATAAATTAGATTTTTTGATGAGCAAGTGAAGTGATTTTTTACAGTAAAATTTTGTCCTGATTTAAATGTATACGTGTTGCCTTCAATGAGGTGAGTGCAGGTTCCACAATTAGAGCGACCACATTTTTTGATACTTGGTTGTGGGTTTGTGGTAGGTAATTTGGCATTGGTGAGTAATGTTTTCAGTGATTTTGGTTGTCTTTTGCTTTTGATTATTTTGTGTGTTTCAAGGGCTTTTTTCATTCTTGGGTTTTGTTTTAGTAGTGGGATGTTATTGTGAATAGTGTTGTAAGCTTCCGCATTTCTTGGGTTGTGTGTTGAGATATATGATAGAATATTGGACGTACCTTGAATTTGTTTCTGTTTCCGTAATTCATCAATGCCTATTGCTTTAGCCCTTTCTATTCCATTATTTATTAGTAATAGTGGGTACTTTCTCTCAAGTAGAATTTCCTTTAATTCTTGAAGTCTTTTATTTCGCGTTTCATAATTGGAGACAATTGTGCAAATTCTTCTTGCTAGGTTAAAAGGAATGTTCGTCTTCGTGTGCTTTGGATGGTTGGAGGTGAATAGCAGATATTGTTTGGAATCTGTTGGTTTGTAGTGTATGTCAGTTTCGATATTTGTGTCTTTTTTTGTGATTAAGATGTCCAGAAATGGGAGTTGATCTTGGCTGTATTCCATTGTGAATTGGATGTGGTTATTGATGCCGTTTATTAAGTTTTTGAAATCCTTCAGTTGGTCGAGTGTGTGGGACCAAAGAATGAGGCAATCATCCAAGTAGCGTTTCCAATTCTCTGATAAATATTTGTGGAAGTTCAATCCGTATTTTGATTTGGACTGTTCATATATCTGGACTTCTAAGTATGCCATGACTAAGTTGGCATAAGTTGGAGCGGCTTTTGTGCCCATCGCAGTCCCCGATATTTGCTTGTAAGTATTGCCATCGAAATCAAAAAAGTTGTTCTGTAGGATGAATTTTAATCCCTCGGTGATGAAGCTTTTTTCTATTCTGTCAGGTATCTCATTAGGATATTTCTCTAGCCAGAATCATATTGCTTCTAGTCCGTATTGGTGTGGGATCGTTGTGTAGAGATTCACTACATCGAAAGACACAATAATAGTGTCGTTGTTGACATGTTTGGGGAGGTGGTTTAAGAGGTCCAGATCGTCTCTTACAAGGCTTGGTATGTGTTTCAGTACTGGTTTCAGTAGTATGTCTATAAAGTTGCTCAATCTGTGTGTTTCACATTGTGGGCCCGCTACAATTGGTCTTAATTTAAGGTCTGTGAGGTATTGTGTGTTCACGCAGGCTGAGGTGGATTGTTTACAGGCATCGTTGATTATTTTACATTTGTGGATCTTCGGAAGTCCGTAAAGGTTGCTGGTTTTGTATTCAAAATTTGTTAAATAATCGCGTTCCTTTTTAGTTAGGTCTTCCTGGTATCGATAAATCAGTGTGTTTAATTTGGTCATTATTTTTGATTGCTGGTAGTTTTTTACTCTTTCATAATAATTAGTATTTTGTAAGAGAGAGAACATAGAATTTTTATATTTTTCAGCCTCCATAATGACAACAGTACTTCCCTTGTCCGCTTCCTTAATTACAATGTCCGTATTGTTTTTTAGTTCATGGATAATCTCCCATTCCCTTCGACTTGTGTTGGGTTTGGGTTTAGGTTGCGGTAGTTCATGGTATGGGAAGGTAGCTATGTGGTCACAAAATTTGTCCAGAACTCTGTTTCTACCTTTTGTTGGGTTGTAGCTGCTTTTATTCCGTACAATTGATTCGTCGTTATTCTCCTTGTCAAAGAATTCCTCTGTGAGACGTAATTTTCTACAGAAGTGTGAGATATCGTCATTTATCTCGTTGGGGTTAGGATATTGTGGTGTTGGTGTGAATTTCAGACCTTTGGAGAGAATTTTTACTTGTTGGGCTGAGAGGTTTGTATTTGAAATGTTAATTATTTTCGGTTTTTCAAAATCGGTTTGTGCCACCGGGTGTCGTGAACTGGCGCGAAATTTATTATAATTATTGACAAACCAATCAAATTACTTCTCGAAAAACCTGGCTTTCGGGCCACTTTTTCCATATAAAACAAGTAACATTTAGAGACCAACCAGATGTGAGAAAAACCACAGACCCTCCATCTCAACTCACCTTTTGAAAAGCAGAAGAACTGCGAAACCGGTAAAGGAACCAAATAAATATATATATTTTTTAAAAAAATAAGACTTCAGTTGCATTTTCGATTTCATCTCTTTTTATATATATATATATATATATATATATATATATATATATATATGAAGACTATATATATATATATATATATATGAAGACTATATATATATATATATATGAAGACTATATATATATATATATATGAAGACTATATATATATATATATTAAGACTATATATATATATATATGAAGACTATATATATATATATATATATATATATGAAGACTATATATATATATATATATATATATATATATATATATATATATATATATATATGAAGACTATATATATATATATATATATATATGAAGACTATATATATATATATATATATATATATATGAAGACTATATATATATATATATATATATATATATATGAAGACTATATATATATATATATATATATATATATATGAAGACTATATATATATATATATATATATAAAGACATATATATATATATATATGAAGACATATATATATATATATATATAAAGACATATATATATATATATATATATATATAAAGACATATATATATATATATATATATATGAAGACTATATATATATATATATATATATGAAGACTATATATATATATATATATATATATATATATATGAAGACTATATATATATATGAAGACTATATATATATATATATATATATATATATATATATATATATATATATATATATATATATAAAGACTATATATATATATATATATATATAGATTTTGAGTTTATGTTGGTTGTATACCAACACCTCAGTATGCAGGCTGGAGCACTCGACGAAGTGCGCAGGTTGGTTTGGTTACTCCGGAGTAGTGTAAAATAAAGTTAAATAAAAGTCAAATGATTAAAATTTAGCTTCGTTTATTACTGCTATATATATTTCAGTGACAGCCATCTTTGGCTGTGACCTCTTCAGGCAGTTTGAATTAGTATGGTATAGACAAGTACATATGTTGTTTAGGTGTATGATATTGTCAATACTCTGATATGCCCAGTTCCTTGCTGGGTTGTTAATTCACTGGGGAACTGGAGTCTCCAGTTCCCCAGTGAATTAACAACCCAGCAAGGAACTGGGCATATCAGAGTATTGACAATATCATACACCTAAACAACATATGTACTTGTCTATACCATACTAATTCAAACTGCCTGAAGAGGTCACAGCCAAAGATGGCTGTCACTGAAATATATATAGCAGTAATAAACGAAGCTAAATTTTAATCATTTGACTTTTATTTAACTTTATTTTATATATATATATATATATATATAAAGACTATATATATATATATATATATATATATATAAAGACTATATATATATATATATATATATAAAGACTATATATATATATATTGTTTCTACTTTTGGCACAAGGCCAGCAATTACCCAGTGCATTACTGGTACTTTATTTTATCGACCCCGTAAGGATGAAAGGCAAAGTCAACCTCGGCGGGATTTGAACTCAGATCGTAAAGGGACGTAACTATGCTGGAAAGCATGACGTCCGACCCTCTACCGATACTGCCAATCCACCGCCCTTATATATATATATAAAGACTATATATATATATATATATATATAAAGACTATATATATATATATATAAAGACTATATATATATATATATATATATATATATATATATATATATAAAGACTATATATATATATATATATATATATATATATATATATATATGAAGACTATATATATATATATATATATATATATATATAAATATATATATATATATATATAAAGACTATATATATATATATATATATATATATATATATATATATAGTAATACTAATAAATTTGAAGACTAAAATCCAAAGAGGGTTCGATAAGGATAAATATATATCAAATATATAAGAACCGTAGAGCAAATATTTTAATAAATATATATATATATATATATATATATATAGGAACAAGTAAGACCCCGACGGCTGAGCTCAAACCGTTTCGATGGCTAATTCTGCGTTATGGTCCACCTGGTTCCTTACCACATTTCTTTCGTTATATATATATATCTATTACTGAAAAACTAATGTACTGACCATTTCGATATCGACAGGTCAATCATTGGACACGGTACGCTTTGCATGAATTGAGCAAGGTAATGCTCACTATGCGCTGCAGGGAAATACTTTGTAATAGCCAAATAAAGCGATATTTTACAGAAAATAATGGAGATAATGTCGAAATGCCTTCACAAAAATAATTATATCCAATAAACTAAAATATCAATATAGAATTTGATTTATCTACCAAATGTAAATGATCGAACTAACCGGAAGTTTATAAACACATTGTTTCGCAGCACAAATACGCCAGCGATAACTCGGTTAGAATTGTTTTAAATATTACTTTTGATATGGTATCTAATGACCGCCTCTTCGACACAAAACTTTAAGGAACAGGAAAATAGTCAACTTTCAAAGTAATAATTATGTTTACTCTAATAAACATACTCAATACTGCATTGATTGTACTTTGTCACATGTATATAAGAATGACACTTAACTATACATCATAAATAAAAGCGATTGTAAACAACAAATAGAAACAAAATCACGTGAAAATAACTCATGCAGATATATAAGGAAAAATAATTTCTGAAATCATTGTTGATGTTATGATTGTTGTTGTGTTTGACAATGTTGTAACTGTTGCTACAGACAATAACGAGGAGAAGGTGAAGGCTGATGAGGTGTAGGCGAGAGGAAGCATGGAGGGTGGAGATATCAGCCGATCATAATTATTTCAATGCATTAATTGTTATTGAAACCAACGATGTTTGTTCCATTCAAAAGAAAGTTTAACACCAATATCTGATCCAAGCATCCTCTCCTCCCCTTAGTTATAGATCTACAGATGTTCAGGTTGGTCATCTGCCACACTATTCTCATCAGTTTGGGAGAGATTGCAAATTTTTCATGGGTACTATCCTTCCTCCCACTGAATAACTCATTTTTATTTGTTTGTTAAATTAATTCTGTGTATGTATTTATTTGCTATTTTTTCTAGTACTTAGCTTTTTTTTATCATTTTTGCTTACACATGCAATATTGACTTGCCACCAAATACCCTTAAGATTTGGACTCAGAATTGAGATGTGTTAAAATACTCTAATTCACTGAGTTCATAGATTTACAGTACAGGCCATTTCCATTGCCCTCGCCTTCCTCAATAACACACACACACACACACACACACACACACACACACACACACACACACACACACACACTATATATATATATATATATATGGAGGCACATGGCTTAGTGGTTAGAGCATTGGCCTTGCAATCGAAAGGTTGTGAGTTCAATTCTCAGACCGGGTGATGTGTTGTTTCCTTGAGCAAGACACTTTATTTCACATTGCTCCAGTTTACTCAGCTGTAGAAATGAGATGATAGGGACTGGGGTCCATATCATTCCACTGCAAATTGGTCGTGGAGGTGCCATGGCAAAAAAGCACCCAGCACTCACTGTAAATGAGGTTGGTGTTAGGAAGGGCATCCAGCTGTAGAAATCAAGCCAAAATCAGTTCCCGTCCCACCCTTGCAAGCAGGGATAAGCGGACGTAAAATGAAATGATGATGATGATGAATGATATATATATTCATACATATACATATATTATAATGAAATACTACCCGACAGTGATTCTCCCATGATTTGAGTCGGTCCTTACCCTCGATGAATATTATACTGCGAGATCTTTCCCGGAAGGTTTCTCGACTCCTACCCTAGAGTGTTGCAACACAACGGTTGAAAACTTCTGCATAACCGCTTCTATTTTGACAAATGGCTTACTACTTCTGGATAAATATATCCAAGAGACAAGAAGAAGAAACTAATATCCAAACGTGTTAATTGTATAACAAATGGTCAGGAAAATGATTATAGCAGCGAAATGAAGACATGCTTGTAACAGTAACTTAAACCCATTGATCCTAAACTGAAAATTCCTTTGAAATAAAGAAAAAAACTGCTTTGTTAGTAATACTGGTTTGGAAGTAATTAAATCAAATATAATTTTCATGTGTGAAAATACTATTTCTTGTAATTATTTATTAGTTGGCATCGAATTTTGATTATCCTAGCATGTATTTTCACAAACTCCAAAATGAAACTCAATATTGGGCTTTTAATTGACACACGACTAAACTGCTTTTCACAGGAAATATCATATTGCATATTTGAACTAGTATGGGGAGAGTTGGTGGTGACAAATAGTTAAGACCCTCTGTTATATTCTTGCTTGAGTATGTTCTCCCGAGTTTTGAGATTAATAAAAGAAGTATCCTTTGAAGCGAAAAAATTTGAGAGTTCAAATAACATTTTTAACATTTCCTGTCGAGTATATATTTCTTTATATGCTTTATTATTACGTATATAAATAAATATATGCTGGAATTCATTGATTGCGTATGTTGTTATCTTTGTGTTTGTAGGTGTATATAAATGCCTGTAGTTGGTTTCCTGCTAACATACTTATATTTATTATGTATCGTGACTGTTTATATATGTGTATCATGTATTTATATTCGTACTTAGCTTATTTAATTATACATGATATTGCTATAAAGACATGATCAAATGTATTGATTCAAACATTCTTAATCACACATATTTTAATCTAAACACAGACAGATGGGTGCTCAGCCAAAACATTGGTCTGGAAGCCACGAATGTTTTATACTCCCACCTCTAAAAAAAAGTTTCAGTCCCTTGAATTTTGAAAGATGCTTCGCTTCTCCCCCCACACACACACACTGGCGCCCCAATCAGTTTTGTTCAATCTTATAAATTATCTTTGAAACATTAATCATAGGTGAATACCAAGGTTTCGAGGATTCTGTCGAAATTCTTAAACAATAGATTTTTTTCATGCCACATTTTAAACATAAGCGTATTGCAGACCTACCAACCTCTAAAAACCCAAATGGAGAGTACCATGAAAAAAGGTGCCCCAAAACGGGGAAAAATGAGGCAAAATGGAGCTTTTTTGGCATAATGAAAGCTATACCCATTTTCACAAGAGAAGACAAATCTCAACCACCCCAAAGTTGGACGGGGAGAGTTAACAGGTCTGGCATTGCTTCTAATTTTCCGACAACAATTATTTTTGTTGGGGTGAACCTACACGCACACCCAGCAATACGCCACTGATTTTAAATGAGATATTGTAGTTGATATCTCCACCCCTTTCAGAGTATTATTGTACACTTCTATCAACTACAGTGGAATTAGCTTTAATAAAGATGTAAACAGTCATGACAAAGTTATTTTTGTTTTTTTTTATCCACTTGAATCTCTTCCTTTTCTTAATGGTCATCGGTACGACTTTCGTGTTTACTGCATTTACTGAACATTTCCTCGTATATCACATATCAGTGGTTTCTCTTTTTTTGACAAAAGCAATGTTACTTTCTTTTGGCATCAGCAAAGACTTCGTATGCGTCTGGCACGAAATACTTCCTGCTAAGTTGTCCACTTATGGGCTCTGGTCAAACGTTTAGATCAAACGTTTCTTTGTCAAATCATCCATTATAGTTTGTATAACGGGGTTCGATCCAACCAAACGTGCTGTAACGCGTTTCTGCTGGTTTCAGCTTCCTTGAGAAAAATACCAAAGGTTGTTGGTTTCCAGCGTTGTACTGCTGTAAAACTGCTCCCACAGCGGTATCGGATGCATCAACACAAAGCGAAAGCTTGGCCTCTGGTACCGGGTGGGCTAGCAAAGATGAACTAGCAAGTGCTGTCTTGGCAGTCTGGAAGCTGTCCTTGTGTCAAGCAAATATCCTCATTCTTGTTACGACGATTTTTCAAAATGTCAGTAAGGGAAGATAGCAAATTAGCACAATGAGGAAAAGGGTAATTTAATGTAGTAACAAAGTTGTTAGAGGAAATAATGTAATTGTTATAACGCCACGAGTAATCAATCAATTTGGTAGAAGTATATGTTAGTCATATCGACAAACGAGTAACTTGATAATAACGTCAACAAGAAGAATGTTCGCGAGATGAAATTGTGTTTATTTTTGTTGTAGCACAAAGTAATGTTTGTTAAATTGTATGATTGTAGTTAAACATAAAAAGGTTACAAAAGGAATGTGGCAGGCCGAAGTGCAAATCTCACCGTTACATATTGTTAAAAATAAACATACAATTTCATCTCACGAACATTCTTCTTGTTGACGTTATTATCAAGTTACTCGTTTGTCGATATGACTAACATATACTTCTACCAAACTGATTACTCGTGGCGTTATAACAATTACATTATTTCCTCTAACAACTTTGTTACTACATTAAATTACCCTTATCATCTACTAAACAGTTATTACACATATCAGGGAAAGATTCGTAACAGTACATCAATCAAGGAAAAACAATATATCAACTTCGTTGAAGATACACATTCTGATTTTTCGTCGCAGCCACAGATCTACAACATTGTCAAGACTTCAGTCCAAAGTCTTTTTCTTCAGAACAAAAAATACTTCAGTTCTGATAGCAGAAGTGTTACCGACATTAGAATATTAGTTATGTCTGGGTCATTGCAGCTGCTACATACATATACATTCTTCAACCTCGCCTCCTCCAAAAAAGGCCATTTCTTGCCAATAATTCACTCACCAGCACAATATGTTCAACTGCTAACTCCCAAACCTATTATTTCTTCTCTTATCCTACTGCAATGGTTTCTGATCCTCTGAATTAACAAACTAAATTCGACTAATAACCCTGCTTCTTCTTTCGTCATTTATATTATCTCTCACTCCCAAACCTTACACTAACAACTATGCCAAATCTAGGAAATTAAAAGATTGTACAGATAAAAACAAAAATGAATTATAGACATGTTTTTCTAAAATGCCAGGAATTATCGGCAAACTATTTTTTTCAGCCAGTGGCGTTCGAAACATTTGGAGGAGCTTGGACGCTGATAACGAGGTTCTTGTCATTGTTAGTGGCCTCGCCTTACCGACATATCAGGTGATACCCGCGTCGGTATTCGGCTCTTCCAGCGTTTTAGTTTGGCTATCAGGCACAAGACCACGTGTGCGTTGGCTTGCCTCAAAATTTATTAGAGAAAAACTCCAACGTCCCTTGTCGTATGAAATTGAGTGTATATATCTTCTCCCACTTTTTATCTCATTTTTTTTTTTCTTTATACTCGAAAAAAGAAATCTGTTAGCAGCATACGTCTATCTATTTATAAATCTATCCACTTCGATCATTATTTCTTCATATTTCGTGCATCGCAACAGCAAACAGATCCCTCCAAATCTTGTTAGTAGAACGAGGCAATAATAATTACACAATACATGGTTTAGGGATATAAGTTTGAAATGGGAGAGAAAATCAGGCATAACATATACAATGGGCGCAGCATGGGCAAATGGTTAAGAAGTTCATTTCATAATCATTAAGTTTCGGGTTCGATCCCACTGCGTTGTATCTTGGGCAAGTGACATTTATCATAGCCACAGAATGATTATGTTCTGTTTAACCAAAAAAAAAAAAATAGCTGCCAAATTACTTGTCCCTGATTAGCTAAAAAGTGACGAAAACAGTGAAACTAAACTGTTATCTGCATATGGTCGCTATAAATCCTTTCTTCCTGTAACTGTAACTCTTTAAGGCTACTTCTTGTTCAAATTGTTTCCACTGAGCATCGACCTGCAAGAATGCAAGCTAAGTATTATCCACATCAACCTATATCTGAAAGAGCCTGAACAAGTCATAAGCACTGTACCTCTTCCCATGAAATAATTTTAAAAGATTATATATGCATTAGATGCTATATTAATTATCCTATAATTCTTCGTCAGGCTCTAGTCGGAGAAAAATAAACATCATAAAAGCCATCCTTCTCTTGGTTCTTAGTTAATCTGTGTTAAGAGAGCCTTGGGATTTGAAAAAAAAAAAAACATTTTGAACTGACATTTTCGTATCAAATCAACCCACCAGGTTGATACAAGACTTCAGATTTATAGGAGAGTAATGGTATTGTAAGATATCCTTGCTTTCCCTAGAGTTTTAGCTGTATAATGCAAACAGAAATCAAAACAAACCACTGGCTAACTTCACAAGGAATTTACTATTACTCTATGACATTTACTAAATCTGCCAAATATTGTTAGCAGTTCGACTTACCAACATATCAGGTGATGTCCGTAAGACTACTTGGTTATCCCAGTGCCTTACTCTCGCTACCACCTATGGCAAAGCAGCTGCATCAAGACTTATTGGAGAGAAACTCTAGCGCCCCCTGTTGTAGCGTGTGGTTGAGTATGTATGTTTTCTCTAACTTTTTCTCTCTTTTTTTATAGATAAATTGTATTTATTTGTATTTTATTTCCAGTTAGAAACTCTAGCTATGAGTTTCCTTATTATGCAACAGACCTGACAACTCTCCCCTTCTGACGGGGAGATCCCCCTCCCACCGTTTTGGCTCATTTCTCCCCGTCTCCCCGTTTTTGTGAAAATGAGTATAACTTTCATTATATAAAATCTCCCCAATTTGGGACACTTTTTATCATGGTATCCCCGTTTGGGTTTTTAGAAGTTGGCAGGGCTGATGCAAGGTCAGTTTTTAAGTTATTGTGCTCTTTGTAACTAAGCAGTATTTTCTTATGGGATATGTTGTCCCTCAGATGCCTTGGAACTTTTGACCATTCATCTGCAGCTCTTTGACATATTTGGCAATTAGAACCAGATCATCAGCATATAAAGATTAAGACGATTCCATCAACAATATTCAAGTGTATACTTTACTATTACTGTTATTATTTATTTCTAGGTTAGCTCTTATTTAAAGTGTTCCAGCCATGGCTATCCCATCTTTAATTTTATTTTTTCAAGTATAGTCAATCTAGGACAATATATAATGTGTCTTTCCTTATGTTTTTCAATGGAAGAGTGCAATTCCTACCATGTTAAACAACCCTGTAGAAGCTCCTTTATTGTCTTGTATTACTCTTCATCATCATCAACGTTTTTACATCCACCTTTCCATACTGGCATAGGTTGCATGTGATGTTTTGCTACAATGTTTTACAGACAGATGACTCTTTTAGTCACCTCTTACCACATTCAGAGATACAGTATATACTTAGCATGGTAATAAAGTATTTAGAATAGTAGGCTGTGTGGCGTATATATCAGTAAATGTAGTTAATGTTAGTTGGAATTTGAACTTTGTTGTACATGTGTGATATCCTGTATGAATGCTGCATTTTGTCACAGGCCCATGCATAATTATTTTGCCGTCATTCTTGATGAACGCATTCTTGATGCATGCATCAAACTGCTCAATCCACAAAAGATTTGTTTTCCAGAGGAGAAGAGCGTCAATGATCAAACAATTCACCCTATAGTCCCGACTTTAATTTGTGTGATCGTTGGGTGTTCAAGTTATTAAAGCAACATCTTTGAAAATTTGTTTTCGCTTCATTAGAAGAGGTAGATGAATCGTTGCACAAGTCTCGACAATTGCCTAAGGAACAGTTCCAGAAAGAGTTAAATGTTTTGCATAAGCACTGAAAAGATATGTCAGTCAATGGAGATTATGTTTTGCAGAATAAATAAATTTTAGTTTCAATATGTTGTGCATTTTCAATTAAATGGTTATTCTAAAGACTGTATTGCCATGCCAACTGTATTCTAAAAACTAGGATACACATGGCTTTATATGACCAGAACTTATTTTTTGTATCTTTAATATTAAGAGAAGTGCATATCTGCCACACATTAACCTCTCTGTTGGTGAGAAATGTTACATCAGGCTAAATAAATGAAATTAAAATTAAATGCTTTAATCAAAATTAATTAAGAATTTATTAAATGCTGATGTTGACATTTCAAAATACCCACTTCTAGACTTCGTCTGTTGTTTAGCATTTTTGTTTTCTGTCAAAGATTAAATTTTATTTTTTTTATTTATTTCATTTGGGGAACGGGGCTATTTTATTGTTATTATTACGTCCCTTTGCGATCTGAGTTCAAATACCGCCGAGGTTGACTTTGCCTTTCATCCTTACGGGGTCGATAAAATAAAGTACCAGTAATGCACTGAGTAATTGCTGGCCTTGTGCCTAAAGTAGAAACAATTATTGAAAATTAAGGATTTTAAAAAATGAACAAAGAACTTTACAAAATAAAGACCACAAGTTCAAGCCCTGGCAGATCAGGAAAGTATCTGGAGATTAATGGTGGTAGACATAATTCAGTTAGCTTTTGGATTCTTTTAGCAGATTACACTATAGTGCAAACATTTCAGCCATGAATCTGGTATGTGGATAACTTCTGCCCTTGTTTCACAATGTTTTAAATACATTTAGTTATCCCTTCACTTAACACTGTTGTTTTTTAATTGGTCACAAAGCCAGTCCTACCATCTTGATAATCTCATCCAGTCTCACTTTTGTTAATATTAAATAGGAAACAAAATAAAATCTATTTTAGAAATATTCCAGTCTCATAAATATGATTGCATCTCCTATTTCAATGTTTGAATTAATTACCCCTTTCATATTACCCTATAATTTTACACATACTCAGCTGTATGTTTCTAGCAACTTGGAATTCCACATTGAAAGATAAAATCATTTAATAAGATACTTCTAATCCATCAATGATATCAAGGTGCCAATCTCGTGTCAGCTTTTCTGGCTAATCTGATGTGAAAAATTCCCTTCGGTACTCTGAAGATTACAACAGGAAATATAGCTTTTAACACAAAAAAAACCATCCCTTTACTTTAATCACGATCAAATTTCCATTGGTAGTTTCTTTTTGTTTTGTTTTTGTTAGTTTGTTATTTTTTACCTCTAAAATAATTTCCTTAGTATATCTACTAATGCTATTAATGTTTCTCTAAAATATTCATTTACAAAAAGTCAGTTGTAACTTTTTAGAATTAATGGAGTACTTTTTTGTAAACATACCATTTAGAATATATATATATAGTCTCCTTAAATCATTAATTGAATTCTTATACTTTACTGTTAGTCATTCAATAAGGGAGTTTATATACCAACCAATGGGTGTTCCCATTCCTTTTTCTTTCTTTTTTTCTGTTACATTTTTTCAATAAATGAAACTTGAAGGATATTTCTTGGATTTCTTCCAAAACCAGACAATATAAAAATACTTTTCAGTATACAGTTGTTTTAAGTTGTTTTAATGTGTTGATTTATCACTAATGTCTTAGCAGTTGTAAAATTAAGAACCATATGCAAATTAGCTCACCTTTGTGAGTTAAGAGGGCTTTTTAGGTAGCTATGATCTTATATTCAATATCAAGTTGACAGTTTTAAAAGATCTGACAACTGGTTTTAAATATCTTAAAATTCCAGTTAGTTCAATATCTATACTTGGAATGTCTCCTTCAAATCTCATTCTACTGCTACTATATATAATGTATACAGCTACTATCATACATATATACCTATATCATACATATATACCTATATATATATATATATATATATATATATATATATATATATATATACATACACCAGTATTTTGAATTTTAAAACAAGCATCAGAATTTAGAGCATCTTTCTCCTTCATTTCTTCTTGCTTGAACTGATATGATAACACTATGCAGTCCTAGTAGCTGTACTGAAGATATACAGTATACTGACAGAGGACTGTCTGCATATTTAAAGATTATTGAATATTAAATACTATAAAGATCATTCAACTGTAAAAGATCATACCATGGTTTGTTCAATATATTTTATACAAATATCAAAATTGATCAAATTATTTCTGTCATTCTAGCAGAGAAAATAAATACATATATTGTGAATATTAATACACTTCTACACCATATTAATGATTTTACATTTTTTTACATGGTTGGTTTGGAAGAAAAGGCAAGACCCAAGGTCTTTCTGTGCCTCTGAGACTGGAAATATTGATGCCATTAATGTTCTGCTTAAACAGTTGCTCTAGATTTATGTCAGTTGATATTCATTTTATATATTGTGTGTGCAGGCAGCATGGTCGAATAGTTAAGACGTTTGCTTTACAATCTCGAAGTTCTGGGTTCAATCCTACATTGTGTCATCTTCAGCAAGCGTCTTTTACCATAGCTTTGAGTCAACTCATACCTTATGAGTGGAATTACATATACAGAGACTGTGGGAGCCCGTTGGATAGGTTGTGGCTGCAATTCAAAGATCCAGCCTTATTATACAGTGTGTCCCACTGAATCTTCCTGTGAATTACATTAACCCTTTACCATTTACATTACTCTATATATACTATTGTATTGTCACAGTAAAGGCTTTACCTCACATAATTATGTCACATAATATCAAATCTATGAGATTTTGATATTATTCATTTTGAGAACAATACCTTAAAGATGGTATGAGGGGCAAGTTACAGCCAGTTTGAACAGAAAGAGATGAGAGAATTCTGGTCAGATATGGCGGGTTTAAATGCTAAAGGGTTAAAGGTACAAATATCTGTGGAATGTATGTCAATCTAATACATAGGCCATCCCATTCAACTAGAACATTCATCATCGAAACCAATGGGTGCCTATATTTATATTTATTCAATGTTTAGGTTTATATTATTACAATATTTCACATGCATAATTCCAGTACATGCTGTTGGTTACTTCTGTAAAATTACAACAACAAAAATCTGATAGAATTTAACATTATAATTTGTTCTTATATTTTTCAGAAAGAAATATATAAACTACACCAGTCCAACTATTTCTAAGAAAACAGCCAATTTGTTTAACAGACCTCCTCTTATTGCTACATTTTCATTACCCTATGAAGGTACATTTTACAATATGGAACATTTTTGTAAATTTTAACATCTTGTTGTTGATAACCGTATAAGTTATTATTGACATACATACATACACATACACACACACACACACACACACACACACACACACACATATATACATAATACCATGGAGCCATATGCCCTTACAGATTCCCTAAATTTAGTTCCCTTCATCCTAAGCCACCTATGATCCTTGTTCTCAACTATACTCAGATCACCAGTAATTATGCGCCATACTCCTAGTAGCAGAACCTAGAACTTCCGCAATCACATAACCCACTGCCAGCTTTCTTGAATTCCTCAGCATTAATATTTGCTAAATACTTATCGTAGTTAAATAAAATCCTCCTATTGATACAAATAATTGAATAATTGATACAAATCCTCCTATCCCTTATCTCCTCAAGCAAACATCGATATACCTTCCTATTTCTAAAATTTGAATTCAAACCCAACCTATCCAGTGATTTATTAATGAATGGAATACTGAAATATTCCACTTTGGCTTTTCTATCCTTATCCTTTGAGTTCTTAAGTAATCTATTGCTGAATATATATAGTAATCTACCAGAATATATATATATATATATATATATATAATGGTTGCAACTCAATTTTGAGTAATGCCATCGCTTGATGCTCAAGCTTTTTAGTCCTGCTAGGGACTTACCTATGGCCACCCATGTCATGCATCACAAAAAATATCACATATCAAGTGATGGCTGTGCTTGAAGCTTTTTAAGTGAGGAAAGGCTTTGCACAAGGCCAACCACACTCACTGAACATCAAATTGATTTACCAAAAAATGTAGAACTAGTCTACATCATTGAATGCAAATGAAGTCATAGGTTTTAAATCAGAGTGACCTTTTCCTAGAGAGATGTCTTAATGAATACTATATATATATATATGTGTGTGTGTGTATATATATATATATATATCAAATGCAACCCTTTCCCTGGGGTCAGCAGAGTCCTGTCATCGTTTGTACCAACAAAAACTTTAGTCTCTCTCTCTCTCTTTACCCCACCCATACACACTCTTTAAGTTATCATTTTCTTCCTGTTTTACAGAAGTAACTGAAGTCACAATCATTGGGATTCATGTGGATTCAGACAAAGTAAAGAGAGAAATGAATGCACTTGTTGAAGTAATAAGTGATTTGGAAAAGAAAGTTAGTCAGAAAAATTTTATTATCATGGGTACACTGAACACCGATTGTCAATATTGCAATGCTCAATGTAAAAAAAATCTACAACTGACTAAGGATGAGAATTACAAGTGGCTGATCTCTGATGATACAACTATTCAGGGCAAGAACTGTACTTATGACCAGTAAGTATGATTAATCCTTTTGTTACCATATTCCTAATGAAATACACTGTTATTGAAGAATATGGAGAGATTTACTAAAGTTTTGTAACATAACTTAACAAAAGTAAAATTATGTTGGAAGGTTTTGATTTTTTTTTTAAATGCTTTAAAATGGGATCGTTTTGTTTCATAGAACCATAGGCTGTTTTGAGTGGGTTGGTATCAAAAGGGCTAATTGATTTTTCCCAACCTCTCCTCTGTTGAGCTTTCTTCCTCCCAATCTCCTAACTAAATCGTCAATACTCTTTCTTTTCAAACCATAATTACCCATGTCACTAATGGTAATTATATAATTCCTGACTAATGCTCTTTTATTATAAACTTTAATAGCTCTTTTGATACCAAACGGCTGAAAACTGTTATACGAATCTGTTTGATTTAAAGTGTTTATATTTATCTAAAACAAAAGTAAAAACATTCTGTCATAATTCTATGTAAAAAATTCTTTGTTAATCTATGTTCCAAACACTAGCCTAAGAATGAGAAAGTTAGTTATTTTACTAATTTTATTGGCTGGCGCCATTCATGCTGTGGTGATAGCCACTCAGGTTCTTAGCCAAAACCAACATTGCGTGATGGTGAATCCAAGTGAAATAATAATAAGACTTTAAAGGGATACATTGCTATAGAAATTTGGAGGATAAACAGTAATAACAAGAATCATGATAGTAAATAATTATAGAAAGTAATTCACATATAAACATGTATGGGCCTATATTAAGGCATAAGCTTGACCAACTCAGGGCTTTCACACCTCCTATATCTGGGAAATGATTCCATGCATCTGAGTAGATTCAATATGAAAATAGAGGAAATATACCTAAGCAATCAGTCTAGGTTACTCCAAGCACTCAAAGAAGGGGGGAATTGTTTCTCCACATCCGAGTAGTTTACTAAGAAAACAGCCAAGAAATCGATTTATGATGGATTGTATGCTGGACACCAAGAGCTAGTGAGAGAGTAGAGTCACCATGCATAGATTATATGTACACCCATGCATTACCTCTACCTGTATATAGACAGAAATTCTGTCTATATACAGACATATGTTGTGAAAGATGCAGAAATGGAATAATGATAATACCAATATTGATAACAACACTAATTATAATAATTTCGTTCCTGTACCACCCATGAGATACCACGTCTATGATGGAAGATAAACATGATGTTGAGTGCTTTTTGTTTATTACATCATGGTCTGCTGATCAGAACGACTGGATCACAAACCCAGCTAGTTATTAGTAAAACCATACACTGTAAAAAAAAAAAAAAGATATATATATATATTTCAAGGAGACAACCAATGTGAGCATATATATATATATTATTAAAATAACAGATTATTACTATATATATATATATATATATATATATGTGCTCACCAACACATACATAAAGAGAAACTGTGCAGAAATTTGTCTTGGGTGTTAAACTTAATCTGTCACCCAGTTTGACACCACCTTGTTGCAAGCATTCATACCTCAAGTCTAATGATAACTATCACCCTTCTCCACCCTATTTTCAAAGTCCCTGGAAAGAATCATAGGCACTCCCCTTTCTCTTCTGACTAAACCATTAAAATATGTACATGATGGTGTTGAACATTCTACTTAACTGTGATAGATGACACAACAAAGATAATTGTGTAAAGGCACTGTTATTTTCATGGGTATAACACACTTGTTGAAAATAGGGCTGATAAGATTGTATATTCTTAATGTCAAAACTATTGTCTGGATGTGTGTAGCATGCACTCCACTCACAAATACAAACTCTTACACAACATCACATACAAATAAATACATAAGCATATGTATCATACAAAAACATTGACACAAATGCATGCACATAAACATATGTGCACACACACACATGTGTATATATATATATATATATATGCATGTATGTATGTAGACCACACAAATGATGTTTATGCTTTTCTCTTTATTTCACAACACCCCCTATAAGTGTAACACATATCATATCCTATAATTCTTATCCCAAGTTAGTATAGCTGTTTCCCTAATCTAATGAAAAATATCTCACAACTAGTGGAGCTGAAACTATGTCCTATGTCAACCCCAAGCTGGGGGACCTGTCACATTATTCATGCACTCTACCCCACACTTCGTGTAGTAGTTACTTCTTTTCTTTAACTCAATACACACACACATTTCTACTCAGTTAACCCTTATAACTCTATATATACTATTGTATATTTGTGGTAAAGGCTTTCTCTTACATATTTATCTTACATAATATCAAATCTACGAGATTTTGATGATATTTATTTTGAGAACAATACCTTAACATAAGTATGAGTGGCCAGTTATGGCCGGTTTGAACAGAAAGAGGTGAGGAAATTCTGGCCAGATATGGCTGGTTTAAATGCTATAAAAAAGTTAAAGAAACTCTTACTCTATTGAGTCAACAAAGCAGACTCTACTTGGATGCTTGAGCTGCTAGAAATCACTTATAAATGTCTTTCATATCATGCTTAACTGTCTTAATAGATAATGTACTCTTAAAAAAAAAACAGGAAAGCCATGGCAATAATGCTTCCTCAAAAATCTTCCTCGGATCATATATTCAGTGCTCGAAAGTAAAAATATATATATATATCATTATTATATATCTTAAAGGTTGGATTGGCAGTATTGGTAGAGGGTCGGATGCCATGCTTTGACGTATAGAGTTACGGCCCTTGCCATTCTGAGTTCAAATCCCGCCATGGTTAACTTTGCCTTTCATCCTTACGGGGTCGATAAAATAAAGTACCAGTAATGCACTGGGTAATTGCTGGCCTTGTGCCTAATGTAGAAACAATTATTATATATCTTAAACAAATCTATAAGTATAAACTATAAATTTTTATGTTTGTATTCTATTACAGAGCAATTATAACTGGTGACAAATTGAAACAGGTAGTTCAAGATGCTGGTTCTGTCTTTCATTTTGATAAAGAATATAAACCCCTAACAAAAGTAAGTTTTTATTTGATAAAATATTGATTTTTTTTCCCTCATTAGAATCAAGACTCCTTTGTAGAAATAAGTTAATAAATAATTTGATTCCATGAAATCTATTTAGAAAAGTAAAAAGAACAACAAGATATAGTAAAGCACACATATAAGCAGTACTCAATGGGGTGGAATGGCTGATGCAGTAGGCTCCTCCCTGCTGCATTACTTTCCTGGCCTGGTGCCCTTCCTATCACTAACCCTTTTAGTTGGCTCTTACAATGTGCAGGAAT
Source organism: Eledone cirrhosa (assembly GCA_964016885.1). Classification (NCBI taxonomy): domain Eukaryota; kingdom Metazoa; phylum Mollusca; class Cephalopoda; order Octopoda; family Eledonidae; genus Eledone; species Eledone cirrhosa. The sequence goes on along the minus strand of OZ024745.1, from coordinate 43,318,355 downwards.
ACTGTGAACCAATTCAAAATCAAAGATAGGGGTTCGAGACTGGTGATGCAAATTCTAAGTGTGGATGCACCATAGATAACTACAGCTTTAAATAGATAGCTGGAGAGTGGCTGACTAGACATGGTGAATTGGTTGGCATTTCGGTTGATTGGCAGTATCAGTAGAGGGTCGGACGCCATGCTCTGTAGCATAGAGTTACGCCCCTTTATGGTCTGAGTTCAAATGCCGCCAAGGTTAACTTTGCCTTTCATCCTTCAGGCTCTCACCACGTTTACTTTTACTGTGCTTGTACTGGTGGATGGGTCTTTTGTATTATGGCATATTGCCAATCAGTTTGATCCTGAGTAAAATCCTTTGTGAAGTTCAGTTATTATGGTCATTCTAAACAACTTCATCCCATGTCTTCCACAGGTTCCATCTACTTTAAACACTTAGCACTTTTTCATATAATTCTCATTCTCCTTACACATCACATATCCATACCAGCATAATCAATCATTTTTTTTTATGTTTTGTATTACATTTTTCAAATTCTTATTTTTTTCCAGAACCTGATTAATAAGGTTACTGACCATTACCCAATAGAAATGACACTTCAAGTGACAAGGAAACTTAATGCAACATTAACAACTCCACACACTGAGGTGACTACAACAGCTGGATGTTCAAATTTGACCATTGAAATTTGTTTAGGTCTTCTCAGTTTCCTTATATTAATGATTTAAAGCTAGCTACACTTAATGAAGCATATTTCTACACATTAAAGATCATTTTTTCTGTAAATTTGTATTCTGTTAAAAAGGTGTTGTTTTATTTTGTTCCTTTTTCTTTTTCTTTATTGTTTGAAAAATAATGTTATATTTGTAATAAAATATTGGTAATGTATCATTTAATCTTATCTAAAATATATTAATGTCTTTTTAATAAGAAAGAAGAAAAATTAATTTTAAGGAAAATATTAAAAGTTAATCGGCTTCCAAAATTTTAAATTGCTCGATATCAGTTCAGTCTTAAAATGTTATACTTGCTTGTAAGATTGCAGCCATAAGGACTGGTCTGAAGTGAAAAAATGTAAATGTCAAGTCTTATATAAAATCACATTTTAACCAATAACCTTCTAATTGGAAAGGAAGGGCTTGATAAATTAATTGTGGGAAAACATCTGACAGTAAACATAAAGTCACTTTCACAGTGATAAGATTACTGTGTCAAATAATGGTAATTTTGTAGCTTTGTGTGACGCAAATAAATGTCCAGGAAGAAAACTTTTAAAGTGTTTCCAAAATATGTTGAGTTTCATAATCTCATTGAAATATAAAACAAAATTTAATCCTTTTGATACCAACTTGCCAAAAACTGTCTTTGGTTCTATGAAACAAAACCATCCATTTTAAAGGGTTCCTATTGAAATTAAAATCTTTAAACAATATTTTTATGTAAGAACTATATGCTAAGTTGCTTTCTTAGTAATGAAATAATTAATCATTTTAGTAAATCCCTCAAAATTCTTCATGAATTAATTGAGCATATTTCATTAGAAATACGATCACAAAAAGGTTAAATAATTGATGAAATGAAAATAAACTTCTGACCGAGACCTGCCTTGTTTCTAGTGAAAGATACTGACAATGATTTTCAAATCATTTTGAAAATAATCAAGAATTTTGAGGAGTTTAGTAAAATAACTTTCTCATTTAAAAGCTGTTGTTTGGAACATAACTTAAGAAAGGTTCTTACATAAAATTATGATGGAAGATTTTTAGATAAACATAAACACTTTAAAATAAACAGCTTATTATCATAAAACAAAGGGCAGCTTCAGGTGGTTTGGTATCAAAAGGGTTAAATTGTTGTTTCAAAAAATATACTTTGAAAAACAATTTGATGAATTTTCTATTTCCTTCTTTTCATTATTGCTAAGAAAAATCACATCTTTAAAGAACAAAATTTATCTTCACTACATTATTCTCAAAATTTCTTAGCTTCTTTTCCTTTTAGATATACCCTACAATCAGCTTATGCCATTTCAATGTCCATTCTCATCATATGTCTACATTTTCTGGGTTTACCACATACAAGTGATATATTTTTATTCACTCTACATTAGTATAAGTAGAATAGTTTTGCAATATTTTCATATTGTTGGAGTAATTTTTTTTTTTTTTTTTTTTTTTTTTTTAACAACTGGATGTCCTTTTGCTACTAACTACTCAACTGTGAAGAGCAGAGTTTGTTGTCATCCAGGATGGCAAGCAAGCCTACAATTCCCAATTTCCTGCCATTCTCTTAACATTTCTCTTTCAGTCTACGTCACTGTTCCATCCTATTACCTACATTTCAATTTCTCCTAGCACTGCCTAAGTCTCACACACACACATATATATAGTTACAACAGTGACATATACAGGTACTTAAGTTTCGTTGGCTTCTGCACCCCAACTCATTCAGCAAGTTATAAAAATAAATAAAGATGGCCTCCAGTGGTTGAAGCTATTTGAAATTATATATATAATTGTAATTATCTCTCTAATTGTCTCATTAGCCAACAGGTTATTTCTCTATAAGAACATAGATTTAGTTATTCTCTAAAACTGTTTTGAAAAACAGTGAATCTAAATTTGACAGCAAGTGTTAAAATGTCCATGCTGCTGAATTTCATTTAACTTCAGCACAAGTTCCTTGATTAAAATGGAAAGATCGGTGGGAATAGCTGCAATTATCATCTGGTGCTATAGATATGACATTAAAGCATACAATGAAAATTATGCAATACACCACAGAACAAATTAGTTGATTTTGTACAAGACATATATTTAATCCTAAATGCTGTGTCATTTAACCCATTAGTTACTATATTTCTAATGAAATACAGTGCCTATGTGTTTCAATCAATTTTGAAAATAATCAAATATTTTGAGGAATTTAATTAAATAACTCTTACATTAATGAGCTAACATTTAAAACATTGCTTTAAAATGTCTTAAATAAAATTATGATGGAAGGATTTAATATAAATATAAACACTTTAACCCTTTAGCATTTAAACCCACCATATCGGACCAGAATTCTCTCACCTCGTTCTGTTCAAACTGGCTATAATTAGCCAGTCATACTGATATTAAGGTCTTGTTTTTAAAGTAAATAATAACATCATCAAAATCTCATAGATTCAATGTGAATAATTATGTGAGATAAAGCCTTTACTGCGAAAATACAATAGTATATATAATGTGAATGCTAAAGGGTTAAAACAAGCAGTTGTGCATCATAAATCAAGGGTGGTTTCAAGCAGTTTAGTATCATTAGGTTTAAACGATAGTGTATGTTTATGATTTTAAATTGTAGAGATAAAAGAATATAACCAGAGTTTATCTGCAGCAGACAATGTGTACAATATGTTGTTTGGAGATTCTAATGCATTGTAGTTTATATAAAAGCTAAACAACTGAGAATATATGGTATCAGTGATGTACTGCTGGGGGTGCAGCTGTACCCCAAAACAAATTTTTGTCGGAAAATTATAAACATCTGCACCCCCAAAAATGATAGGAGCAATATGCTTATGTATGGTACTGGACCACCAGTTACCATAGTTCCCATGAATAGGTACCATATTCTCTTCTAAGATACTAAGATAATCCAATATGATATCCAGAGAAAGACTTCTCTCTTATGTGTTTCACATCAAGAAAGCAAGCTAAGAACTAGGTTTGGGGGTTTACAAGAGATACTTCATATAATAACCTAAGTTGTAGCAATGCTAAACTGTGATGTAGAACTATACTATTGGATTGTAAACCTTTCATGGACAGCCACTTCTGAATTTTCTAAACATTGCCACAATTATTAAAACGAAAACAAAAAGTTATTATTGTCATAATAATAATTGTTTCTACTTTTTGGCACAAGGCCAGCAATTATCCCAGTACATTACTGGTGCTTTATTTTATCGACCCCGTAAGGATGAAAGGCAAAGTTAACCTCGGCGTGAATTGAACTGATCATAAAGGGACGTACCTATGCTGGAAAGCATAATCCAACCCTCCACCGATACTGCCTACAAACTCCCTCCATACTCCAAGTTTTGTTAAATATTAAAGCTGTTCTACCTACTTCTAACATCCACTTGCATGAATTTAACAGTTCTTATAAGCTATTTATTTATATCAATTTCTCCATCACTACAACTATTTAGAAATAGAACTGAGAAAACAATAGTATACTATCAGAACAGAAAGTATGTAAAATTTGGTTTAAATGAAATAAAACGCATTAGAAAAAAAAAAAAGTTTTTTTGTTGTTTTGTTTTTACATTTTTGTTTTTTATGTTGTCATGGAATACTTTTTCAATGCCTTATCCTCCTTTTCAACTGTCACGCAGCTGGATAACAGTAGCTCAGCCTCCAGATCTGCGAGTCACACAAATGTCATTGCAGATCCACTGTAGACTCTTTCGGCCTCCACCCGCTGCTACAGTGCCAGCCACCTTCCACGCCATGCTGCTCTCAACAAGATCATAAAGCATAACTTGGATGCTGCAGGCTTGCCCTCCCAGCTCAAGCCAGCAGGGCTGAACCAAGAGGACAGATGGCATAACCATCTTCCTGTTCCACATGCAGCAGCAACCTGTGCAATCTGTAACTAATTCAGGCTCTGCTGTACTTTGGGCTTTCTGACAGGTTTATGGTCAAGCCTGTTGCAGTGGAGACTTCTCGTGTCCTTGGCTCTAGGACCACCTCCCTACTCACCATCAGCAAGCAAAGTTATAAGTTTTACTGTTGTTGGGTTCAAATATATGACCATATATATAAAGCACATCAATGTTAGTCACTGCACCTTGTTCTGTAAAATTGGATAATTACATGAATGCTTGAAGCATATATATTTAACAGTTGAATTGTCTTCCTACAACTAACATTGACATTTGAGGATTACACCAATATGTAGAATAATGTATTACATTATAGAAACAAAGACTCTCTACATGGTCTGCCAATCTGCATGAAATAAGAGCCAAATCTCTTTCAAATAACACATTAGCATCATTAAAAAAGGAAGGACACATTGATTAATATAATTCAAGATACACTATCAATATGGGTTGAATGACATCTTTTGTGGCAGGTGTTTACTACAACAAAATCCAAGGAACACTGTCTGATAAAAAAAGCTGGATAAAATTTGATCATAAGTTTGTTTGATCAAAGTTGAACAGCAACTAAACCTCAACACTATGTGGATAAAGTCAATAAGTTATCCCCTACATAGTCAGCCAGCCTACTAGAAATAGTAGTCAAATCTATTTTTACATTACACCTTACCATCTTAAAAAAAGAATACATTGCATGTGGTTCAGAGAAAGAATGTTGTCCAATCAAGCTTGAAAATATAGAAGAAATGGGGGAGCAAGGTAGAGTATGAAGTAGCTAGAAGAGAAGCTAAATACCAGGTATAGCTAACAACTACAGATGAAAGTTAGAAGTCTGTTCATGACAGATGTATGAAGTGTTCCAAATTGTAAAGTAGTGAGTGTGAATCTGGACATAATCAGTGAAAATAGTTTGTATGTGTAATGACAGTGTGTGAATAGTTGCTAAACAAGGAAAATTAATGTGTGGGACAGAGAAGGGCTGCCTCAGGATGACATAAGTTGAGGACCAGCTATGAAGGTTTACTATATAGTTGAAAGAGCTAGTTATGAAAGCAACAAGATCATCAGAGATTTCATCAAAACACTGAAAGTACCTGGCAAAGTAAGGCACACACTAGTTATATAGTCAATCAAGTAATGCAGTAAGATGACATCTCAAATAATTAGACAAAGGAAATGCTTCAAAAAAGAGCAATTACAGTGGCAACAATTTAATGGCTCAAGTCATTAAAGTAACAGGTATTTATAACATAGCTCATCAGAGTGAGAACTAGCTGAGAGATACAGTTTGAATTTGTGCCAGGATGAGGAAACCACTGGAGGTCCTTTTTAAGTGAGATAACTACAGATGTTCTTAGCCAAGAGCAGACCTTTATACCTAGCATTCATTGACCAGGTGAAGGCCTCTGACAGGGTACCATATTTTATAGTCTGGTGATTGTTATGAAAACAATAAATAGATAAATGGCATGTGAGAGCATGCAAGCCATGTAGAGAGGTGCTGTCACCAAAGCAATAAGTTCAGTCAAGAATTTACTTCTCTGTCGACATGTTTCTTATTGTTATTCAGGCTTTAAAAGAAAAGTTCAAGATCGGCTGTTCAAGAGAAGTCTTGTATGCCAACAATTTAGTTCTCATTAGAGGGAAAAATTATAAACATGAATGCAAGGCTTGGAATCAACCTAACAAAGACAAAAAGTTTTAGTTTGAAAGGAAAGCTACAAAAAAAAGACTTGATACTGAGTATTTGTGTAAAATAATGGTGCACAAATGGTGCAGTGATGAACAACAGATGTAATAGATGCACAGAAGTTGATAGTAGTAAGAGCAATCTTCCAACAGATCTGAAGGTCTACTAATGGTTAACAGCTTTTGTTACCACTTAGGTAACAAAATCAACAATGAGATTATAATTAGCAAGGTGTAGAAAAAGTTCAGAGAACTATTGTCTCTTTTAATAAATGATTTTTCTCTTCAAGTGAAGAATAGATAGTATAACACTTGTGTACAACATGCAATACTGTAGGATGGTGAGAAATAGGCACTGAAAGCAAAGAATGTGCTTGAATAGGTAAGAAATTAGAAGAATGTATTCTCTAATGGATAATAAAAGTCTGCATGAACATCATCATCATCACCGTTTAACGTCCATTTTTGAAAATAACCAAACACTTGGAGAAATTTAATAAAATAACTTATTAAAAATATGTAACCCTTTAGGATTTAAACTGACCATATCCGGCCAAAATTCTCTCACCTCTTTCTGTTCAAACTGGCTGTAAACGGCTGCTCATACTTCTGTTAAGGTACTGTTCTCAAAATAAATAATATCAAAATTTCGTAGATTCGATATTATGTGAGATAAAGTGCTACCAATAGTAAGTTTAGAGTAATGTAAATGCTAAAGGAGTAAGAAAAGCATTTCTAAAATAAAATTATGATGAAAGGATAAACATTTTTCAACAGTTAGTTTTGTATCATAAATTTTGCATGATTTCAGGCGATTTGATATCAACACAAAGGAAATGGCAAGTGATCACAATATGTAACAACGTGCTACATATTGTGATAGAAAGCCACCCAACATAGAGCAGTATGGAAGAGCAGATGTAAAAATAATGATGTAGGAGAGATTACGTTTAAAATTCATTTATATATATTACTATTTAATAGTGTAAAAAAAAACATGAAAAACAATAACTTTTGTGACTTTATTGTGAAACCAATTGATGATGGGAACTGATTAAATGAATTTTTAAAAGAAACATATACATTTAAACAATGTTTTTTTATCAGAACTAATAGGGTCTTCCCCTTCGGGAGATGGGAAGTGGTCCTGAGCGGGGAGGAGTTATTGCTATGTCCAGATAATCACCAATTGTGAATTTTTTACTAGCCAATGTTACATTATCATCTGCACCGCGGTGTCCAGAACGTGTGGAACCAATATCTTGTAAGCGATACACCTGTTGCCTCAAGTCAGGATAAACCATGGCAAAGTCAAAGTATGTCCCCTTTCTGCGTGCATCTAAGTTCACTTCTTTCACTAATCCAGTAAGTTCCTTTAACGTGGCATCCATCCTGTAAGTAAAAAGAGATAATCATTTAAAAAAATATCATGTTTTGTAAGTGTAAATAACTCCTAATATTTTTGTCGTGCGTGTGTGATATGTTTATGCTGTTAATAGTAGTTAATATTCTGTGATGTTATTGGTAAGGGAGACAATTATTGTTGTTGTAATTTAGTATCAAGCCATTCTAATTAAGCAGAGCTACAAATGTTCACCTCTTCTAATTCTCAGGAAGCATATATAAATCTACATTATCCAATATGACCATCCCTTTTTTAAGATAGCAGACTATGATTTGAGTGAGATTTAGCTATTTTTATAAGGTCAAGCAAGGATGCAGAAGCTTCCCAATTAGCTTGGAGAGATAGTAGATATGTGTACTTTAAATGTTGTTTTTGAGCAAAATTTCTGAGTTGTTGATGTAGATTTGGAGTAGTTGTGAAGCTGTGTATGGAGAATAATGAGAGGATGTCAGTGTGATATCATCTACATATGAGGCTATGAACCTTTAGAAATTGCAAATTCTGACTGCATTGTTTTTGTATACTAGTGACAGAAGATAATTTGCAAATTCTGACTGCATTGTTTTTGTATACTGGTAACAGAAGATAATTTGCTAGCCAACATTTAATGTAGTTTTTTAACCCTTTTGATACCAACCCACTGAAAACTGTTTATGGTTCTATGAAACAAAACCATTCATTTTATGGGGTTCATATTTAAATTAAAATCCTTCAGTAGTATTTGATACAAAAACCTTTTGTTACAAATGCCATTTTAATAACGAAATAATTTTGATAAATCCCTCAAAATTTTTTATTAATTAATTCAAATAACCCATGCTAGCGTGGAAAGTGGACGTTAAACGAAGATGATGATGATGATGACAGAGTATTTCATTAGAAATTAATAAGCCCATATAGAATCCAGTATTTACTTTTTTTCGAGTCTGGTACTTATTTTAATGATTCCGTTTTTTTTGTTGAACAGCTAAGTTACAGGACATAAACACATGTAAATCATCATCATCATCATTTTCGTTTAACGTCCATCTTCCACGCTATACTTAAAAGATGGATGGGGATGTAATTCCAAAAACATGTAGCTTTAGGTGATACACAATAGAGATGATGAGACTGGGTGGAAAGTGTATGCTTATGTAGAGATCATTGTACTAACAGAAAAATAAAATAGTATAACTGTAAGCTAAAAGTTGGTGAGTGAATCATTGCTAATTAGTCAAAGAACCTTTATTTTAGATGCATTTGACCAATATGAAATAACAACTCAATCTCAGACATGTGACCAATATTCTAATGTGAATCTTATTTGAAATTTATAGAGAGTAAACAACTGACTAGGGCAGAAATGATTTCTAACTTGCCAAGTTATCCAGTCATTAACACTTAGGTTATAATTGGCAATAACTATATCAATTTTCAATCAGCCATTGAATGCTTCTGTGTATATATATATATATTGCATGTTGGCATGAAAATCAATGCAACCAATAGACACATATCTGTTGGTATCTTGCCTTCTAAAATGGTCCACATCAAACTCAATGGTGAGATTCTGGAAGAGGTCTAACAATTCAAGTAACTCAGGATCACCTACATAGCCACAGGTAAAGTTAAAGACAACATAGGTGTTCCCATCAGCTGTGTGAGCACTGTATTTTGTTGGCATCTGGTCACAAAAATCCCCATCTAACAAATGCTTATTCACACTATCATTCTACATGGTTGAATGTTATAGCCAATGAGACAGCTTTACAGAAACTAAAACTTCTTGACCTCCTTTCTCTTTACCAAATGCTCTATGTTTGCACATGAGACTTTATGCCAAACCCCAAATTTGTTGTTGCTGCCAGATTTATTCCATTGAACAACTCCTACCCACAAGGTTCCTCTGTTGGTTTGGTCACACTCTGTTACCCATGAAATGAATTTATCCATATTGCAGCTGTACCAGAGTCCCTCACAGGATGGTATAAACAGTGAGGTAGACAACTGAAAACAAATTAGCATAGTGGAATCAAATATTAAACTAATATCTGGTCCTCATATATATGGTGTCTACCGCTGGAATCGTGACTGCCTGTCAATATCTGTGAACACTGAGCATGGGTGCCTCTATTTGAGATGTTGTGGATTCACTGGATGGAGCTGCTTCTAACCATCCAGGGTAAATGGCAATACAAATACAAGTAGTAAGATTATCATAATCAGTGCTGGATTTAGACCTAATGAAGCCCCAAACAATAGAAAGCTTAGAGGTCCCCTTGTTAAAAAATTACATCATCAGATTTCACAAAATAGAAAACATGTCGTTTAATTATTTTGGGAACCCTGTGGAATTTTGAGGCTTTAAACTATAACTTGTTTAGTTCATGTCTAAATCCAGTAACGATCATAATTATTCTACTAGGGTCCAATTAATTTTCATCAGCTATGGATTAGGCCAATACTATCAATAATACTTTTCCTCTATATAGCAATGGACTTGTATTGATATTTTTTTTTTAATGTTTACAATTAATGCCTTAAAATATTTAGTTACACCCTTCTATGTGATGAAATTCAGCCGGGGTCATCATCATCATCATCGTTTAACGTCCATCTTCCACGCTAGCATGGGTTAGACTAGTCAACAGAATAATTACCAGATACATACTAGGATCAATTTATATACGAGGATAATCCTAAAAGTAAGGTTTTTCCTTCCAATATTGCAACTTTTCCGTTAAAATCCTGTGCATGGTGCTTCGGGAAAGCTCAGGAACCAAAATGCAGAGAGCATCCAGAGTGATCCACCGATCTTTACGCATGTTTTCCTTGGAAGGAGACCTTACTTTTGGGATTTCCCTCTATATAATAACTGCGCAAAATTCGCACTTGGCGGTAGCGTTCAATGGGAGCTCCATTCTCAATAGCTGCCAAGCCAAGATTGAGCATCCCAGCAAAGCGCGTGCATGCTTGTTTGGGAGTGAAAGAAGCACCAATCACAACAGTGTTGCCAACAGCCGTACGAACAGTTTCTCTGCGTCCCCATCGCTTTGGAGACCTTACTTTTGGGATTACCCTCATATATATACATATGTACATCAATGTTGTTATGTTAGCAAAGATTAGATGGGACTTTTTGAAGCAGTTTTACAACAGGATACCCTCCCTAACACCAACATTTTTAGTCATTTCTTACAATATGCAGGGATATAATGTAACTATTCTAAACCAAGCCTAAAAAAAAAAGAAAAAGGGATTGTGAGGACCCTTCAGTTATGCCAGTGTGGCAACCTCTCTAGTGTTAGTGATCAATACGATAAACACACCCAGAACATGCTGTAAAGTTGTTGGTAATAGGAAGGGCATCTAGCCATAGAGAGCTTGCCCAACAAAGGGTTGGGAGGTCTCTTCAGTTGTGTCAAGCACATGGTAGCACCCACTTGTGATGGTGATCTACACGATAAACTCACCCAGCCCACACTGTAAAGTGGTCGTGATGGTGACATGACAAAAAGTACCTAGCCCACACTGTAAAGTAGTCGTATAGGTGTCACGACAAAAAGCACCTAGTACTCACTGTAAATGTGGTAAGTATCAGGAAGAGCATCCAGCCGTAGAAACCAAGCCAAAATCGGTTCTGTATGAGCAAGACATGGTCATCCAACCTCGACTTGCCTGTCTAACCCATGCTAACATGGAAAATGGACGCTTAACAGTGGTGATACACGCTGTAAAGTGGATGGTGATAAGAAGGGCATCCAGCTATAGAAAGCTTGTCAAACAAAGGTTCTGCAGACCCCTCAGTCATGTCAAAGACATGACAATCTCCCTAGTGTTTGGTCTACATGATAAACATACCCAGTATGCACTGTAAAGTGGTTGGTAACAGGAAGGGCATCCAACCATAGAAAGGTTTCCAAATAAACGGTTAGGAGGACCCTTCAGTTGTGTTCGTTCCCTTCCTCCTCTTTACCATCATGCATATACACACACATTATGACTAAGGAATGCTCGACCTCTTTTACGTTAATTTCCTGAACAGACTGTTTCGTTGATTAAACTCTCAGTTATGAAACCGACGGAGGTCCTACAACTGGGATCGATTTAATCCCCAACAAACAAGCGGTTTTGTACCAATATCAGATGTCATCATGAACGGGTTATATTTATCAAGTGGTCTGTAAATGTGTAAAGAAGGATCAACTAGTTTTACCACAAGAATATTTGTATTTCTTTTTGTATAAACTTAAGTGTTTTCCACTGATAATAAAGGGGCAGATAATCGTTTTTAAGCTATTTTCCAAATTTAATATTTTAAGAATCTCAAACAAAAGATTGCAATAAAAGTAGTGGGAATCGAAGAAAATTAATTACAAAAGCTTACCACGTGTAAATTTGTAGTTCGTTGGATGGAGTCTGTCCTCTAAGATATTCACTAAGAGGGTGATGACGACCAGTATTACAGAACACCCTCAACAAAAGAGGGCACGTCTAAAAGAAAAAGTAGTTGATAAAATAATTAGTTTTTTAAAATATCAACAAACTTAGATGTGGCGGAGACAAAGTAAACAAATAAACCGATAGATATTCTTTTCCCACGCAGATATAATAAATTTTATATATGTTAAAGATATATGAAAATAATATTACTTTGAATGGAGAAAAAGATATTTTATTAAACTGACTGCTGAAAGACGTTTGTTATATATTGTTATGTAAGTATAAAAATAAATCATGATATCGAAGTAAAAAGTTATTTTAGATTCCCTCTCTTAACT
>OZ024745.1:43240847-43300847 GCA_964016885.1 Eledone cirrhosa | reverse complement strand
GTTGATAGATGGGTTATATGTGAGCTATTTCTAGTGTCATTTTGAACCCGTCACATTGACCGTGATATATAAATATTTACTTAGTCAATCTTCATTGCAATTGTGCAATCACCTACGAGAGCTGAAAAATTATATGCTATATAATCCACTATTTCACATTGCATATTTTACATTAGCATTTCATCAGAGAGGTTGTGGACCAAGTCGAGTTAATATAGTAAATCCATCATGCAGACAGGCATATCCTCAAAGTATTTATCGTCATATTTATCAGATAAAAACCATGCAAATTTAAAATTAAAATAATTAAATATAGATATATATACATGCTCACATTTCATGAATGTAAATTAATTGTTTCTACTATTGGCACAAGGCCAGAAATTACCCAGTACATTACTGGTACTTTATTTTATCGACCACGTAAGGATGAAAGGCAAAGTTAACCTCGGCGGGATTTGAACTCAGAATGGCAAGGGACGTAACTCTATGCGTCAAAGCATGGCGTCCGACCCTCTACCGATACTGCCAAATTAATGAGGAAACAAAAAATTTAAAGTAACCAATGGAATGTGTTAGTAAGTCATTAGAAGAAATGGGAGTGGCGACATATGTTTCGCATATTCATTTTACACAAACGTGATTTAACCTACATAAAACGACTACTCCTATTTCTTATATATATATATATATATATATATATATATATATATATATATATATATATATATATATATATATATATATGGGGGGGGGGGGATAGGGTGGTCTGAAAGGTTCATAGGCTGACTATGAAGAAGTGATGCTAGAGATGTGGAATCTTGCATATACTAATTTCAACTCTTATTAATAACTGTATACTTTCCAGGTAAACTGACAAGGGTTTCAGTCGACCTTTGTATGTATATATATATACATATATATATTTAGCTCTGTAGCTTACATAGAGCACTCTCATTTCCTTTACCTTTCCTACGGAAACACTTTATATATATATATGTATGTGTGTATATATATATATATATATATATATATATATATATATATATATATATATATATATATATATATATGTATGTATATATATATATATATATATATATATATATATATATATATATATATATATATATATATATATATATATATATGTATGTATGTATGTATATATATATATATATATATATATATATATATATATATAGGAACAAGTAAGACCCCGGCGGCTGAACTCAAGCCGTTTCGACGGCTAATTCTAGTCCAGAATTAGCCGTCGAAACGGCTTGAGCTCAGCCGTCGGGGTCTTACTTGTTCCTATTACCCACTCTACTACCCTAAGTATTGAGTACTTTGGTGCGTTATGGTCCACTTGGTTCCTTACCACATTTCCTTCGTTATATATATTATATATATATATATATATATATATATATATATATATATATATATATATATATATATATATATATATATACATATATGTGTGTGTGTGTGTGTGTGTGTGTGTGTGTGTGTGTGTGTATGCAGGATACCTGTGGATAAAAGGCCAAGGAAAACAATGCACAACCTAGTACAAGAGGGATTATTTAGTTTATATAAAAATTTCATACTCTTAGCATGTATGCGTGACTCTAAACAAAGGGCAGTAACTCCGCCAGAATACCGTACATTATAATTGTTTCTACATTTGGCACAAGGCCAGCAAATTACCAGTGCATTACTGGTACTTTATTTTATCGACCCCGTAAGGATGAAAGGTAAAGTTAACCTCGGCGGGATTTGAACTCAGTCCGTAAAGGGACGTAACTATGCTGCAAAGCACAGCGTTCGACCCTCTACCGGTACAGAGAGGTACGTGCAATTTGCTTTGAATCGATGCGTATGCATATGTGCGTAACCGTAGTTACAAACCGATAAGGTCCGTATATCGAAAACTGTTCGTCTTTATAAAGCCAAGTGTGGTAATTCCCCTTGCACGAACATATTTTATTTTAATCTATATTTGAGATTGTATAGGCAGATGTGATTACCCAATTGAATAAAATGGGTATAAAAGTTTATACCCATCCGCTATACCGGTACTAAGAGGACGAACTTTGTCAGGCCTCAAATGCCCTCAATATCTAATTTCTGCCGAGTCATGGCTACGTAATCCTAACAAGAGAAAACCAAAGACCTTTCTACTCAGTATCGGAAGCATGATACTATGTATGTAATTTTCCCTTACACAACCTTACCTAGCAACAACCTACGAGACTAAATTAACCAAAACACACCACACAAAATATAATTACTCAGTTAAATATAATTAAAGTTTAAATTATAACTACAATAAAAAAAATCTTTCGCACCAGAGACTTTTTGGCGGGTATCTTAGTTCACACTGTATCACGAGCATTATACTTTTTTTTTTTCTTATACAAATCTGCTCAACAGCTAAATACAACAAACATACGAGGGTGGGCTGAAAAGTTCATAGTCTGACTAGGAAGAAGTGGTGCTAGAGCTGTGAAATATTGCATGCATTAGTTTCAACTATTCTTATTAATAACTTCATTGTTTCTTTCCAGGTAAACTGACATCTGACTGTTTAAAGAAGACTTCAAAAATAACTATTAGCGACTTTTCTTGAAAATGAACAAAATTTGGCTTCGTGTGTATAAATCAGTGAAAATACCCTGTGGTCTGAAGAGGTCCAGGTAAAATCCAGACACGTATTTTCCTATTGTAAAAATAAAATTTCCGTTTCTTCCACTTCTTACTCACGACTATTTTTCTAATTCTTCTTCTAATAAAAGACTAACGTCTAAAACGTTAATACATTTTCCTTACTATATAACGCGTTAAACTATTATATATCCCCATCGTTCTCCTATGTTGTTTTACCTCATTTACTTTTGTGTGTGTATATATATATATCGGAACAATATATATATATATATATATATATATTTCGTTTCTGAATTAGGCAGACCACCTACCATTACCTCAATGGCCAAGAAAACCCACACAGATAGATGGAATGGGTGGACCAGAGCCATACGGACCCCCGAAAACCACGATGAACTAAAGAAAATGATTGCACATGCGGTGGGGGCCAGCATAAAATTAACCCTTAAGGAACATATGTTCAAATTTAATGGCAAAACATATGCCCAAGAGGAGGGAGCAGCCATTGGTATTAGCATTGCAGGCGACATAGCTAACCTATTCATGGTATGGTGGGACAGTAGACTTAAACTTAAAGAACAATTAGAAGACCCCTTAACCCTGATAATGTACTCCCGCTACGTTGATGATATAAACATCGTAGTTAAAACACCCCACTAGAGAACAGTCAGGAATTAGAGAAAAACAATGGAAAGCATCCAGCAAATAGCTAACTCCATCCAGCAGAGTATTAGAATTACTATAGACTGCCCAAGCAAACACCCCAACCATCGATAACCTGTACTAGACACAGAGCTCTGGTTAGATACCATTAATAACAACAAAAAAATCCTCCATTCCCATTATGCCAAACCCATGACTTCCAAATATCGGATCCACCGAAACTCAGCTGTTTCGGACCATACCAAAATCAACATACTGATTGCGGATTTGGTACGGGTGATGAGAAACGTTTCCCGCATGTGCAACCCCGAAGAACTAGAGAGACACATACAACACTTCATCCACCGTATGCAGTTCTCTGGTTACAATCAGAGAGATAAAATCAGAGTGTATAGAGGAGCCAGAACCAAATGGGAAAAAATGGTAAATAATGACACAAATGGGACCTGCCCCTTGTATAGGAGCAAATTTTGGAATAGAATAGAAAGAACTAGGAATAAGGTTAATAGAATAAACTCATGGTATGATAGCAATAAATACCAGAGTGTAATGTTCATTGATACAACCCCTAGAGGTGAATTAGCTTATAAATTTAGAAGGGCCCTAGATAAACATAAACTCAATATTAAGATAGTAGAAAGACCAGGTACCTCCATAAAAACACTTATTAGCAAGACATACCCTTTTCAAAGACCTCCCTGTATAGATAAGAAATGTATAATCTGTAAATTAAGCCCCCATATTAACTGTAAAACTAGAAATGTAGTATATAGCATAAGATGTACTGAAGGACAATGTACAGATAAAAATATAGTGTACATAGGTGAGACAGCTCGTAGTATAGGGGAACGGATAAATGAATACTGGCGAGACCTTCAAGATAGTAAAGAATCATCTGTACTCTACCAACATGCTAAAATAGAACATAAAGGTAAATTAGAGAACATAGAAATAAAAATAGAATTTACACACAGAAAAGACGCAAATCACAGAGGCAATAAACATAAATGAATTACAACCAAAATTAAATAGAAAACATGAGTGGAACAGCAACATCACAACTTACAATTAAGGACAAAATGAAAACACACACGCACATAGAACAAACAACCAACCAGTAACATGTAAATAAACAAATAAATAAACGAATATAAACACACACAGACACCCGGATGTAACACATGCGCAAACTAAGCACACAACACACACACAAACAAGATGGCGTAGGACAGAACAAAGGAGAGGCACAAAAAACAAAGAAAAGAATCCCCAGTCACTGAAGAGGTCACAGAATGTGTGACGAAAGAACTTTGACAATATATAAACAACCATCTGGTTGTGGAACCAACCAACCAACCGGAAATTTATAAATTCCTAAATTTATAAATTTATTATAATAAATTGAAGTGAAAGCAACTGGTGCGTGTGTTTCTTATTGGCAACATAGCCCTCCCAAAGTATAACAATATATATATATATATACAATATTAATAAATGGAAACTATATTTATAAAACCATATTTATTTCATTATATATATTTCAAGGATACCAAGTTAAATCATGGTATGCCTTCATCAGACAAAATACAATATATATCTCTACATATCTCTCTCTTGAGTTCTTTCTCTGTCTGATGTTTTTGATATCTCCCCGTTATTTTTCCTCTGTTCTCTTTTCTTTTTGCTTTCTTCTTTTTTCTTTATCTATCTTTCCCTTTCTTTTCTCCACGTTTCTCCACGTTTCTCTCTCCATCTTTTTACTTACTCTTAACACTATGACTTACTAAAGTAAACAAACCACTATCCGGATGGCCTCCAAAAACAACGGTCACCTTTTTGAAAGGGTACGTCAATATCTATTTGTAAAACTGTTATATATTGTATTTTGTCTGATGAAGGCATACCATGATTTAACTTGGTATCCTTGAAATATATATAATGAAATAAATATGGTTTTATAAATATAGTTTCCATTTATTAATATTGTATATCTACTCCAAATATTTGTCGAGTGCTTTATATATCAGTTTATATATATCAGTTATAATAATTGTTTCTACTTTTGGCACAAGGCCATAAATTACCCAGTGCATTACTGGTACTTTATTTTATCGACCCTGTAAGGATTAAAGGTAAAGTTAACCTCGGCGGGATTTGAACTCAGATCATAAAGGGAGGTAACTCTATGCTACAAAGCATGGTGTCCGACCCTCTACCAATACTGCCAATCCACCAGTTATAATAATATTTGCTTGTTGTATCCCAACAATTTAAATAGAACTTTTGCATGTATATATAGTATAATTTAATCTCCCATTGACATGAGAGTGCTCAATAATAAAAGGTAAAATAAATATGTATATATAACCTGATATATCGAATTATAAATCGAGTTGACAAAAGTTTGTAAAATATGATAAAATTGGTAGAAAATAATGGTTTCGAAGTTCGGCTCAAGGCCAGCAATTCGGGGGAAAGGGGGAAGTCGATTATAGTGACTTCTGTTTTTGAATGGTACTATATTTTATGGACCCCGGAAGAGTGAAAGGCAAAGTTGACCTCAGTGGGATTTGAACTTAGAACATAAATGACCGTAACTAAATGCCCAGCGCTCTAACAATTCTTCTAATTCTCTGCCCTGAATTTGGATAAAATTAATAAAAGCAATTCATGTAAAATTTTAGTGGTTGGCAGACTTTCTTGTGATGTGATGGACCACATCAAGATTTGTATAAGTAGTTACAAATATTACATTTAACTCCGATTATGCCAGCTTCAGCTGCAGCAGTACTGGTAGATATGGAGTAGGGTGGTCACATCTAGAATGTCTTTCATCAATAGATAACTGTGGTTATGCCTACATTGAATATATCTTAGATGTTTTAGTATACGCTGTGTTATGCTTAAATATTTAGTAAATGGACCTTCGTCGATTTCGATGAAGGGTATTCCAGTTGCTCGATCAATAGAACAGCTTATCATTTAAATTTACATGTAAGTGTCGGAACATTCCACAGACACGTGTACTCTTAATGTAATTCTTGGGGAGATTTAATATGACATAGTATGTGGCAAGGTTGACATTTTGAATTAGAATTACAGTCCATCCTACTTGATGCCACACTGTTTCAAATTTTCATTCACAAAGCTTGGGTCGACCCGAAACCATGATAAAAATGACTATTGCTTAAGATGCCAGGCTGTAGGATCGAACTGTGAACCCAAATTTATTGGCCCTGTGCCTAAATTAGAAACTAATAGTTATGAGTACGTAATCGCAATTCGGATAGGCGGCGAATTGTCAGAGTTGTTAAAACGTCAGTTTTCGTGTCGGTTATGTGCTCTTTCAGTTCAAATCCCACCGAGATCAACTTTGCCTTTCATCCATTCGAGATCGATAAAAAAGTACCAGTCAAGTACCGGGGTGGATTCTTCCTCTATATATCTTTCTCTGGAATTTTATCGGCTATGTTCAGACCTGGAGAAATACCTTAGAAATACCGTATCATTACAGCGCCCCTACGACTTCCTTTGGAGTTACGAGACAACGTATGCATGCAACTCACAATTCAAAATACCGAGTTATACACAAGCAGATACTTCGAATGTAATGTATCATTCAATCAATAAGGTGCCATACCGTTCAGCGTGACGGATCATATCTCGTGTGGTCGCTAACCATCGTTGCTTCCTTTCCCCTAGCTAACCAACACATTAACCCATCCAGTAGTTTTAATTTTAGTCTGTCTTTACTATTATTTTTCCTATGGTTACCAGGTGTTCCAGATGTTCATTACATATAAATGAATCTTTTTAACAAAGCACAGGACTGATAAGGTTGCTAATTAGCTCCAAATGTTCCGTTACAGAGGAAATTATCTGATTATAAATAACGTTTCATGAAGGCCTTGTGGTTGTATAATAGAGGCACTGTGATTGTGTCTTGTTTATAGACATAGCAAGATATAGCGGTAGTGATGGTATCATCAACCTATTTACTTGTAAGCCAATACTTTATTTATTGTGTCATGTCAACTCTCTCCTGAGATTTTTAGCTGCGGTAAACTGGAAATATGTTGCTTCTACGTCTTTCCGATAGCAATTGGTAATAAAAAAAAATGCTGTAGAATATTAAATAAAACTGAAAATCCAAACCAGATTTTGAATTCAGGTCAGCCGAACTTTACCTGAATTAACAACGCCTGGAATGTCACAAAACAAAACAAAGTAGATATTTTTTTTAAAAACCTCTCATTCCAGAAATATTATAGGAGCGGGAAAATATGTTATGCATTGAATTCTTAACGTTGAGGTTATAAATATTTTTTATATAAAAAAAACAACATATTGATAATACTTGGTCCATTAACTCGTAAGTAGATCACGCACAGAAATAGCACTGAATTTAAGAATGTTTATAAATTTGGTTGTCAGTGTGCAACAACTATTTGCTAACACTTCTTATATGTATTTAGAAATTGGAATACACTTATATTGTTTATGACATGTTACTGTTATGGGCTAAGATATTAATGTTTTTTTTCTTCTTCTTTTCGTTTATTTACAAAATAATGTTCGTATATTATTCAAGAAGGAAATAAAATATCGGACCTAATAAATTCGAAGTTTTTCCATTTATATTTGTTGATAAACAAATATGATTTCTATTGGCAGTTCAGTTGAGGAAAATTGGGGATTTGTGAGGTGTAATATTCTACTGAAAACATTTATCTTCATTTAATGCCTGTAAGCAGAGCAAGGACACAATTACAGACTTTAATTTTCCTAAACAGGTCGATTCTGCACCCCTTTGAAGTCTGAGCCCTAGATGTCTTCCTAGTTAACCTAATGTTAGTACCGGCCCTGCATGTCGCTTTGAAGCAGAAACAACATTTTCCAAGCTTATAAATCAGAGTGTGTCTCAGCTCAGTATTGAATACTTACAAACCCTCTGCAATGGGTGTGAAGGATGATCTTTTTAACTGGTTGAAGTCTTTCATTCTCAGTCGAAGAGAGGTAGTCACGGTTCTAGGACAGCATTCCTCACCATATGAGATGTCATCTGGTGTACCACAGGGATCTGTTCTTGGCCCCCTTTTGTTTGTGGCATATATTAATGACATAGATGCCAACTTGAAGAATCCCACAGTACTGAAATATGCAGATGACATCAAGCTGTACCTTGAGATAAAAAGGACAGATCCTGAACACTATAGATCTTGCCTGCAATCTGACTTGGACACACTGCAACAATGGATCACGGACTGGCAACTCAAGCTAGCTGTGGACAAGTGTACCACCATGCATTTTGGGAGTAAAAACCCAGCGTCCACATACTCCCTCCACAACACTAATATCAAGAAGTCTTCTTGTGAACGTGACCTGGACATTGCTGTCAGCAACGATTTGCGTTGGACGAAGCACGTCTCTAAAATTGTCAAGAAGGCCGAGGGTGTCTTAGCATCACTCAGCAAGACCTTTGTCAGCCGCTCTCCAGCTATCTAGCTGTATGATTCAGTCTTATGTTATCAAACACAGAGAGATGAAAAACAAAGTCAACGTAGATTTTTTAAACTATAAAAATAAAGGAAATTAGAATTACTGTACTTTGCCAGCCGTTTTTTTTTGTTGTTGTTTTTTTGGCTTTGGGCCTAGAGCGAGAGGGCAGAGTGCTACCCCGGACAAGACGGCAAAAGCATTCCCGTGGACGATGGCCAGTGACACCCGCTGCAACAGCCACCCAACTTCGCGGGGGTTCCCTCCTCAGACGGACTACCCAGAGAAGCTCAGCAGTACGGGGCCCAAGTACGCCCGAGGTCTTGACGGCGACCGGTGCGAAGAGAGAAAGTGGCTGGACAAACTCCGGTATGTGTTTATTTTACGTTCTTCTGCGAGGCGGGCCGCGATGCTGGGTTTGTGGTCGAAGCGATTAAGTTGGAGGCGGAGAACGTGTTGCAGCAGGTGGCGTCCCAGATGAGGGATCTACTTCCTTCGAATGGGAAGAGGGTGATTCCGTCGGAGCGCTTGCCATCTCCTCGGTCTAGGCCTGCTGGCTCCAGTTGAGATGGAAAGCCAGCTGCGTCCAGGCTTCTTCTCAATATGTCGTTGAGAGCGGGGTGTCGGGGGAACCGGCCTGCGCTCTGACAGCAAGACAGAGGGTGCAGTCCGAACTTGTCAACAACCGCCCCGCAGCGGTATTTATGTGGCTCACACACGCAGAGGCCAAGGCGTTGGACTACTCCAATGCGAGTGCACTCATCATCATGGAGGGTGCCGGTTGATGAGGAGGGCACCGAATTGAGCCACGCGCCGGTGTTGGTCCAAGCCAGACTCGATCCGCCTGACAGAGGACCTGCAATTGATGTCGTCCCAGTTACGTTGGACCGTAGTATACTGGGGGATAGAGAGGCCTTCGCTTGTCCAGTAGGCCAGAGCCTGTTTCATCTCAGGGGCCAGGTCAGGTTCGGCCGTCTGGCTGAGAACCTCGCTGACGAGAGCGCGACAAGAGATAGAGGAGAGGTAGGCAGATAGAGCTAGGTCCGAAGCTGATCGGAAGCTGAGGCCACCAAACCTTGCTGGGAGTGTCACCTGTTGCCAGCCTGCGCTATCGAAACTGACATTGCAGATGAGTTCCGTCGAATGGGGAGGTCAAGTTCCCCGAGGAGATCTGCGTAGGGGTGGAAAGGTGCACAACGCAGCGTGAATGTGAGTTTGGGGAGGGCGAAACACTTCCTCAAGAGGAAGAGCCCGGGATGAGCGTCAATGAGGCGCAGCCCCTCTGCTAATTGGAACAAATCCGCGTGCTTGGTCTCCAGGTATTCTCTTATGACTTTCGGGAGAATGGGGGAGCCGAGAATGCATGCGGTGTACTTGGGTATCAGCCGAGCCCCGGTCAGGATGGGGTGGGAGCAGAGTACGGCGTTGCGGAATTCAGCCTCTCCGTAGGTGATGTTGGTCACCTCACTTTCTGCTTCTCTAGGGATGGTCTCCACCTGGTTTAAAACAACCAAAACATGTTGTATATACTGACTGCGCAGCTACGACGCCATCAGGAGTTACGAGTCCATACATACATATAGTATAGTGTGTAGTTTTACTGTAAATGTATATCTATACTTACAGTAATATGGGGTGCAACAATTTCTTTATACAAACTTGTGATCATTTCCAGAACTTTTAAAATGTTTCCATCTTCTACAATTCTACGACAAGTAATCACTGATATCAATGTCTCATTCTTCATAATAAATCGTTCCAACTTACAGTAACGACGAAATGGAGATTGATAATGACAAACTAAGGATGATGATGACGAATTTGAGAATGACGTTGGCGAGGCTGAAGTTGATAAAGACGAATTTGAGACGGAAAACTTGTATATGATTACAAATGCTGTAGATCAAGTTTGCCCTCACCACATCACAAATTGTGCTTTTTCTTGCAGTTCATAAAATACTGACAATTTGATTAAGCATAGAAATAAATGTTTCCCGTGAACACAACTAAAAGAAATAGAATAAGAAACCAATAAAAAATAAAGGACATTGTCAAGGATGAACAAATCTGAAAACTGTGAATGAGTACAGCCTTTTTATATATATCACCGTAAAGGTTGTTGACAGTCTGTGATATAAAACTATTCTATCGGAAAGAAAAATTAAACCCAAATAGAATTAGAGAACTAGCAGTTTAGCCCGGCGTTGCTCGGGTTTGTTCATTTGCTATGAAAAGCTACATACAGGTAAACGTGGCTTGAAAGCGAATAAGCTTATCAATTAAGTGCATAAAGCAGTTGAACCGGTTATTAAAAGTTACGGACCAATTAGCATTTTGGACAATCAATGATGGATTAATAATCTTCCAATAGCTAATTTAGCAGACCAAAGTTGCAAGATGGTGGCCCTGATGCCGCTGGGTGTCATATCTGTCCGCCATGGGTGATCCTACCAGGAAAGAGTTTTCCAGACGGCATAACTCCAACACCTCCAACACCTGCACCAACATCTATATCACCTCTTTGTAGACGATATTGCGTGTCATCCCTTGAGGAGTGTAAGCAAAAAGTCCATTCCTGCTCCCTACGCGGGAACGGGCAACATAAAGTTGGCCATGGGAGAAGCATGGCTCCCCCAAATGGATGCCCGACACCGACAATGTTTGCCCTTGTCACTTGTTAATGGACATGGCAAAACATGGTCTCACCGGGAATTGGGATCGCCGGAAATCGAACGGGATATCTGACGCCGAGGGGAAAAGGTTCATCCTTGGCAGTGTATTCGGCAGAATTGCCAGAAGTACAGCACTATGGGTGTTGTCATATTAATATTTAACCAATGAAAATCGTAAAAAATAAATAATTTAAACATTCCGATTCATATGTCTATAGCACTAATCTGTTATATTTTGCGGGTTGTTTTTTGCAATAAGCCGATTTAATATACCCCAGAAAAGCCGTATGTCAATACGGAACTCCAATGACTCCCCCAGCAGTTAAATTATAGAGAGGGGGAATAATCTATTATAGAGAGAGGGAAGAGCGATGGAGAGAGTGAAGCTAAGAAACTATAGGGAGGTGTGTAAAACAGTGTTGTCATATAGAGAGTGAAGAGCGACAGAGAGAGTAAAGCAGTTAAATTATAGAGAGGGGGAATAATCTATTATAGAGAGAGGGAAGAGCGACAGAGAGAGTAAAGTTAAGAAACTATAGGGAGGTGTGTTAAACCTCAAAGCATGAAGAGAGTAAAGCAGTTAAATTATAGAGAGAGGGAATGATCTATTATAGAGAGAGGGAAGAGCGACCGAGAGAGCGTTATGATTATGTTTGTTGTTGTATAAAATGATGTGTTGCTTAGTTTTCAAAGTTTATGTCGCGTTCCTGAACGAAGTTTTATCGCTGTTGGGTACTAGAGAGAGTGAATAAGCGTGTAAGAGAGAGGGTTACAGCATGTATTTAGTTTTATCGATTTTTTTCATAGAAGCAGGAAATTTTTGGCAAAGTTTATTACGTGTTGACCATCGTTGGTAAATTTGGAACACATTGGGAAAGAATCATCAAAATCGGTAGAGAAATGTGGAAATGCATAAACATCATACACACACACAGAGACAGATCTCTTCCGTTTTATATATAGAGAGATAAGGTCATTTATTTATACAACGAAACTGCAATTGATAATAAGGCAATGTTCAATGTGACAGACCTGCCAACCTCTAAAAACCCAAATCGGGCGTACCATGAAAAAAAGTGACACCAAACCGGAGAGAAATGAGACAAAATGGGGAGATTTTACATAATTGTTTCTACTTTTGGCACAAAGCCAGCAATTACCCAGTACATTACTGGTACTTTATTTTTATCGACCTCGTAAGGATGAAAGGCAAAGTTAACCTCAGCGGGATTTGAACTCAGACCATAAAGGGCCGTAATCTTTGCTGCAAAGGATGGCGTCCGACCTCAACCCTCTACCGATACTGCCAATCCACCGCACCGGGGAGATTTTACATAATGAAAGCTATACCCATGTCCACAGAGGAAGACATCTCTCACTCACCCCAAAGTGGGTGGAGGTCTCCGCGTTGAATGGCGAGAGTTGACAGATTTAGATGTTGTGAGATATGTTGTGAGATATATATTGACTGGTAGATGTAGTATTATGTTGTGAGATATATTGTAAGTTATATATTGACTGGTAGATGTAGTAATATGTTGTGAGTTATATATTGACTGGTAGATGTAGTAATATGTTGTGAGATATGTTGTGAGTTATATATTGACTGGTAGATGTATTAATGTGTTGTGAGATATGTTGTGAGATATATATTCACTGGTAGATGTAGTAATGTGTTGTGAGATCTGTTGTGAGATATATATTCACTGGTAGATGTAGTAATGTGTTGCGAGATATGTTGTGAGATATATATTCACTGGTAGATGTAGTAATGTGTTGTGAGATCTGTTGTGAGATATATATTGACTGGTAGATGTAGTAATGTGTTGTGAGATATGTTGTGAGATATATATTCACTGGTAGATGTAGTAATGTGTTGTGAGATCTGTTGTGAGATATATATTCACTGGTAGATGTAGTATTATGTTGTGAGATATGTTGTAAGTTATATATTGACTGGTAGATGTAGTAATATGTTGTGAGTTATATATTGACTGGTAGATGTAGTAATATGTTGTGAGATATGTTGTGAGTTATATATTGACTGGTAGATGTAGTAATGTGTTGTGAGATATGTTGTGAGATATATATTCACTGATAGATGTAGTAATGTGTTGTGAGATCTGTTGTGAGATATGTTGTAAGTTATATATTGACTGGTAGATGTAGTAATATGTTGTGAGATATGTTGTGAGTTATATATTGACTGGTATATGTAGTAATGTGTTGTGAGATATGTTGTGAGATATATATTGACTGGTATATGTAGTAATATGTTGTGAGATATGTTGTGAGATATATATTGACTGGTATATGTAGTAATATGTTGTGAGATATGTTGTGAGTTATATATTGACTGGTAGATGTAGTAATGTGTTGTGAGATATGTTGTGAGATATATATTCACTGGTAGATGTAGTAATATGTTGTGAGATATGTTGTGAGATATATATTCACTGGTAGATGTAGTAATATGTTGTGGGATATGTTGTGAGATATATATTCACTGGTAGATGTAGTAATGTGTTGTGAGATGTGTTGTGAGATATATATTGACTGGTAGATGTAGTAATGTGTTGTGAGATATGTTGTGAGATATATATTGACTGGTAGATGTAGTAATATGTTGTGAGATATGTGAACTATACATTGTATAATCACTTATATTTTATTTATGAAATGGCATGTAATAAACAACTGAATATTTACATAGCAACTTTTCAAATTAACAGTAGCACTAACACATGGCTGTTGAGCTAATTACAGACAATAAATCAATTCCCAGTTGTATGAATAACATTGCAAATATTGATGGAAATATGAAAGAAAAAGAAAAAATATTAAAAGGATAAAAACGAAACCAAGCAACGAACAGAGGGAGGAAGGGTAAAGAGCAGATCTGACTGTATAGGAAAGTAGGAGAAAGGGCTATAAATGCCATAAATGAGAGGAAGGGAGGGAAAAAGCTAGGACTATGAGGTCATGGAAGGAAGAGGGAAAGGAGAGGGTAGTAAGCTCTATGACTGGGGAGGGGCGGTGTTTGCTGCACCCTGCGGACAAAACTACAAAGGCGTTTCCTTGGACAATAGCCAGCGACACCCGCTCCAACAGCGGGGTTCCTTCCATAGACGGGCTGCTGACGTTCCAATCTTGAGGAGGAGCTCGGCCACACGGAGTCCGAGGACTCCTGAGGTCTCGACGGCGACCAGTGCGTAGAGGAAGCGGCCGGACAAGTCCCGGTATTTGCTTGTCTTCTTGCCCTCTACATTGCAGGCTGCAGTACCGGGGTTTGTGGCCGAAGCTAGAGGCGGAGAACGTGTGGTGGGTATAGTAATATGTTGCGATAGATGTCAACTAGACAATGTACTGACTGTTAGATGTAATAACATGTTGTGAGAGAAATGTCAACTATACACAGGGGCGGTGGAACTTGGGAGGTGCCAGGGGGGGAACATGTACCCCCCCTCCCATAGTTGTATTTTTTTATTTGTAAATGCGCTAACATTTATGTACAAACACACATCTATTTGTAAATGCGCTGCAATTTATGTACAATGATGATTCGGTGACGGTTTCTTCTGATAGGAGCCTCTTCCACCTCGGAAGATCGAAGTGTGTTTTCTTGTCTTCTTCAATACTTTCATAAACGGCTTCGGAGATTTAAAACTTATGTTTCAATTGGTGCGTCCATTTCCACACGGTTCTATTGTCTTATTTACAAAAATATATTTCTATATATTTCTTTATTTATTTCTCTTCTTTTAGTATAATATAGCGAGTTGTCACCAGTGATGTTTGAAGTTCCTTTTGTAGCAATATATTATTTCTGTAGAAAATTTTAAGTGTGCATTTCAGATTTTAAAAAAAAATTTAGAATTGCCCAAATCTTTGAGACAAGTGCTATGACCTTATGTTTGATATTCTCTGAGTTTGAGAAGCATTTGTAATAGGTAATCTTTTAACTATCATTTACTACGTAAACACATAGTATTTCACACAAAATGTAATCTTACTGCACAGAATTAGATTTAGAACTATACAAGTGGTGGTCAACTGTACGTTAAAATAATTACTGATGCATTTTGCTTCTGAGGTGTATGCAACATGTGTTTCAACACTATTGACTGTCACTATAATGCTAAACCCTCATTGCAGGACATTTTGTAGCCTGTGTTTATTGTATATCGGTTTTCTAGCCATTTTAGATTGCAAAGGGCTAAACTAATTACTGCAACTAAATTGACCAAATTTGCAAATCCCACCACCCCCATCATTCAAAAATGCTTCACCGCCCCTGATACAATGTATTGTCTTGTAGATGTACCATCTGAAGATATAATCTTTATATTGTACATTCTTCTCAAAGTGATACTCATGAGAGATTTGCAGTATCCAAATACAGTTTTTTTTACCGATTTCTTCCTTTTCCTGCTGGCCGTCGTCAAGACATTTGGTGTCTTTGGTCCCCGGACTGTTGTTTTCTTCAGCAAAATTGGGAAGAAAGACATCGCTCTCTCTCTCTCTCTCTCTCTCTCTCTCTCTCTCTCTCTCTCTCTCTCTCTCTCTCTCTCTCTCTCTCTCCCTCTCCCCCTCTCTCTCCCTCCCTCTCCCCCATCTCTCCATCTCTCTCTACATCCCCCCTCTCTTTCTCTCTCTCTCTCTCTACCCCCCCCCCCCCTCTCTCTCTTTCTTTCTCTCTCTCTCTCTCTTAAGTGACGAGTTAAGTTGACAGGTGTAGCGAAATAAGTAAAATATTTTCGGAATAAAAATACCACAACACAGCCCCTCAAGGGATAGAAACCATCGATCGTGACTTCGGTTGGTACGCCATCGCTTTATTAATTCGGCTAAAACAAATATATATTAAAAAACTAAATTAATGGGTTATTTCTCATGAATACAACTTTACAAATCATCTGATTAGTTGAATATTACAGGAATAAATTGTGATTCGTTTCGCTCCATAATACTGCAAACAAGAACACTTCACTTACAAGTCAACGAGGGCGCCTTTACATTGTCGCTCGACCTGCTAGAAATAGCAGCCAAATTTCCCTCAAAGTACATCTGTCTCAAAACAAAAATGATACATTGGATAAATGTAATTCTAAATGTTTTATGCCTGGATAATAAGATGGGATGACTAAAGCTGGAACACCTTTTATCATAGGGTTGGTTCAATGAAGAGTGAACAGCGAGTAAATAAAAACAACATAACCTATTCTAATCTTTTTTATAGTTAAAAAAGGTTGAGATCAGTCAAACAGGGCGTGACAATTACATTGTCGCGTGACCAGTTAGGAATAGCAGCCAAATCTTCTTCAAATTATACCCTGCCATTTTGAAAATGGAGGAACACATTTGATATGCAATGTTAGGAAGAAGACTTGGATGGACAATCATAGCTGAAACACTTTTGTTTATAGACGAGCCTGCACAAAGGTGATAACAGACTCAGGTCAGATGTGAAACATAAATTCCATTTTAAACTAACTGTTAAATATTTTCGTAGTCAGTGTTAAGTACATATGAGTTACGAATCGGTTACGGGTATATATATATATATATTTACATTACTCCGGAGTAAACAAAGCAACCTGCGTACTTCGTCGAGTGTTCCAATCTGCATACTGAGGATTCGGTAAACAACCAACATATACTCAAAATGTATCTAGCTCCACCACGTGATGAGCTCTTCAAACAGTAGCGGACTTAAGTCACAATGGAAAAACTGGCAACCTTGGCGTCACTGAAGGATATCCCCCTACCTAGCAAACGAGAATACACCAGTGATCTCATCAAGAGTACGGACTCCCCTGTCCGGAAGATGAGATGGAGGACGTTCTACTTTGAAAGAGGAACGCCTAAAATTACCAACACCCAAAGCATGGAGTACCTCTTTAGATCAAGGAGGAACCCTCCTCACAACAGGCTAATGAAGGAGTTCGAAAACGAGATGATTAACATTATCTCCAACCTCAAATTCTCCGGACACCCACCCAGGAGTCGGGAATACCTCAGACATCTGGGAAACGTGATTACCAAACTTAAAGAGACAACTGGAATACTCGTCCATGCTGATAAAACCAACAACCTCTACAGCATGGACATAGAACTGTATAATAAGCTAATTCTCAGGGAACTGGGGAAGTGCTACAAAAAAACACCTGAAGTTACCCTGGATGAGATCAACGCCACAGCTTACAGGATAATATCCGGACTAGGCATAGAGGATAGGACTGCCCCAACCAAGGGAGCCGAGGATTACCCTTAAATATCACAAGCCAAACTTTGAGTCCGACCTCCCGGTTAGACTAATAGCCCCCTCCAGATCGGACCAGGGATCGTCAGTAAAAGCATACTAGATAGGATTTTGCCTAAGCTTCGGAAAAAAACTAGATTACAGCAATGGTTCTGCACAGGAGAGGTAATAGAATGGTTTACGATATTACCTGAGAAAAGTAGGACCATCTTTATCCAACTGGATATTGCTGGTTACTACTCCTCAATCTCGCCCATAGTGCTTAATAAGGCTCTTATTTTAGCGATGTCCAGTACGGACCTAACCCGCGAGGAGGTAGGCATCATCCACGCCCTCCGAAAGACCTTGATCCATTTCGGTGGGGACCTTTGGACCAGGAGTAATTGGCCAAATAACTTTGGCCAATCACGATGGGCTCCAGCGACTCCGCACAGGTAGCGGACCTGGTTGGGCTCTTCCTGCTGAAGCAGATAAAAGAAGAAATCTCCTGCTTGGGCGGCGGATTATATCGTGACGATGCTCTCTTCACAGTCTATGACCACAGCACCACTATGGTGGAGAGAATGAAAGGCGAATTAGGCATTTCTTTAAGAACCATGGGTTCAGTATTGAACTAGACTCAAATAGAAAGGTAGTCAACTTCCTAGACACCACCCTAAACCTGAGCACTGAGCAATACTACCCCTATCACAAGCCCAACGAAAAACTGGTATATGTTAACGCCAAGTCAAACCACCCTAGATCTATAATTAAGGCCGTAATCAAGAGTGTCTCGGACAGGATCTCCAGCCTGTCCGCCAATAAGGGGATCTTCGATAGCAACGCAGAGTATTACAACGCAGCTCTAAATAAGGCGGCGCATAGCCAAAATATATCTTATAATCCGAGGCGCTATAATAGGGATAGCCCATCGGACCCCCCGACCCACGGTATCCGGGGGGGGGGCCCTAACAGTACAGGCAGAGTGGAAACCACTAAACCCCATGAACCCGACACCACCACCACATTAGCGAAAAGGACGCGTACGCCTAGCCATGGGAGGAAACCCAGTACGAGTAGCGGTCTCAGGGGTGATACTAACCACCCCTGGCCCGACGCCCCCAACCGCAAGACACGAAGCGGGACGGATAGAGGATCATCCCATTGTAGAACTCCCAGCGTGGGCAACAACCACCCCACAGGTACGAGCCGGGAAGCTAGCAAAACACATAGCGCCCAAAGGGAAAGCAACAATGCGGGAATCACTAGCAACCCAACAACTCCCCAACAGCCCACAGCACGCTCAACCCACCCACATAGAAATAGACGTAGAAAAATCACGTGGTACAACCCACCCTACTCAGTGGCCCTGAAGAACAGCCTGGCCCAGTCATTCTTTAGAGCACTAGATAAATGCTTCCCGAGGGACCATAGATACCACAAGATCTTCAACAGACACACTGTGATGCTCTCGTATTCTACCACGCGCAACATAGCCCAGCACATAGCTAACATCAATAGGGGTAGACTTAGAAACTACACACAACCAGAAGCTGGTAATATAAGCACCCAGCAGAGCCATGTGGAGGGAAGGAAGGGTGGATCCGGTACCCACCCTGGGAACCCAAACAAACCCAGGGACCCTCCACTGGGCCCAGGAGAAGATCACCCTATAATACGCAACGGGAACCCCACATTAGGCACTCGGGGGTCGACCACCTCCTGCAACTGCAAAACCCCCACATTATGCCCCCTTAATAATGAATACCTAAGGAAGAACTTAATATACGGATGTAGAGTAAAAACTCTGAGCACCTTTACATAGGAACCACATCAACGAGCTTCAAAGACCGATGGTATCACCATCGCCATTCCTTTAATAGGGAGGACAAAAGGAAAAGTACGGCTCTTTCCGAACTGATCTGGAAGCTCAAGCTGGACAGGACCCCGTACTCTCTGGCCTGGTCCAAAATCAGGAAAGTACCACCTGATAGAGGGGGATCTGGCATCTGCAAACTATGTCTGAGCGAAACCCTCGAGATACTCAGCGGTGGAAGCAACCTAATAAACCTCAGGACCGACTTCTTCGGTACATGTAGACACCTCAGAGCCGGGACCTTCCTCAAGCTCTATGGACAATAACAACACATTGGGATGGGAACTTCCCTCACACCGAGCCCAAGGTAAACCACCCCCTACACATTCACCTTGATCGACTCCTATAGCAACACATACTTATACATATGTCCATACATATATACTGTTGTTTAAAATTATCCATACATAGATATGTGCATGTGTGTATATATATATATATATATATATATATATATATATATATATATATATAAATATATATATATATATGTATATATATATATATATATATATATATATATATATATATATATATATATATATATATATATATATATCTAAGGCGGGTAAAATTCCCGAGATCCATGGACGAGTTCTCTCCAGCGGTCTCTGTCCCTCATTATCGCTGCCATGTCCTGCATCTCCAACAGACCAGTGTCTGTCCTTAGGGCATCAACATACGTTAACCTTGGTCTTCCTCTTCTAGTGTGTCCATGTAGGGGCTCCCAAAGGAGTACTGAGTGCAATGTCAACTCTGGATGTCGGTGAGCATGTCCAGCTAACCTCAGTCTCCTCTGTGTCACTTTTGAGCTGACTTTTGCTCCCATACAGCTCTGAGTTTTTCATCCTCAGTGTATACTGATTAATGTTCAGAGCCATCCTCAGCATTCTCGTGTAGCACCCATCCACCATCTGAGTGAGTTTCTTGGTCAGTGTCCAAGTCTCAGACCCATACAGCAGCACAGACTCCACTACAGCAATGAAAAGGCGGACTTTCAGGTCTCTACGAAGGTCCGACTTCCACACCGATCTCAAGCTGTGGCAGGCCGCCCAGGCCTTGCTCTTCCTCTCAACCACACCATCTTCCGTATTCCCAATCTTTGCTCCCAAATACAGGAAGTCCTCAACCAATTCCAGCGGCTTCCCGCCTACATTAGTGATCCCCTCTGGCTTCTCAACATTCTCTACCAGATATTTTGTTTTAGTCTCATTCATTCTCAGCCTCACACTCATTGACACAGTCTCAACCTCCCGCATCAAATCCTCTGCCTCCTTCACTGTATTTGTCACGAAAACTATGTCGTCGGCAAATTCAGCATCCGATACCTTTTTCGCCCTAACTCTCCTGCTCTGAGCCGGTGCTACAGTAAAGCCAGAGTCCTGGTGTTTCTCCAGTGCAAGGCGCATACAATAAA
Source organism: Eledone cirrhosa (assembly GCA_964016885.1). Lineage (NCBI taxonomy): Eukaryota > Metazoa > Mollusca > Cephalopoda > Octopoda > Eledonidae > Eledone > Eledone cirrhosa. The sequence continues at coordinate 43,279,812 of OZ024745.1, read as the reverse complement.
CCACTACGATGATAAAAAGGTAGGGAGCCAATGTATCTCCCTGGAGCACTCCAGCCAGTATCTCAAAGAACTCTGTCATCCCATCAGGTGTAATGACTTGGGCTTTGGTGTTGGTGTAGAGCAGTGATATCAGGTCCACTATCTTCTTGGGGATTCCATAAGCCTGTAAGATCTTCATCAGGCAGTAACGGTCCACAGAATCAAAGGCCTTCCTAAAGTCAATGAAAACCATGACCGCAGGAAGGCACTTTGCTCTAGCTCCCTCTAATATCCTCCTCAGCATCAGGATGTGACTGGTGGTTGATCTACCCTCTCTGAAGCCGTTCTGGTTGTCCCTGAGCTTCTTCTCCATCTCAGGCTGGATCCTGTTAAGAATCATCCTGTTGAGGGTCTTTGCCACAAGTGACGTCAGTGAGATCCCCCGGTAGTTGTTGGTGTTAGAGAGATCTCCCTTCTTTGGCACTGGGACGATGTTACTGATCCTCCACTGATTCGGGGCAACTCCTTTCTCCACTGCCCCGTTACAGAACCCCTGGATGATATCATGAAAATCACACCTCTTCATCACCTCTGATGCCACTCCATCTTCTCCATGAGCCTTGCCCTCCTTGATCCTCTTCTTGGCTCTCTGAAGCTCCTCTCTGGTGAAGGACTCTGTCTCAACATCCAGTTCCTCAAACAGCCGCCTGATCTCCCCAGTGCTCTGGGCTGTGGAGAGTGGCTCTCCTTATAGGGTCCTAAAATGGTCTAGCCATTTCCTCTTCCTATCCTCGGGCCCCGTTCCCTGGATTTGACTCGAACACCTTCTCTTCTCCCTGTGATCTCGTTGATGATCATCCAGCTCTCCTTACATCTAGATCTGTCAACCGCTCTCTCCACACTTCTGATCTTCTCTATCAGTGCCTCCTCTCTGACCTCAGTGTAAGCGGTACAGAGCTCTTCCCTCATCACCTCCACAGTCTCCATCCTCTCCTCCGTAGGATCAGCATAGAATTGGTCCCTGGCAGCTTTCAGGTGTTCTCTGGTTGCACACACTTTTGGGTTTGCCGAGCTGACGTGCTTCCCTTTGTTCTTTTTCCTCGGCACCAGGGTTTCACTTGCTTCCGCCACTGCATTGGTGAAGTGCCCGTACCTCCTTGTCACACTCTCCTCAGTCCATCCAATCTCTCTCCTCTGACTCTCCACACAGATATATATATATATATATATATATGTGTGTGTGTGTGTGTGTGTGTGTGTGTGTGTGTGTGTGTGTGTGTGTGTGTGTGTGTGTGTGTGTGTGTGTGTGTGTGTGTGTGTGTATAATGTGTGTATAGCGAGTTTGCTGGGTTGTATGAATGTAACAAAACGAGACATGGTTTGTGTGTATAATATTTAATTAACAATGGTAGATAGTATACTTGACATGTCAAAGATAGATGTTAGAATGAAACAAAGTTAGTAGTTACCGTTTTGATTGCCAGGCAAACGCGGCTGGCAGAGGACGCCTGGCTAAGGCCAGGCGCCTGTTGGCCAAATGAATGGCGGAGCCCAATGAGAGGCTCTTGACCTGGTGCCGAAAAGGCAATGAGAGAAAGGAAGCTTAAAGTTGTTAGTTTTATAGGGCTCTGACCGGAAGTTGCAGAAAGGGTTCCACTTCCCGTCTAGATCCTAATCAAAACAAGGGAGACAACCGCTACATAACCTCCCGCCAGAATTTTAGTGTATAAAAATCGAAATGAAAATATGTAACAAGTTGGCGAGAATGTTGTAACAGGCATGAAAATTACGACAAAAGAATGTTTGGAAAAATCAATGATAGATATCAAGGTAGCCAACCGCTCTTGGCCAGAGAACGACTGGACATCCATCTATCCATCACCCAAAGATACAATGTAATAAAGTAAAAGTAATAGAAGAGCTCAAAGTTCAAAATATAGTTCACAGGTGTGCAATCACATGACAGCAGGAAAGAAAGTGTGTTCCAGAGAATGAATGCAGGTGGTTTCTGTTCTGTGGTATATCGTGAAATTTCCAACCTCCGAATGGATTTTCTCACAGGAAGAGTGCTGCAAAAATGAATTCTCTGGCTTTGGTGAAGCTGTATTGATGTATTGCTGTTGCTGTTATATTGCTGTTGCTGCTGCTGTTGTCTCGCTGAGTGAGCGTATTCGGTGTTTAAATTCACAGTAAAAAAAATTTTTTTAGAAAAAATGAGTTGCGCAAAGTGCTAGAAATAGCAGCCGAAGTTGATGGTCGATGTTGAGAATGCGTTGACCTGGAAGGGTCAAGAGGCCAGCGACCAGAGAAATAAGCATTCTTAATAAATGCGCGGTTATCAACGGTAAATTTACATTGTAAATTTATAAACCGGCAAATAGAAGAATATAGCTTAAGGCTGAAGAATCCCTGGTGAGAAATGTTATCTCTGGCGTGCGGCTGTCTGTGAGTAGAGACATCTCTGTGAATCGAGAATTTGTGCTGCCTGCACGTGCCAATACAAGGTTGAAAAAAATAATATTTCTAACGCGCGAGAAAATGATAGTGCAATTTTGAAAGTGACAATGATGAAAAAGAAAGGCTTCACTCAGCATAATTATTGGTGTGAACTTTGGGAAAAAAAAAAAAAAAAAAAAAACTTGAACGATGAAGAAAACGATGAACAAAAAGGCAATGGTTCATCGAAAATAAATGTTCCTGTTGAAATGTTTTTTTAAAGAATATCAAATTTCTTTTTTTTTTTGTGTTTTGAAAGAGTTCGTTGTAAGAAACGAGAAACATATATATATATCGTGAAATGTTTTTTTTTTTGTTTTTTGTTTTGAAAGTGTTCGTTGTAAGAAACGAGAAACATATATATATATTGGTGAAATGCGACAGTTAATTGATGCGTGAGAGAAAAAGTCTGTCTGTGCGAATTCCACATGTGCGTGTGTGCGTGTCCTTGAGTATTTTCATAGTTTGTCGCTAAATTTGCTGTGTATTCGTAATGTTACTCACAAAACCAGATGTGCTATTTTTTTATTTTTTTTGGGGGGGGGTGGCCACTTATAGCGATGAACGGCTGCGTGTTCGTATCACGTCAGGGTTACCAATATAGCGAGTTTGCTGGGTTGTATGAATGTAACAAAACGAGACATGGTTTGTGTGTATAATATTTAATTAACAATGGTAGATAGTATACTTGACATGTCAAAGATAGATGTTAGAATGAAACAAAGTTAGTAGTTACCGTTTTTGATTGCCAGGCAAACGCGGCTGGCAGAGGACGCCTGGCTAAGGCCAGGCGCTTGTTGGCCAAATGAATGGCGGAGCCCAATGAAAGGCTCTTGACCTGGTGCCGAAAAGGCAATGAGAGAAAGGAAGCTTAAAGTTGTTAGTTTTATAGGGCTCTGACCGGAAGTTGCAGAAAGGGTTCCACTTCCCGTCTAGATCCTAATCAAAACAAGGGAGACAACCGCTACATGTGTATGTGTGTGTATATATTTATATAGAATGCACCTAATGTGTGTGTGTGTATATACATATGGAATGCACCTGAGCCTGTGTTTGTGCGTGTGTGTTTGCGACGATGTGCGTTGACATACACGATGTGCGTTGACATACTTTATGCCGAAATAGGAACTGTAGTCCTTTGCATTTCCGGGTTTTGACACTCAGGTTTTTGGTGTTTTACACTCCACTTTTATCTCATTTGCTCTTAAAACGCACCACTCGATGATAGTATAAGAATTGTAATTCTTTACACTTCTCGATTCTGACACAGGTTTTCTACTTCAGTTAATATGTTTCAAATCTTTAAAATTTTGATATTGGTTGTAACACACACGCATTTTTTTTTTTTTTTTTGGCACCCACCACCACGTGAAATGGTAGTAGGATAGATGCCAACCTACACACGCAAATTCTTCTGAACATAGCAGTAGCACACTAAAGCTGACCTGCCAGCTGACCCCTTAACACCACTATCACTACCAACATAATGGATGAGGTCAGTTGTACTTAAACAAAAAACAACTACAACAGATTGTCTTGCCTCAGAAAAATTTCTATAGACTTTTGACTGAGGAATGTTCTTACAACTGACCAATGGGATGCGAGCGTGTCCTATGACGCCGAAATTCGTTTGTTCTAACTCATATGATTCCAGTTCCTCAGAGAAATAACAACACAACCAGGAGCTGGACATATCGATGTATTGACGGAGTAAAACACACTTCAACAACAATTGACGGGGTAAAACATACTTTCCCACATCAATTCGGACACCGAAATATATATAGCAGTATATCTATAATTTAAAATAAAATGAAACCAAATTTTACATGTTTGACTTAATTATTTTATATATATATATATATATATATATATCTTTAAGTCGTTTGGAAGCCTCGACAATGCAAATGGGTAAATCTCCGGGTAACAAGGTCCGGTGGTGGAGAGAGAGATGTAAGTGGGTGTACGTTGAGATGCGTGGTGTGTATAAGATGTGTGAGATGTGTAGAATGAAGGGAAGAGTATAAAGGATAGAATAAAAATAACAACACAAGAGAGAGTTACCTTGGGAGAGATTTAATAGTCCCTATATATTTCGGATTCACATCCATCAACTGGGGTTTTTTCCGGGGTGGGGGAAAAGGTTGTCTGTCGGACAGGTCCGGAATGCGTCCTTCGCTGTTTGTTGTTTTGAATATCATAATATTCAAAACAATATTCAAAACAATATTCAAAACAAAAAACAGCGAAGGACGCATTCCGGACCTGTCCGACAGACAACCTTTTCCCCCACCCCGGAAAAAACCTCAGTTGATGGATGTGAATCCGAAATATATAGGGACTATTAAATCTCTCCCAAGGTAACTCTCTCTTGTGTTGTTATTTTTATTCTATCCTTTATACTCTTCCCTTCATTCTACACATCTCACACATCTTATACACACCACGCATCTCAACGTACACCCACTTACATCTCTCTCTCCACCACCGGACCTTGTTACCCGGAGATTTACCCATTTGCATTGTCGAGGCTTCCAAACGACTTAAAGATATTTACTTATTGTTCCACAATGCTTCAAGCAAACTTCAATACTCTCATATATATATATATATATATATATATATATATATATATATATATATGTATGTATGTATATATGTATATATAATGAGAGAGAGAGATAGAGAGATAGGGGGAGAGGGAGAGAGAGGGAGAAGAACCAAGTTATACTTAAAACATATCTTTATTCTACATATGTTTCAGTGTAGAGCGGTGGGCCATACCACGATACATACGAGATATCTGTTCATCGCTCTACAAATACTAATGTATTGAGTACCTTACTAACTGTGGTTACCCACGATTGAACCCGGGACTGTGTGTGTGTGTGAAGACTCGGATTCAATTGGTGGTAACCATAGTTAATAAGGCACCCAATACATTACTAGAGTGTAAACATAAAGTTTAATATAAACATGGCTTCTACAGGACTAGAACTGTTTCATTCAAAAGAAATCATCAGACTATCATGATGATTTCTTTCTAATGTGTTTGTTGTTGTTTTGTTTTGCTTTGATTTGTTTGATTTTTCAGTATATATATATATATCATAGCTGAATCAATGGCTGAACTAGAGAAGAAATTCCAAACATGGAAGCATGGCCTAGAATCAAAAGGCCTTAAAATTAACCTGTCTAAGACTAAAGTTCTAGTTTGTAGGAAGGAAAATAGGGCACCGGTCCCATCTGGGAAATGGCCATGCTCAGTGTGTAGGAAAGGAGTAGGCAGAAACTTCATCTTATGTCCCAAATGCAAAGGTGGGTGCATAAAAGATGTAGTGGGATCACAGGTAAGCTAACTAAGAACGTATATTTTATATGTGGCCGGTGCTCTGGTGCAATAAGTAGCAGCAAGTGCCCATAGAATACTAGCTCATTCCATTGCACAGATGGTTCTATAGAAATAGTGGACACCTTCCATTACCTGGGTGACAAAATCAGCAGTGGTGGAGGGTGCTCTGAAAGTACAGTAGCTAGAGTCAGAATGGGGTGGAAAAAGTTCAGAGAGCTTATACCACCATTGGCCGCTAAAGGGTTCTCTCTAAAAATGAAAGGCAGGCTGTATGATGCCTGCATACGAACAGCAATGTTACATGGCAGTGAGAACTGGGCATTGTATGCAGAGGATATACGCAGACTGGAGAGAAACGAAGCTTGCATGCTCCGCTGGATGTGTAATAGTAATATACGTGAACGGCAAAGCATAAACGAACTAAGGAGAAATTAGGAATAAGAGGGATCAGATGTTGTTTACTCGAGAGAAGACTACGTTGGTACGGTGACGTGATGCGCATGAAAGATGATGATGATGATGATGATGATGATGATGATGATGATATATATATATATATATATATATATATATTAGCAGTAACACTAACTGAAATCATATACAATGTAATTTTGAATAAACTTACATGGCTCTCGCTATGGGCGTTTTAAGCTGTGATCATTTCATAGCTGTCTTGGTAGCCATGTAAGAACACCAGACACTAGTGTTTCATGATTTTTATCCTTCTTCAGTGACGTTTACTTACTCGGTACTGAAGCAAGAATAAGCTGTAATTTATATAGATTTTGCGTATGATACATATAAGATGCTCACATTTTGCATATAGTGCGAGCTTGACAATCTGGTATTAATTAGAAGTAGCACTAACATAGCGTGATTCATAATAGGCGCATATGCAAATCTGATTATAACGAAAGAATGATATTGAACGTTAACAAATCTGGATGCATAATTCATGAAATAATGAAATCTTATTATCCGGTCTCCACTTGGGTGTACACTACCGTAAAAAAAAATCCATTGTATCTGAATATAAAGGTTTCATTTAATAAAAACGAAACAAAACGTTTTTTTTTAAATAATTTATTTGTTTATATATATGTGTGTGTATGTGTGTGTGTGTGTGTGTGTGTGTGTGTGTGTGTGTGTGTGTGTGTGTGTGTGTGTGTGTGTGTGTGTGTGTGTGTGTGTGTGTGTGTGTGATGGTAGCTAAGATGCTTCCATAGGCGGTATGCCGGTTGAGCACTCTATGCTCTTACAGAGCAGAGTATGATAGAATAGAAAACGAAAAATCAGTGATGCAAATGTTTCGCCGGCGGACAGCTCGAGACACGATCATTGTGTGGATCTGTCTGATTCTGGACGTGTCCGTCGAACCTCCAGAATCAGACAGATCCACACAATGATCGTGTCTCGACCTGTCTGCCGGCGAAACAATTGTAACACACAATAAAATGAGTTCAGATGCATCACTGATTTTTCGTTTTCTATTCTATATATATATATATTGACATGGAATTGATTCTCCCATCTTTGATTTGCAGCCTAATTTAATTGACAAATGGTGAAAAACGTTTTTTGTGGGGCTTATAATCTTCCTTCAATTAAAAGAAAAAATGCCGTGTCTATTGGTGATCAGTGAATTCTGTGGTTCAATTAGGTTTTAAAAAAAATTCCAGCTAGAGTAACAGAGGTATCCCCTTGTAATGCGTAAGTAAAAAAGGAAGAGTTCGTAGTGGAAATGACTTAACACAGACGACTCGCCAAAAGAGATTTACTCCAGGAAGCTACTGTGTTTTGATTGATACTCGTAACATTGTAGAATCAATTGTACGTTTTAATGCTCAACTTTTTATTTCTTGTAAAGTGAAAAAAATATACTCCAATGCCTTCAAGCGGGACAGAAAAAAAGCAGCAACAAAATGAAAAAGCAAGAAAAAAAAACAAGCGAAAGAAAGAGTTTTCCTACCAATATACTACTGAAGGTGATGTGGCGAATTGGCAGAGTTGTTAGAACGTTGGAAAGAATACAAAAAGAATAAAAGAATAAAAGATTAGACACAAATACGCAAGGGTGGGTACAAATGAAAGAAAAAAGCCATCAACACAATGTTGTGCATTATCAAACGGTTTCGTGGACGTAAACATACCAAACTCCTTTACAACTGAAGAAGTTAGACGTTTGTGTGTGTGTGTGTGTGTGTGTGTGTGTGTGTGTGTGTGTGTGTGTGTGTGTGTGTGTGTGTGTGTGTGTGTGTGTGTGTGTGTGTGTGTGTGTGTGTGTGTGTGTGTGTGTGTGTGTGTGTGTGTGTGTGTGTGTTTTACAAAACAACCGGAAAATCAAATATTTTCCATTTATATTTTATTTATAACCATCATATTGCTATCAGCAAGAAATTACTAACGCCGCCACTTCCACTACCATTACCACTTGAATCATCATCATCATCATCATCATCATCATCACCACCATCATCATCATCATCATCAATGAATATATGCGTATATATATACCTTTTCTTCTTTAAATTCTATTCAAATATTTTTCTCCCCATTAACAACGTTCCTATCCCTTCGTCTTTACATACACCCTAAGGTTAACATCCCTGTATTGTTAACTTCTCCAACAAGTCTATAAAAATAAATGTTTGTGAAATTCTTGTTAAAACGTGTCTCAGTAGTTAAATTTTTTCTCATTCATTTTCGGTATTTCAAACAAGCAAACAAACAAACAAAGAAAAAGAGAGTTCAAATATAAGTACTGTACAATAAATATAAGATAAAATAAACAGTGTGAGAGACTTGTTCAAATTTACAAAACAATCTTTGCATTTGTTTGCTTATGTTGTTGCTCTACAAAACGTTTGCATTTGGCAAGCGACCATGGCCAGACGACCATTGTTAGAAGAGTAAGCTAGTTCTAGCGTCCCTTTTTCTCGTTCTACTCTGGAGGAGGGGTGTAGATAGATGGAGCAATGACGTAAAGTTGACAGGATTGAGGAAAAATTTCTCTTTTTTATGTTCTCTTTGTCTCACTTTCTTCCTCGTATATACTACTCTGCCTATCTAATTCTTTTACAAAATCGACTAACTTTTAAATTCCATCTGTGATAACATTTTACACGTTTTTATTGTATGTAAACTTCCCCCTTTGTATTTGTCCCCTTCTTTTGTGCCCCTGTGGCTAATAAAGAAATATATCTATCGTCTTTTATTTTGTTTCATTTTTCTCTTCCTTCTCCCTCTCCCGCTTGTTTCTTTCTTTTCTCTTTCCAGTCACTTCTGTTTCACTGTTTGCCATAACTATTACGTAATGAGAACACATTTGTGTTAAGAGCCGAAGACAAGCACATACTGAGAGAAGAGAAGCGATGACAAATACTTGATAATATAGGTGTGGTTTGATATTTAAGACTTCATAGAGAAGTCATTCTCAAATGTATAAATGTATAAATGTATGAATGTTTTATGGGTCACGAAGAGGTGGGGATGGTGGCAGTAGTGAAAAGTAGTCATAAAAGCGAAAAGGACGAATGGAGAGAGAGAGAGAGAATGGGAACAAGTGAGAGATGTCTGTGCCAACAATTTTTTTTTTTTTTTTTGTGTTTCAAGATAAATTAAAGGGTTAGGCAGCTATTATAAATGATCATTAATGAAGATAGATATATTAAAAGAACATGTGATATTGTGTGCGTATGTTGTGAGCGTGTGGCCACAACCAAGAGATGCAAAGAGCTAGCGGGAGCATGAGAGAGAAGGCAAAGTCTAGCTAAAGAATTATACAGTAGAGAGAGGTGGAGGCGAGAGAGACAGACAGCTGGACAGAGAAAGGAACAAAAGTTACAACCTAAAGTAAGAAAGGTGGGAGAGTTGAGGACTAACATTTAACTGAATATTGTAACAAATAAATGGGATGGATAGAGGGCATATTGAGTTGGACTTTACTATTTTAAGATAGGGCATGAAACTTACATTCAATACGATGAAAAATGAGTGGGTAGATAGTGGGAGAGATTTGACTATTGTTTACTTACATCACTCATACATTAAAATATACAATAAAGGCGTGTATGAAAGCATATACAATAGTGGTTATGTTGACAAATTGTAAAGGGTTTTGTGGCTTCAAAAGCAGAAGTCTGGGCTACACAGAACTTTAAATGTGAAGAAAATAGCTTTTGCTCCGCTGCAAATAAAGACATGTTGGAGGGTATTGTAGGTACATGGACGATGTTTTTGTTCTGGTCTACAGGCATTTCAAGGATTGACTGCATAGAATTCATCATAATAGTTTAGAGGTGAGCAGGAATGTTTATAATGTAAATAAAGTTGTTTAGACGTCACCATTGAAGCGGGCAATGGGTCTATTCTGACCAGTGTATTCAATAAGACTAAGAATTTTAGTTTTGAGGTGGCTAGAATTCCTTTTACATCTAACCGTATCCCCCAAATAATTGTTTCTACTTTTGGCACAAGGCCAGCAATTAACCCCAGTGCATTACTGTTGCTTTATTTTATCGACCCTGTAAAGATGAAAGGCAAAGTTAACCTCGGCAGGATTTGAACTCGAACCGTAAAGAGCCGTAACTCTATGCTGCAAAGCATGGCGTCCGTCCCTCTACTGATAATGCAATCCATCGAGTTGCTGCACGTTAGGGTACAGTAGGATTGGCTTCCTTACTGGTAAAAGTTTGGAGCGTAAAAAAAGAGCTGCTATCAAGGACGGAAGTGGGTAGGGTTAGCGCCCCTGACTTCGGCCACTTCTACGAGGGATTTTTATCCATCTTCAATGATGTTTACTAACTTGGTACTGAGGCAAAAACAAGTTATATATTGTATGCACAAATAAAGTCCCCAAATGCGCCAATATATATTCCAAAGAGGATCCAGTCCTGTTTGGAATATATATTGAGGCATTTGGCGATTTTTTTTTTTTTTTTTTTTTCGTATGGCTAGCAACATCAGATCTAATTTATTTATTTTGTATAAGATTAATGTGAGAAATGACATTATTTGGGGTTTATTAGTTTGTGTTTCACCAATGTTCGTAAAACCAGATTGTTGAATTAGGTTGTAATGTAGTTACTTTCTCCTATATACCTATAATGATGGACCCGATATAATATAAACACGCTGGCCAACGTCCTTTAGACAAATACCCCCTAGTTTGTTTAATCCGACCCTGGGTATAGTCAACTGAATCGTCACATTAATCTTATAGATGCATGAACGGGATAAAAGGCAAAGTAAATTCGACTGGATTTTTTTAGATAAAATCGAGTTGAATGAAACTAGAACTCTGTTGCTGCTACTAATTGCTAATTGTTTGGCAATTACAAGGGCGTGATGGTTATATCTGGTCCCTGCTATTAATCACTTCTATGTTCTCAGTATAATCCGTATTGTTTAATTTGTGTCCTGCTTACTCTCAAAATATATCGTTGATAACTAAATAAATATTGACGTTCACAAAGTCGTTTGTTTGGCGCCATTGAAATAAATCTATTTGGCTAGTTTCTATGTCAAAGTTTGACTGGTTCTTTTATAAATTAGTTTTTGCATTGTTAATGATATTCGGGCGGACAGGGATTAAGTTTGGTTGAGAAATAGTTTATGTGTGAACACAAACCTGCTTCTACAACCTTAGCACGACTTTGACAATGTTGTAATATATACCCTTTTTTTTATTACTCACCTTTCAGTTAGGAAACAATAACATGTCTACCGTATATGGTGTTGACAAGCTTTATTCCTTACACAGGTTTATTATTAAAACAATTAAATATTCTTGGCTCGTTACTTACGACTATAAACTACAAAATAAAAATAACAAAACTATTAAAATGTTTCACATTCTAAATTTAGTTTAATCTGCATTAGGCGGTAAATTTGGCGTGAACAATACAGAGGCGGTGGAAGCATTTCTGTATTGGGGTGGCCAAATTTGGACAATTTAGTTATAGTGATTAGTTTAGTTCTTTACACTCTGAAATGGTCAGAAAATTTTGCTATGCGATAAACATAACATGTACATAAATTGTAGCGCATAGCCAAATAGATGTGCATTTTGGTAGTTTAGGGAGAAAATATAATTATTGGAGGGTGCATGCCCCCCTCCCTCCCCCCCCCCCAGTTTCACTGCTACTTTATATATATAATTTTTTTAAAATTATGCTCTGTGCTCTTTCCTAAAGGGTTAATATATCGAGCTTCTTTGCATTTGGTAAGAAACTGGTATTATACCCAATTTATCCATCTCCTATATATATATATATATATATATATATATATATATATATATATATATATATATATATATATATATATATATACAATATTAAATAATAATATTAAATAAATGGAAAACTATATTTATAAAACCATATCTATTTCATTATATATATTTCGGGGATATCATATTAACAATATGCTATGCCTTCATCAGACAAAATACAATATAAACAGTTTTATAGATAAATATATTCGACATACCGTAATAAACATCAACTTCATTTGAAGAGGTTTACTCTGTCGAATATATTTATCTATAAAACTGTTTATATTGTATTTTGTCTGATGAAGGCATAGCATATTGTTAATATGATATCCCCGAAATATATATAATGAAATAGATATGGTTTTATAAATATAGTTTTCCATTTATTTAATATTGTAAATATACTCCAAGTATTTGTCGAGTGCTTTTATATCAGTTATAAATATTTACTAGTTGTAACCCAACAATTTTAAATATAACTTTACATGTATATATATATATATATATATATATATATATATATATATATATATATATATATATATATATATATATATATATATATATATATATATATATATATATATACGTATGGGTTTACCGAACATTTATTATAATGTTCGGTTTGTTTGTAAACAAACAGCCTGAATTATGGTAAACCCATACATACATATATATATATGTGTGTGCATGTATGTATATATACATACTACTGTACGTCTGTACACATATATGTATGCACGTATACATACTTATATTTAGGTATCAATCGTACTAAGAGTGAAAAATGAAATTTCGTTTCATTCTTTTCCATTTATCGTATTTCGGTACGACCGGCCGACTAACTCACTCGATGTGCAAATTAGGCTGCTCAGCCGTTAATATGCATAGGAAAGTATATACTTTCAAACGTTCAATCATCTGACAGAAAGGTATACGATGCTGACGATAGCTAATAAGCTTGAAACTAGTACATGGTTCCTGTGTCAATGTTGAACAAAAGGGCGATGATGGTTGCCGAGCACTGTACGGCGTAATTCGGGCTGTTTGTTTACAAACAAACCGAACATTATAATAAATGTTCGGTAAACCCATACGTACATATATATATGTGTGCATGTATGTATATATATACATACTACTGTACGTCTGTACACATATATGTATGTACGTATACATACTTATATTTAGGTATCAGCCGTACTAAGAGTGAGAAATGAAATTTCGTTTCATTCTTTTCCATACTCGGAATTTTTCCTAGAGTGCTTAATCCCGGTCTTTTTTTTAAAAAAAAACGCGATAATATTGCTATTTTGCTGATCTCCTTACATTTTATAGAGTCTTTTAGGAATATTTTTGACTGCTGTTTCTTGTAAATAGACATTCGTCTCATTCTGACGTCACCAGCCATGTCTCTCCATGTGTGTTTATTTTCATAATTCCGCACGAGGTGAACTAGCCTGCTTTTAAATTCCCTTTTTGGCATATTTTGGCAGTGGAACTTTTGGTTATCGCGTAGAGCTCTACTGAAGAACGACTCCTACCGTGACTAATCCCACTGAAAAGTTTCGTGAAATAGTCTTTTTAAAACTATATAGAGCATTTGTAGTTTTTCCAAATTGAAGGATGAGTATTTAAACTTTATTTTATTCTGAGTTAAGACTCTATTGGGTTTTTTCCCTAGATTTCACAAAATCTGTGGATAAAATCTCTGTCTTGATTTTTTTTTAATTGAGTTTGAATTATTTTCCCATATCTTACGTTAATTATTTTCCATTTTGACGTTATAGTCACTTATATATTATGAAATACTGTTGGCTTCTTGCTCACATTAATTTCTATATTTTCATTTATATATATATATATATATATATATGGAGGAAGTTATAGTTCACTTGAAGCATTGTGTAATGAGGTATAAACGTTTGAATTTGTAAAGCCAAAACAATGCAGGTATGGACATAGAATAAAAATGCAAAAGATATTGTTGACAATTAGGCTTTTACCTTAGATTTATTTAAATGTCCTTAATTTTCGAGATAATATCTCTTCTTCGGAGGGAAGGAAAGCGGTTAAACCAGTGTTCTAAATAGCTTGCCAAGTCATGCTGACAGGAAATGGTATAGAGTATCTGTTCTATCTCTAATGTCAAAGAGTTAAGGTTAGGTGGATAAAGAGTAGTCTCCCTTTAAAAGGGGTTTTTTACATGTCTGTTTAAGTGTGTGCGCAAATGCGTGAATGTGTAAGTATGTGTGTGTGTGTGTGTGTGTGTGTGTGTGTGTGTGTGTGTGTGTGTGTGTGTGTGTGTGTGTGTGTGTGTGTGTGTGTGCGTGCGCGTGTGTGTGTGTGTGTGTGTGTGTGAGAAGATATGTCTATACGTAAATGTGGGGGATAGATGTTCTCTCGTGTTAGAACTGGTCTTTGTGTGTATATGTGTGTGTGAGAGGGAATAAGTGGAGGTGTAAGCGTGTGTGTGTGTGTGTGTGTGCGTGCGTGCGTGTGTGTTCGTGTGTGTAAGGGGGTGTAATTATGGGGCTAGATGCTCTATCAAGTTATAAATTGGGTGTTGAGTTCTAGTCTATTATTGATTGGTGGTAGTGTGTTGTCTATAATTAGTGCTTCCTTAATTCTAAGATTGCCGAGGTTTCTTTCCTTAGTTTCTATCCTAACTGTTATGGTTTTGTCGGTGTTTTTGCATTTCACTAGGTGTTTCTTAAATGAGGAAGCGTTAGTATTGAGCTGTTCTTTTATTCTTATGTGGAGTGGTCTGGTGGAGCTACCTACGTAGAAGTTGCTGCATTTGTCGCACTCATAAATATACATGGGTGTGTATGATTGTGTATAGAAGATTATATTAATAAAAGGAATTCCAACTTTATCTGATTTACTCGTTTTATTTACAATCCTTTAAAATTTATAATGATATTATAATGAAATAGTATGGTAGAATATTAAATGTTAAGTGTTAATTGAACAAGTACTTTCATGCTTTCGCAATCTTCAGGTTCATATTCTGTGGTGACAGTCAAGTTTGCAATTTACAACTGTTGAAAATTGCAAACTTGACTGTCACCACAGAATATGAACCTGAAGATTGCGAAAGCATGAAAGTACTTGTTCAATTAACACTTAACATTTAATATTCTACCATACTATTTCATTATAATATCATTATAAATTTTAAAGGATTGTAAATAAAACGAGTAAATCAGACAAAGTTGGAATTCCTTTTATTAATATATATATATATATATATATATATATATATATATATATATATATATATATATATATATATATATACATTTATATATATATATACATTTATTATGGCTATTGGTGAGCTTTGTTACTCTAAAGTTTCACCTGCGCGCTCACAGGATCACCAGTCTTGTCTGCTGAGTACGCATGTGAGACTGCAGAGTAACACGGCTTAGCCATAATAAATGAATATTTAAACTCTACTTCGGCATTGACTTTTCATTCTTACCGTCTATAATTCACGTACTCTCAGGTCTTGAATAATCGTCCCCACCACCTGCTTATTAATTTGTCATATTTTTTCCACCCCACCTCCCGGTTTTTATTCTCCCTCAACCCCCACCCAGCTTATTAAATTTTGCTAATCTATCTCCGGCGAAATGTTATTGTAAGTGCTTCATATTAATACAGCAGCTGGAGAATCTAATAATAATTTTATTTTACATTAAAAAGAACATTATATGTGACAAAAGAAGAACATTACAAGAAATCCCATATTTACGAACGTACACTCTACAATTACTGATTTCCCAAGTCCTCCCTCCCATTGTTGTCACCCCTCCTATTATTTGGGACACGAGAGTGCCACCAAATTCTCCCCCTCTCTATATCTACATCTATCTCTCCCATCTATCTCTACATAGATTGTAGCGCATATACAAATAGATGCGTGTTTTGGTAGTTTGGGGAGAAAAATATAATTATTAGGCGGCCATTTATTAGATGACAAACATTGACAAATGTATGGAAGAGCGATCTACTCCTAAAGTTCAGGAAGTTTCATTTTTGCTGACCAGTTCAATAACAAGTCCGCAGTAAAAATCCGCCGTCAACAGTTCGTCTTTTACAAGCTTACATCTTAATATTTTAAGAGAGACGAATGGGATGGTATTATTTCCATGCCTTTCAAATGAAGTGAAAATACATGAATCAGACATCAAAGCATTGTGAATTCGGCTTCCTGGAAGCTTACCCTTTGTTTTACTTTAGCATCTACTACTAGTTCTGTATTGACCCCCTTTCAAATATCAACCTGCCCAAAATTGCCACTATTAATGTATTTAAATTTAAATTTAAAACTGGGGCTGAAATGTCATTATTACATACCAGATCATATTAGATTTCAGCAGCTAAGTATTTGCTTTTGTCATTAAGCTCTCATAATTGTTGATTATTTAGATAATTAAAACACAAAGGAAATTTATAGTAAAGAAAGGTTTAAAAGCATACCTAGATAGCTATCATTTTCCAACAAATAGATGACAAAGGCTCCTGCAATACACTCCTAGTGTATTCAAAGATCAACATTAAATGAACTATTAACCTCATCTTTGAATAACCTAATGAGGTTCATTTTTCAACATAGTCACTGGAAGTTATTATTAGAAGAGTTGAAATTATTGCATGCAATATTTCACAGTTCTAGCATCAATCCTATGAACTCTTCAGCCGACCCTTGTATTATATAATAACATTTACACAATGTTGTGAACGTCTTCAGATGTTGTGTTCCTCATTTGAAGGATATAGTAACATTGCTCCTTGTGGCTTCTGATGCAGACATCATGTCCGACAGCAAATCCTTCCCAGCTAGCAGCAGCGGAGGCGTTGATGTTTTCCGACCAGGCCACCTCAAGGAGCTCCTATCCCCCTCTCCACTGAGGCCGGGCGCCGCCTCTGAGTACAATTGTGGCGCTCACCAATAGGCTCATCCATGGCACCCAGGACCCTCACGCCCGAGGCCTCTTTTTTTCAGCTAGCCTCACCGCTCTTAGGAAGAAAGAGGGTGGCATACGCCTCATCGCCGTGGGCAATGTCTTCCAGAGGCTGGCTGCCAATGTGGTCTGCAGGTCCATAACACCCGAACTTGGTGAGGAGATCAGTCCGGTGCAACTGGGTGTCGACGTGTCCGGTGGCTGTGAGGGGGCCGCACATGCAACCTGGCAGTTCTTCAACAGCTGCTCACCGGAACTGGCATCCAGGGACTCCAGGCACCTCATTGTGAAGCTTGACATGAGGAATTCCTTTAACTGCTTACACCGGGACCATCTGCTCGAAGCCTGCCTCAGCCGAGCCCCCTCTGTCTACCCGCTGGCCTACCTGTCGTATGGAGCCCCGAGCATGCTCCTTGCTGCTGATACGGTCATACCTTCGGCCACTGGGGTCCAACAGGGCGACCCTTTGGGACCCCTCCTGTTTGCCCTTGGTATAGACCACATCGCCCGGAGTATCACGGCCCCTCTCAATCTTTGGTATCTGGATGATGCTACGGTAGGCGGGCCCGTACTGACTGTCTGCCATGACCTACAATCGGTGGTTCCTTCCCTGGCGGGAATCGGCCTCCAGGTCAACTCGGCTAAGTCGGAGGTGGTGAACGTCAGCCACGATACTGAGAGCTTTGCAGCCTCCGTGTCGGACGTGCGGTCCATTCTCCACCAGGTACAGGTGACTCGCCGGCCATCCGCTCCACCATCAGGTCCAGGCTTCAACAACTCCAGACTCTCACGAGCCGACTGGGCTTGATCGACGGCCTCAGCCCTCTTTCCGTTGAGGAACTGCTTCGCCATGCCGAAGCTCCTCTATACCCTTCGCAGCGCTCCGTGCTACACTCACACATCTTTCCTCGCTGACCTCGATACTTGTATCCGAGAAGCAGCCGAGGAGATATGTAACGTCAAGTTTGACGTCATTGGATGGCAACAGGCCACTTTACCTGTCAGGTATGGCGGCCTTGACCTCCGGTCCCCGATCTCACTGGCTTTGCCGGCGTATCTTTCGTCGGTAACCTCGTGCCGCGTGCTCGTCAGCAGGGTTCTCCAAAACACAATAGAACCCTCTGTGTTCAGAGAACGCGAGGCCGCCTGTGAGACGTGAGACCGGCTGAGATTCAGCCCAGTAGTGTGTTTGTATATATTCAGCCCAGTGTGTGTTTGTATATATTGCTTTTGTTTTCATTCAGCATCATGTCATTCTTCTTTTTTCTACTAATGAATTATATTTGGAAAAATAAAATAATCTGCTCTAAAAATATTTAAACCATAAAATGTTGTGAACGTCATCAATATTGTGTTCCTCGTTTAAAGTATGTAATAACTTTTACACTATGTTTTGAACGTCATCAGGTGTTGTGTTCCTCATTTGTGTTACGAACGATTCGATCTCCAATCATCATTGGATGTCGTATTACTCATATGTACATCGTACATAACAATAAGTGCATTACTGTAGTAACATAGAAATAAGGGTTCTTAACATGGGACAGTGTACACATCTATTAATACAGCGATCAGATATTAAACTAATTGAAACAGTGTAAATAAATATAAAAACTGTAATGGTTTCTGATCCCGTAATTCCTGATGGAGTCGTAGGGACGTCTAATCGACATACACTATCATCATATCGAGTTTCTTCGGACAACATTGATAATTATACTTCTCCACTTGTCCCTATCCAGCATGGCCTCCGCTAGTTCATCCTAAGATTCATGTGTTTACAAACCCTCTGCAGAAATGTAATATGAAGCTGACTTCTTGTTCTTCTATCATGTGTGAGTTACTTTACCATAACAATAACTCGTGTAATGCATCTGCTTCATCTCTTCGCCATACGTGACCTATGAGACAGACTGTTCTAGCTTTTATGACGTCTGTAATCGGTTTCAAGTCGCCGTATCTTCTGTATTTATTTGTTCTGAACTCCTTATAAGATTTGGTACTTTCCTCTTTAGTCTTGTATATGTGCCATCTAACCGTCTTTCCATCTCTTTGGTGAGTGACCATCACTCCACTTCATACACAAGAACACTTTCAGCTGTTGATCAAAAGAACTTAACCTTTAGTTTGGTGTTCAAGTTTGATTTCCAAATGACATCCATTTTGTTTGCAACTGTCCAGGCTAGTTAATTCTAGCGCTCATCTCATTTTCTGAGAGTGTTCCACGAACCAAGATACCTAAATTACTTAATTCTTTTTATGTAATTTCTATTTAGTGACACAATATCACCCCCTTTCTGATTGTATGCAATATATTTCGTCTTCTTCTCATTTATGTGAAATCTAATTGTTTCAACAAACCATTCCACCCTCTGTAACATCAGCTGTGCTTTTTCGTAGGTGTCTGATAAGAGTGCAATACCATCTGCAAAATCAGCATCAGTTATTGTTATTTCAGTGCTACATCAAGGATGTGGTGTGAATTCTGTTTGATGAGTATGATATGTAGTTTGTCTCATTGCATAGTTGAGTGTTAATATGAAGCGGAATGGAGCTAGTGTATCTCCTTGAAGAATACCCGCTTCAGAGGACAGTACTTTTGATTCCGTGCCATCGTAGAGAGCACCTGTTGCTGTCACAATTTGTATAAGAATTCCATAAGATTCCATTATCTGTTTGAGTTTTCCACAATGAATGGAATCGAAAGCTTTGCTAAGGTTAATGAAGGACATACATATATTGGGCATTTTAAACTTTACGGAGCCCATTTCCTTTCTATGTTTGAATGCAGCCGATTTCTTCCAAAGGCGAGAGGGAGGAAATAAGAAAGAGATATAGAGAAAGAATCGACTCCAGCAATGGACTGGTACATTTTTTTATTGACCTCGAAAGGATGAAAAGCAAAGTTGACCTCGACAGGATTTGATCTCAGGGAGCGCATAGAGCATTCTGTTCGACATTCGAACGACTCTGCCAATTCACCGCCTTAGATACTGTAAATATGCACTCAATGGATGAGGCTAAAGTCTGGAAATACTAACAATAGCTAGATATTAAAGCAAGATCAAATAACTGTTAGTTCAATAACCGCCATATAATAACAATAGAAATCAACGGCATTAGTAGCAATATCCATTAAATTGAATTTCTTAGTAACATTATAATTTATCTGACCAACATCATCTTTAAGAATGTACACACCCTGGGAAACGGGCACCTGATGAGGATTGGGAATCAACGAACTATTATTTTCAACCTGGGACGTTCAAGGCGCTTGTAGGAGCTGGGTCCGCTAACAACGAGGTCCTTATCATTGCTGACGACTTGCTTTCGTTGATGCTCGCGAGGATGCTGTGTTATTCCAATGTCTTAACCTACTTATTACTCGCGGCAATTGCTGCGTGTGTGCCTAAAAAATATTAGAAGGAAACTCAAATGCCGTCATGACCTATGATTGACTGTCTGGCTCCTCCAGCTATTTTCCTCTTTTGTTATTAAATATAAATTGTACTTATTTGTATACATAGTTATGTGAAATAAAACCGGTTTTAGTTTCTCTCTCTCACTCTCTTTCTCTTTCACTCTCTCTCTCCCTCTCTCTATCTCTTCCTCTCTCTTCCTATCTCACTCTCTCCCTCTGTCTTTTCTTATCTCTTTATTTCCTTCCCGCGCTTTCTCTCTCTCTCTCTCTCTCTCTCGCTCTCGCTCTCTTTGCATTGGAAATATGTTTATCATAAGAGCAAAGAAAAGGACATCAGTATCGAACTGTGAAGTCCAAATAAAGGTTTTCAGTTCGATTTGGATTATATCCGTGGTTATTGAGTTAATTTGAGTGTTGTAATCAGCACACGCCATATATCACAGCACTTAGTATGATGTAGTCAATTATTAGAGAAGAGCACTTAAAATATCAATTGGTTAAGTGTATCGACGGACGTTTTCTGTACGCATTGTTTATATATGTTAAGCTAAAACAAAACCACAGCCGTCACTCACAATCAAGTATGACTTAGTAGTATGTACTATACTTTCGCTAAGGGTTTTAGGTGCCCATGCAGTTGCGAGCAGACACAGAGACCCTCACGATCCTCCCTTCTTTGATCCGGTGGAACAGCCAGTACGTAACATCTAGAAGGAGAGAGGGATGCACCAGCACTGCTCAGCTACTTTCTTTATCGACCCTCGAAAGATGGGAAGCAAAGTGGACCACGACAGGATTTGAACACAGGGTGCAGAGACGTGGGTCAAATTCCAACTTTCTAACGACTCTGCCAAATTGACCACCTTTATATGTACAGTACATGTTAATATGGGTAATAGAAAAAGAAAACCTTTTTAGCGCTATTGTTCAATCCTGTGCCTTCCTGTGTAGATTGGAGCATCTAACTTCATTTCCGATGTATCAAGTGATGCCCGGGAGGGTACTTTATTATTTCAGCATCTTGGCTTCGCTATCACTTGTGGAGACAGGAGCATCTGACATTATTACCTTTACCTTACCTACGAGAGGTTCATAAAATGCTGTGTTAAGTAGATATGAGATAAATCTTCACTTAGACAGACAATTTTCCTATCAAAAGTAACATTTGCAAATCTCTTCAGCTTGTTGAACTGGAAGTTTTAGAAGTAAATTCCTTGCTAAGAGATACATTATATGTACGTTTGTATGTACGAACCCTTAACTCTTGATGGAGTCACATGGGTGCTGTAGTGACATACAACATATCTTAGGCATTTTAAACCTATTGAAGCTCATCTCCTCTCCTGGTCTGAACACAGCCTATTTCCTCCGGAGAAAAGGAGAGAGAGTGGTAGAAAGGAAGTTTAGAAAGAGATATAGAAAAAGAATCAGCCCCAGTACTAGATCATTATTTTTTTTATCAACCTCGAAAGAATGAAAAACAAAGTTGCCCTCGATGGGTATTGAACTCAGACAGCACAGAGAGCCGGAACAAATACCACAAATCAATCTATCGGACCTTCTAACGACTCTGCCAAACTCGCCGCCTCTGAGAACTGACTTCGAAACTATGTGATTTCGTGCTCGGTCTCAACGCGTAATATCTTAAGCAAGTATCTTCTATCATAGCCTTGAGTCAACCAAAGTTTATGAATGAAATTTGGGTAGGGACGGTACGGCCTCTGTAAAAGTTCGTCTGAAGAATTGTTCCTGTTCATGAGTTGTAGGTAGTTTGACACCATTGATCGTCTATATGTAGTTCTCGGTAGTCAAATACATCATCCCCTATGAGGAAATCTCTACACAGTCGCTCTTTTTTTTTTTTTTTTAAGAGTGACACAGACATACAAATGGTCGTCTATTGGCTGCTCGAATGAAACTCAGTTTATTAAATTTTGAAGTCCTCTACACTAAATATGATACAATTAACTTAAATACTTGTTTATGTAAATGGCGTCTAAGAGAAATTTAATCTAGTACATTTCCTTACTACATCACTGCTACAAGTACTGCGAAGTCTATACTTCATTGATGATGTATAATAAAACTGAAACATGTCCAGAGTTGTCGCCTGTGCTTTACGAAGACTTGAAAATGATATTATTCAATAAATAATATTGTTATTTCCTCACAGAATAATACTTTCTATATTAAACATAGTAAGACTAACTTAATTATCAGCTTATCAAACTTTGAAGAGAGTACCTTTGGCCACATAGATAAATAATAGAAGCAAGAGTGAACATTTTCCTTTGATTACTAATACTTAGTTTTAGGAAGGTGAAAATAATCGAAACACTAGACCGTTGAACTGAATATCTTACAGTACTGAGTATCGCCCTTCTCGGTTAAACAGTTAAAATAGTGCCGCTAATACAATAAGGTTAATTGACTCTATTACAGTTCAATAAATTAGCCTCGAGTTTTGGTAAGAAATCAGTTACTGAAATTTGTTGAGTGTGTAAAAGACCGTATATCTATAAATGCAGTATGTTGATATTGAAATGTTCATACCATTACAAATGGCGTGTGTGTTTTCTTGTATGTGTTTTATATTGTTGGAAGCGAAGTTGACTGTGCCGAATTTAGGACAAATGAGGCCCTGTGCTAGTTAAGTTATGAGGCCTCTTACTTGGGCCCTGGAGGTAGTAGGCCCGGTAAAAAATGTTTGTTGGCAGGAAGATGCCCTTTCCCCGACCAACGAGGAATGCACACCTAAGCACAATGGTAAATCCGGCACTGGAAGTGGACAGCAAATGCGTAAATATTTACAGTGGGTCTAAATCAAGTAAGTCATCTTGTGATGGATATGAGGATTCTGAGATGTTCGAGATCTTCTTGCTAAGGAACCAAAAGTCTCTCCTGTAATTTAGTTTGGCGCAAGAGTTTAAAGGTTGTGTGATGTACATATATATATATATATATATATATATATATATATATATATATATATATTGTTCAGAAAAGATTGTTTTGGTAAAAACAGGAGTAAGCAGGAGAAAGCTCTCAACAATCGTAGTTTTTAGTTACGATGGAGAATTTTATAAAAATAACAAAATAAGATGCTGAGGTTACATATATCGTTTAATCATTATAATTATAATGATTAAACGATATATATATATATATATATATATATATATATATATATATATATATATATATATATATATATATATATATATATATATATATATATATATATGTGTGTGTATGTATATATATATACATATATTCTGTTGGTAGTAACATTTGTAAAAGCTTCCCAGTTGGTGGGGGGGGGGGGGGGCACTCCCAGAATTGGAAGTAGTCTTCTTTGCATATACCAGAGCTTCCGTTACAGTTTTGGGATTGGAGGGGCTTAAATATATATAATGTACATTATTATTATTATTATTATTATTGTTCTTTGAGTCTCAGTCATTGATGTTAGTTAACTGGAAAGTTTGTTGAAATGAATATCAAGCCACTACCTGCAGCCTCAGATATTCAGGACGTATCGGAGGGTTCTTGCTGTTCCCAGCAAGCATGCCTTTTGAAGCGTTCCAAAAAGCGTGGCGGGGCCAATTTTCTTTAACCATCCCTGGAAACTTTTTGAGATAGTACCTAGTGCGCCTATGACAATCATGGCAGTTCCAAATCCTTTTTACCTTCCACTTTAAGTCCTGGTATCGGTTAATTTTCTCCCTCTCCTTCTCTTGCACTCTCGTGTCAAATGGGCAGGCTACATCTATAATCAGGCACGATCTTTTTTCCTTGTCCAAAACCACCAGGTCAGGTCTATTGTGTTCCAGTTTCTTGTCCGTCTGTATCCTAAAATCCCACAGCACCTTCACTTGATCGTTTTCTATCACCGACTCTGGCTTATGCTCATACCACTTCTCAGAATGTGGTAAATTGTTTACTTTGCATAGGTGCCAGTGGATCACCCTGCCCATCACATCATGTCTCCAGCCCTTATAGTGAGTCTGGGCTAGGTGTTTACACTTGGATACAATGTGAGCCACAGTCTCCTCTCTCTCCAAAGATCCTGCACAGTGGGCTAGCCTCCTCCTTGTAAATATGGTGTTTCAACCACTTCGTTTTGAGGGCCTCCTCTTGCGCAGCCATTAGCATTCCTTCTGTAACCTTTTTAAGGTCTCCTCTTTTCAACCAGTTCCATGTCTGTGGATCTCTGAATTCAGTTTTCTCAAAGAAGGTACTATGAAGGGATTTTTCATGAAGGTTGCTCTTTCTCCTTGTTGATATTTCCTCCTTGGACATCCCCTGGTCTATTGTCCTCTCCTTCAGTACAATTCTGAGCATTGACTCCTTACTATCGGTCACGTATTTGTGTAGGTTCTTTTTCTCCATCTGAACACAGTCCTCTATGCTGATAAGACCTCTTCCACCTTCAGATCTCCTTAAGTAGAGTCTATCGACATCACTCCTCTTGTGGAACATGTTGTAGATAGTCAATAGCTTCCTAGTCTTCCTATCCATTTCTTTATTATTATTATTATTATTATTGTTATTATTATTATTATTGAATGCCATGGTTGACGGAGGCTCGGCTCTGTAAGGTATAGTAATTTTTAACCGTTAAAACAATTGTAAATTGTTTAAAACTTGAACCAAATTGTTGATAAAGACACCCTCCTCCTCGTGAGAGGGGTCTTTCTGTCCGTTATTTGGCCCTTCGGGGTTAAATAACCAGTTATTGGGGTTTTGTACCCAAAATTTCATTTTAAACAAAAAAACATGGCTACCAAAAAGAAATTTCATACGTCACTCCCACTCATTCCGTCTTCTTCTTCCTCAATCATCACTACAGCAGAGAGAAGATTGTCTCTCTCCCTCCCTTCTTTAAATGTGTCTCTCTCCCTCCCTTCTCTTTCGCAAGCGACGAAAGAAAAGAAAAGTCTCGTGCAAAGCGTGCAAGGTTTCTCCACGACGACGACGACAGCGACGAAACAGGTGTGCGGGAAATACGAAAACCCAGTTCATTCGTCTGACGTCAGGAATAATAGCAGTAGCAGCCGTAATAACAACAGCAACAGTGACAATGAAAACAACAGTAGCAGCCGCAACAGCATCACCAGCAGCATAAACAACAACAGCATTAGCAGCAGCAACACCAACAACAACCACAGCAACAGCGGCGGAGGCAGTAGTCGTAGTACCTGCAGCAACAACAAAAGTACCAGCAGCTCTGACGACAACAACAACAGCAGAGAAAAACCAATCTCATTTGCAGGTATTGCGAAAAACCTGGAAACAATCCTCATAACAAATGAGGAATTAGAGGAAGCGAAGAAGATGGTGACAAAGAACGGACACCGAGCAATCTGCAAGGCAGCGAAAAATTTTTTCGAAACCCAAGAGCACTGTACGGTCACGTACCGTACAGTAAGTACAAAATCCCGTAGGGTGGAAAGAGCCACAGAGGCCCAAATACAAAAAGCCTTGGGGTCTGTGTGGCAGAGGAAAACGCACATCACCCGAGGCAAAAAATACGCCACCGTAGACGTACTTTTTGCCACACCCCAGGAGGCAAAGGCCCAATCAGTAGTGACCCTAAGGAGCGAGGAAATGGTGTTGGTGCCCTCCTACTGCGGGCAAAAAATTGTGAGGGTCAAACTGACCCACGTCCCTCCCGGAATGACCCCTTCTTGGCTGGCCGCGTCTGTCCTCGTCGGAATCGAGGACAAAACAACTGTACTGCAAGTACAGAAAAAAGTAAGAGAAGATTGGGTCGGCTCCTCCATTGAGATGCTAATCCAAACCAACCAGGAGTGCATCGAAGCTATCCCGGATGTGATAGACTTCGATAACGGCACTCAACTGCCCATAAGTGTTGAGGGCAAACGCCCGAAATGCTTTCGCTGTGGATCGAAGACTCACCTCAGGGCCTTCTGCAACGAGAAGACCATGAGAAAGGAGAAAACCCCCCTCCTCCCGAATCCGGTTCCACGGCTACCAGCAACAGGACAAGCGGCAACCAGGAATGATAGGTCCGTGGCACCCATACCCACTCCACGGAAATCAAAGACAGCAGCAGCAGTGGAAATATTAACAACAACAACAGCAATACCAAATGCAGCTGCAACAGAGACTCCAGTGCAAACATCACCAACAACAACAAGTGAAAGAGTGGAGCTGGTACCCCTCCCCGACCTTACAGAATCAGACATGGAGTGTGAGGTGGGAGAGGGATGGCAAAAGGTCTCAAGAAGGCACAAACGCAGAAGCAGCGCATCGTCGCCTTTGAAAAGGGAGGAAAGAAATGAGAAAAGGGTAAAGTCTACTGCAAAGAGACCCACAGCAGCAACACCACCAACACCATCACCACCCACACCAGCACCACCATCACCACCGGCAACAACCCCACCGCCAACAACACCTTCAACACCACCACCACAAGCACCAACATCGCAAACACAACAACAAAACACACACACCCAGCAACAACGACAAGAAAATAGCAGAACCACACCCCACCCCCAGAAAAACAAATGCACGGCAATAAACACACACAACAAGAAACTAATGACTTACATAATTGAACACACAGACATTTCACAACAGGACTACATAATACCAGCACCAATCAAAACGCCAACTAACATAAGACTGCTAAAAATAGCACAGAAACAATACACAAACATTAAAACGAAATTCCCCAACGCAGTTGGTGATTTCAGGGACCTAGGAGGAACCATTAATCGAAGAGTATATTCAGACATTCTCTTAGAAGAGCCGACGACCAGCCGAAGGGACGATTCAACGGTCCCTTCACCAGACGATCAAGTGAAAAGGGATGTAAAAACCATCCCTCCTCTACCAAAAGTACGGTAAGTGGTCTTTCCCATCTTTTCCACTCTATTTTAAACATGACCTCACTCAGAATAGGCAGCATAAATGCGCGTGGCTTGGGGTCGTCATGGAAGCAGGGTCACCTGCTCAACGACCTCAGGTCACTAAACATAGATGTAGTGGCCATCAGCGAGACCAGAATCTCCGAAGCACGGGCCTTCGCACCGATCTTCGGCGGCTACGATGTGTACGCATCTCCCAGCCGTCCTGGATCCGGTGGAGGAGTTGCTGTGCTTTTTCGGAGAGGTTTGGATCTCGCCATACGGGCCATCTTCCTGGACCCAGAGGGTAAGCTGGTGGTGCTGGACGTGACCAGCGGAGACGGGCAAGCTTTCAGGCTAGTGGCCGTCTATGCCCCGACAGGAGCAGGGCGGCCTGATTTCTTCCGGCGTCTGGAGACCTTTCTTGGAACGTCCCGCTCTTTAGTGTTAGTGGGCGACTGGAACGGGATCTTAGATGCACGCTGGGACTGTGTGGGATTAGCGGATAGGGGTGGAGGGTGCAAGAGCCTCACCAACCTGCTCAGGCGTTTTGAACTGTCTGACAGGTACCGATTGGATTTCCCGAATGTGCCAATGTGGACTTGGACAAACCGCATAGGGTCATCCAGATCATATCTAGATAGAGTATTTTGTAGGGAAATAGATAGGTCTAGCATAGGCTGTCCACAATTCAAGATAGTCAGCTACACGGACCACAAATTCGTGACCTGTGTGCTTGACTTAGATAGGCTTCATAGACGAGGACCCGGCTACTGGAAGCTAAACGCGTCCTTACCAGCGCGCAAGGCCTACAGAGACCGGATTAGCGAACTAGTTAAGCGGGCGTTGACGGGGGCCATCGTCAACAACAAGTGGTGGTTTGCTCTGAAAAGAGCGATTAGAATAGAATCGATTAGGTTTAGTAAGGCTTTAGCAATAGAGAAAAATAGAGCAGAGGGAGAACTAGTTAGAAAATTAGACGAGGCGCTTAGCAAAGGCATTGCGACCGACGTGCTTGCGGCGAAATTGGCCCTTGACCAATTCTTCAATGCAAAGCACGAAGGCTGCGTTGTCAGAGCTAGGGTGCGTGCTCTCAGACACGAGGGGACGAAAGCCGTTCAATGGGCCCGAGTGGCGGAGGCGCGTCGTGGCAACAAAGCCACGATCCGGTCTTTGGTGGACCACGACGGGCGCATGCTACTCGATCCCGGGCAAATGTGTGAAGCTTTTCAGCGACACTTCGCTCAGCTGTTCGGGGGCAGCGGGGGGCCGGGTAGAGGGATGGACTTTAGTGTCTACCTCGACGGACTGCCGCGGCTCTCGGCCACTGAGGCGAAGTGTTGCGAAAAGCCGATAACAGCCGCTGAAGTACGGGAGGCAATGACTGGCTGCACAAGGGGTAAATCGCCTGGTTTGGATGGTCTGCCCTATGAACTTTACGTACAGATGCCAGACTTGTTCGGAGGCCTCTTGGCGGACGTCTACTGCAACTGGCAACAGAACGGGAGAATTCCCAGTTCTGTGAGCCGAGGAGCGGTGGCACTGCTGAGAAAGGATCCGAACAAGGGGGATAACATAGACAATTTCCGGCCCATAACTCTGCTAAACACAGAGTTTAAGATTTTGGCCAAGGTGCTAGCAAAGAGGTTGGCGCTTGTCGTTGGTGGTCTGGTGGGAGAGGCGCAGACATGCGCCATTCCCGACAGATCCATCCACGACAACCTCCACCTCATGCGATACATCGTAGAGAGGGTAGCTAGGGAACCTGGCACGGGTGGGTCCTTGATCAATTTAGATCAGTCGAAAGCTTTCGATAGGGTCGACCATCGTTACCTAGCGGCAGTCCTGAGGGCGGCTGGCTTTGGGCCCGTCTTCAGAGGCTGGATCGCTGCCATGCACAGCGACATCTGCTCTGTGGTGAGAGTGAACGGTCACCTGTCGGAACCGTTCAACATCATGCGCTCGGTCCGCCAAGGATGTCCCCTCTCGTCCCTCTTGTACGTATTGACTCTCGAGCCATTACTGCACAAACTGGAGACGTTGAGGGGAGTCCCGCGCGAACTAGGATGCGGAAGATCCGTGTCAGCATATGCGGACGATGTCACCGTAGTGGTGTCGAACGCCAAACACATCGAGGCGATCGGCACTACACTAAGAGAATACGAAGCGGTGACAGGAGCAATGATCAACCAGGAAAAGTCAGTGGGCCTGCAGCTCGGCACCTGGAGAGGCAGGTCCATGCCGTCCAACAGCGTCGTCGGGCGCTGGACGGACGGACCGGTTAAATTGCTAGGGGTCTGGTTCGGTCCGGACCTCCAGACGGACAAAAACTGGGACGAGGTGACGAGCAGGGTGGCTTCTCTCACCCAGAAATGGGCGGAGAGGAAGCTATCCCTGAAAGGTCGAGCGGAGGTGGCTAACGCGTACATCGCGTCTGTCATCTGCTACCGCCTAACCGTCGTACCTTGTCCTAAGCCTCGCCTGACTGCGCTGGAGCGTTTGCTCTTTCGCTTTTTGTGGAAGGGACGTGCTCCGATGGTCAGGCGGTCCATCTGTTGTCAACACCCGCTGCGTGGAGGGCTGGGCATGCCGTGGCTGATGATGCGCAGGCACGCGCTCAGGCTACGACATCTCCACCTCTTCCTCGACGGTGATCAGGTGTGGTCGCCGTTTGCTAGACGCGTTTTTCCCCAGCTCGTTTCCTTGACGGAGCTGCAGTCCTGGGTCAAGCGAAGACCGAGAGGGAGCGCCTGGAGACTGGAATGTCTTCAGGCGCTCACAGCCCTCGACCAATCGGGCAATGTGATCGGTGGAAACTCCACCTCGGCGTTCTATAGAGGATTAGTGGAGGGGAAGAGCGACGACGTACTTGGGGAAACTCTAGGCGTCGACGAAAATCAACTAGCCAATCTCTTCGGAAGAACTTTCGGGCCAGGGCCTATGGACAACTTCCAGAAATCTCTGGCCTGGCAGTGCTACCGAGGAGCCTTGCCAGTTCGGGATAAACTCTACAGGCATGGAGGTGCCGTCAGCCGGGCATGTCCGAGATGCGCGCAGGGCGACGAAACCGTCCTGCACGCACTCGTCCAGTGTCCGAAAATTGCTGACTTGTGGGTTTATGTCGAACACCTGCTGTCGCGTTTAGGACGGATCCAGCTATCATCTGAGTCTATCGTGAGGATTGCCCCGCCCTCCTCCTTTAGCCGGGAAGGGCAGGCAGTTTTTATCTGTCTGGTGGCCATGGCGAAAGAGATAGTATGGTGGACACGTTTGAAAGGGCTGAAGACGAGCACTTACCTCTTCGGTGATGCTCTGATTGACTTTTTCAAATTTCATTTGAAAAGGAAAATCAGAGTAGAGAAGGAAGTGCTCTCTTCCCAGCATTTTGTTGAAAGATGGGTGAGAGAAGCAAGAATGGCCCGAGTGAATGGGCCGACTCTGAGTATATATCTGTAAACTAAAGGTGGAAAACTGGGAGAGGGCACTTGCCTTGGTGGTCAGGGTCATTGTGGCTTTTTACTGGGCTTTCTCCACAAATGTCCCTCCGAAGTCTCCCCCCTATTGGGGAATTTTTCATTGTTATTTTCATTGTTATTTTTGTTACATCCTCTGTTTTTGTTTTTTTACACGCAGAAATGCCCATTTGTACCGTCCTGCATTGTCCTGCACTGTCCTTAATGTCTACTTTATGTAAACCCTTGTGGTTAATAAAGAAATCATTATTATTATTGTTATTATTATTATTATTATTATTATTATTATTATTATTATTATTATTATTATTATTATTATTATTATTATTATTATTACAGCTGCATTTATCTTGCTTTATGTTCATACGAGTTATCACCAAGTCACAACCAGTGCCCTCAAGAGACAACAAGGTCCGCCATGTTCAAGAAAGAACATACATACTCACACATGCATCTTTAGGTGTTTAGACTTGTGATGTACTTATATTGACAGAATCTTCCTTAGTATATGGGCAGTTCCCATTTGTACTATCTTTTGTATTTCTCCTATACGCGGGTTTCCTGGGATTTGCGATAAGTAATCATTAGACCCCTAGGTATCATTCCTAGAGCGCCCACAACCACTGGTATTGTTTTAGTTCTCAATTTCCACATTTTTCCAATTTCTATCTCCAGGTCCTTATACTTGCTCAATTTTTCAAATATTTTTATAGATACATTCTTATCTATTGGAACGGACATATCAATTAGCAGGCATACCCTCTTTTTAAAGTCCTTCAATATTATATCAGGTCTATTTGCATCTATTTTTCGGTCTGTTTGGATGCTAAAGTTCCACAAGATTGAGATGTGATCTTTTTCAAGTATGGGAGGTGGTTGATGCTCCCACCAATTCTTTTGATGGGGCAGGTCAAAATGCTTACACATTATCCAATGTATGTATTGTGCAGCTCTGTCATGCCTGTTTAGGTATTAGGTTGGAGCTATAGGACTGCACATTGAAATTATATGGTCAATGGTCTCTGGTTGTTTTTTACATACACGGCATAATGGGCTGCATCCATTTTTTATTATGTTGGCTTGGTAATTTTTTGTTGGCAGACACTGATCTTGTGCTGATATAATCAGTCCTTCAGTCTCCGATTTCAGTTCAGAGGATGCCAACCACTGATGGGTTAAAGTTTTGTCAACATCAGGATTGTTAGCTCGTTCTGGGTATTTTCCATACAGAGGCTTTTCTTGCCATTTCTTAGCCAGTTTCTGTATCAGTTCTTTCTTTGCAGTTACTTTTACCTGCTTTGCTTTTTCTGTGTTTTCCATTTCAGCAGTAAATGGGACTTCTGAAATTTGTAGTCCATTACTGTATCTTTGTGCATCTTTTGTAATGGAGTATGATCTTTTGATGCTTTCGTGTTTCAAAACGAGTTTGATCATCCAATCATGTGATTCCCTTAGATATGTAGATAATCCAATTGTTGCAGTTTTCAACGCAATGTCTAACTGGATTAACCCACGTCCTCCTTCTTTCCTAGGGAGATATATTCTATCTGTATCTGCCTTAGGGTGATGCGTTCTGTGCATGGTTAAGAATTTTCGAATTTTTGTATCGAGCCTACGGATCTCTGTGCTTGACCAGTTGATGACATTGTAACTGTAGGTTACTACTGGTATGGGAAGCGTGTTTATGGCATCGATCCTATTCCTTGCATTCAATTCCGTTCTTAAGATTGCTCTTATTCTGCGGTAACATTCCTTCCTTATCCTTTCCCACATTGTCGAGTGCTTGATTCCGTCTCCTTCACAAACACCTTATTATTATTATTATTATTATTATTATTATTATTATTAGCATTTTAAAATTACATTGTTTGCGTGTTTATGTGTTTTGATAACGATAGACATAATGGCATCCACAGCTATTTACATCTTTGATAGTATAACAATAGCTCGCTTTCTATTGTGTTTATTTGTACTTATTACTTATTTGAACAGTAATTCATATTTTTTAACTAACGAAACTATAAGATCATTCAACAAATTTCCACATTGTTGGAGGGGTTTAAGCCCGAAAAAACCCTTAGCACCGGAAGGCTTGTATACTCTTACATCACAGATGTGAGTAAATATCTTGGGTGTTTTGAAGATAAGAGTTTTAGGAAGGGACACACCTAGGAAGATTTGATCACCCACATACTCATCTGAGTTGGGTCGTTGACAAACACATCTGCTGCTAAGGCCAAGCTCCAACTATTCAATCGACTTGATGTTCCCAAACGTTCGGCGGAGTGGGTTTGTGATATCTAATGGGTGTAGAGACAATACTACATAGATAAGTGGTTATGTAATCTAATGGGCGTAGAGACAATACTACATAGATAAATTTGGTGTTTGGAGACGAGAAACAGATGAAGGGTGTTTAGTATGACTCTGTTTCTCTCAAGAATACGAAAATAAGTAGATGTTAACTAGTATAGATTGTTGAGTGAAGCAAAAGACTCGGCGTCTCCACCAGCAGCACCAGTGCATGGAAAGTGGGAAAACCAGAAAGGTCTGCATACATCGAAGTCACTAAGTACGATGGCGTTATAAAGATGCATGTCTTCTATCCGGGAAGTAAACAAATCAAATAGATTATGATGATCTGGTGCAGTTGGGTGGTGGGGAGACAGCAAATGAATTTATCAGGAACCATGTTACCTGGAAGTAGAGCAGGATTAAGTACTTTTGAAGCCCTAAGAACTTTAAAAGATTATCGTAAAGTCTGCAGAAAAATATTTGTTGGGAATGACAAATGCATTTAATTTGAATAAAATGGTGCCCCTCATCCCTTGATGCCCTAATAATGTGTTTATTTTGTTTAATGGTTAATCTCCCTCTGACTTCCAGTCAGAGGAAAGAAAGAGCAATAATACGCAGAGTACATTCTACGTACAGTTATACACCACTTTTCAGGACAAAGCTACAGTACAAAGTACAGACTTAATAGTAGAGATGGACTACAAATATATGAGTGTGAGTGTCAGATAACGGATGTTCTCTCTAAACTAAATACGTATATATATCACTGATTCCACTGCAAATATTAGTTCACATCTATAATCTATAAACTATGGTACGTTATGTTTTAAATTATATTTTATTAAAAGGTATGCGCATATGTTTGTGCATGTCGTTATATGTAGATGCATATGTATATATATATATATATATATATATATATATATATATATATATATATTTATATATATAAATATATATATGTATATATATATATATATAAATATATATATATATATATATATATATATATATATATATATATATATATATAGTGCAAATTTATACGGGAACAAAACAGAGAGGCAGACAAATAAAGGTTTATTAGGTTCACGCTTTTGAGAGTGGGGGGTGGGGAACGACGTTTCGGGCATAAGCCCTTCTTCAGGAGAAAATAGGTTAGGAAGAGAGTTCAGAGGGTGTGTGGAAATACATACATATATATATATATATATATATATAATAATACTATTTATAGTTATGTATATAGTATAAACAACTATATACATATATATAAATATATATATATGTATATATATATATGTGTATATATATATATATATATATATATATATATATATATATACATGGTGGCTGCCAACTCGTTTTCGAGTACGGCCACTACTTTATATCCATGTAGGAGAACCCCTACCGATGCGCTGAACGAGTGTGACTTTTTAGTCCAGCCAGCGACTTGAAAACTCTGGTACAAACACTACACTTGTGACAATTATTGACACAGTGCTAGGCCCATGGTACCATGTGATGACAAGTGCAGAGAGATCTCCAGATATAAAGCAATGCCTGTGTCGTGAAGCTTTTATAGTGAGCAAAGGCACTGCACAAAGCCAGTCCCACTCTCTTAACCAAGATGATATTTACCAAAAAGAAGAACAATTCAACATCATTGGATACCATCAGGGTTGCAGGTGTTATATCAGAGTTTTCCTTCTCCTAGAATTCTGCCTTGACAAAGGCTAAGGGGTCATCTCTCCCATATACATACATACATACATACATACATACATACATACATACATACATACATACATACATACATACATACATACATACATACATACATACATACATACATTGTTTGGAACCACACATTGAAAACGTGTTCTGTTGTGGAGATCAGCTGCCCACTTGATGTAAACGTTGTCAGAAAAATACAGGAGAAGGAGGACATCTACGGACCATTGATGAGGAGTTTACAAATCCAGTATCCAAGATACACCTTTAGCTTCATACCCATCATTATTGGAGCTACGGGTTATATACCAACCCGCTTGGACCAAAGTATGACTGAACTTGGATTTGCGGACAAAAAGCGCAGCTCCCTAATTCATAGTCTACAAATGGCTGTGATAGCTGGCACCTTCAAAATTTACAAAACATTCTTGCGATTCAAGGGATGACAATTTCTTTTCTTTTACAACCTTGCCACCAGGAAGGTGGCCGGTCAAAAAAATATACTCGAAATTAAGAGAAAGAGACATACATACATGTGGATCTACATGTAACGACATGCACAAACATATGTGCATAAATAAGATGATATGATTTTATCAAGGTTCGATAGTCTATCACCGATGCAGTTCACCAAGAGTAAATCCCAAACATTTTATATAGAAGGAGGTCACCATAATCTTTTAAGTGTTTAGGGCTTCAAAAGGACTTCATCCGGCCCTGTATATGTGGTGTAAACACTGCAAAGGCTTGGGATTTACTCTTGGTGAACTTCATCGGTGATAGACGTTCGAACCCTGCTAAAATCAGATCATTTAACCCCTTATAATTTCCATTGACGACAGTAGGAAATAGTTTGGAGGAGTATGATCCCTATCATCTTTATTTGACCCTTGAAACGAGTTACGATGATGGTGCTTTCGTTAATGATCCACAGATTAAACCTTTAATGAGCGATCTCAGCAGATACACCGGTCCAGAGTCCTGAAATCCCATAGTGGAACCCGGGAATATCTGATTCCTAACTCCCCTCCTCGCCCCTCAAAAGAAACCTCACAGCTCCCATGAATTTCGAGAGGAGCTTACTCCATCAACCCCGCCACCATCCGTGAGGCCCAGCAAGACGTTATGTTCCGTTATATAACATTTCCCTCTGAGTCCCTATCTACCGATGTATTAAACATTGTCATTTTATTATAAACATATGTAGATAGCACGTATATAAATATGGATCAAATATACTTGCACAAACACACACACGCACATACGCACTCACCCACACACACACACACACACACACACACACACACACACACACACACACACACACAACTCATACCCTTTCAATTAACTTGTGTCACCTAATTAAAACCCTCGGGAACATCCCAATAACAGCCACCTCTAAAATCTCGGGAGTTCATACCTAGGTTAGAAATAATAATTTGAACATATTGATCAATCAAGCTAGCTTTCATATATATATCCCTTTATTTATGTGAGTGTGAGTATAAATATATATATATATATATATGTGTGTGTGTGTGTGTGTATGTGTGTGTGTGTGTATGTGTGTGTGTGTGTGTGTGTGTGTGTGTGTGTGTGTGTGTGTGTGTGTGAGCATGAATATATATATATATGTTATTTTAATAAATATATATATATATATATGTATATATATATATATATATATATATATATATATATATATATATATATATATATATATATATATAATATATAAGATCAAAAGATGGTTAAATGAGTTCCATGTATTTTATTATGCGCATTTCAAAAACAAATATCATCATGCAATAACATTTGTGTTTTCATCAGATAAAATAGGAGGACATGATATGAAGGATAAAAACACTTGTGGATAGTGCAGTTTTAAATCAACATATGAAAAGTAGTTTTAGATTGATGTGTGATATTGGGGGAAAAAAATTTTGAGGGGGGGGGGGGTGGAAAGGATGAAAAAGGGGAGGAGATGAGAGTAAAAAGTGGAGGGGGAGGAGTATAATGAGGAAGGATGAGATAGGAGGAGAGATGGGTGATAGAGAGAGAGAGATAGCTTTTATAACTGAGAAAAATATATTGTTTTGCATAGAGAGGTTGAAAAACCGTTGGAAGATAATGTATAAATTAAAAGAATTTGAAAATTAACGAAGAGAAAAATAATGTAAAGTTAAGGTTTGTATATTGAAGGGTTTAATAATATGTGCGATGAAAAGAAATTGTTAATATGTATTAAGAATAATATTTAAGGGTTTAATAATATGTGCGATGGAAAGAAAATGTTAATATGTATTAAGAATAATATTTAAGGGTTTAATAATATGTGCGATGGAAAGAAAATGTTGATATGTATTATTAAAAAAACAGAAGTAATGTAAGTAAGGATATATTGTGAGATGAGCATGAATAAGTTAGATGAAAGTGAGAAAAAAATAATGAATAGAGGATGAATAATCTAACGTCAAAAAAAATGTTTATGTTTACGAAGGATTTTTTCAAGGTGATATAAAGTAAGAATATAGTGTATTGTGTAATAATTGTTTCTATGTTAGGCACAGTGAGAAAAGGTACAGATTAGGGGTTAGAAATTAAAAGAAAAAGAAAAGAAAAGGAAAAGGAAAAAAGGGAAGTGATGAATAGGAGTGATATAGAATATAATAAATAACTTTGAAATAAGGTAGAAAGATGGGTATATTTTTAAAGAAGTATATATATATATATGTGTGTGCCTTTGAGAAGAGGATTCTGAATTGATAAAGTTTAGAATATTAGCTGTATACTTTATGGAAAGTTCTGTGGAATTTATGCAAGCAGATATAAAACAAGTCAGTGCGTCTATTTATTATAGAATCTAAATTAGATATAATGGTAAATTTTTCATTTAGACAGAGATTGCAAGTCTTGGATAGAAACCTTTTTCCAAGAGATGTTCTATTTAATATTTTTGTCTTTCAAGGACCATATGAGTTCTGAGAGAGCCGTGTTGGTTCTTTTAAGTTTATATTTAAAAGACGAATGATGATTATAAAGACGAGCTTTAAAGGAGGTGGAAGTGGAGCCAAAATAGGTGAAGGAATTGGTGTCAGTTATAACTTTACATTCGTAAATTAAGTTTTTATCAAGACAATGGTTGTTGAGAGGACATTTATTTTTAGCAGGGCAATTGCAATTGCGATTAGAGAGATTATTAACGAGTGACCTAGTGTTATCTATAGAAGGAGTTGAATTGAAGAAGTTATTTGCGATAGGAATAATAGTTTCTTGATTTAGAATGGGATTAAGAACATTTAGCGAAGTTGTGTTTGACGTTGTATTTGGGTTTGCAGAAATTAGCCTAGGGTTTACAATGACGTCGGGAGTACTATTACTATTATTATGATATTCAGTGTTGGAAGGAAGAGATTTAGTATTTAATATTTTATTGTTGTGTTTAGAGATAATGTTGGAAATGTTGGAGGATGTCGAATAGGAAAATTTTAGAGTGTGTTTGTTAAATATTTTACTATAGATATGTGAGGGAGGGAAGCATTTATTTAAGGCACTAAAGAATAATTTAGGAATATTATTATTAATAGAGATGGAGAAAGGAACATTATACCAGATTATGTTTTTGTATCTAGGTCTTTTATTAAAGTTATTGGAATGATCATGATTAATTATTCTACTGTAAGATCTTCTAGAATTTGTTTCTTTATTATATTTGATTTTATCAGGATAGCCGGCTTTAGAAAGCGCGTTATTATAGTAATTGGCGTTAGCATCGAAGATGTTTTTATTAGAAGATAGGTTAGATATTCTTTTTCCAATATTACTAACTATAGCATTCTTAATATTAGTAGGGTGGTTAGATTTAAAATTAACATAATTTAGGTTCTCATTGTTTTTATGGCCAGTGTCAAGATTAAGAGATACATCCAAGAAATTAGCTAGTTTGATGCTGTTATCAAATTCAATTTTTAGGTTATGTTGGTTAAAGAGATTACGTATATTGTTCTTAATAATATTAAGGTTAACTATGTTGCAATTTAAGATAGTAAAGAGTCCATCGTCACGATAAATTCCACCGCGAAGT